>CM075959.1:2046143-2116996 GCA_038048745.1 Coluber constrictor foxii | reverse complement strand
AGATGAGATGAGATGAGATGAGATGAGATGAGATGAGATGAGATGAGATGAGATGAGATGAAGGAATGGAAGAAAGGGAAGAGAAGGAAAGAAAGGAAAGGAAAGAAAGGAAAGGAAAGGAATGAAAGGAAGGGAAGGGATGGATGGGATGGGATGGGATGGGATGGGATGGGATGGGATGGGATGATGAGATGAGATGAGATGAGATGAGATGAGATGAGATGAGATGAGGGAATGAAGGAAAGGGAAGAGAAAGAAAGAAAGGAAAGGAAGATAGAAGGAAGAAGGGAAGGGATGGGAGATAGAAGGAAAGGAAAAGAAAGGAAAGGAAAGGAAGATAGAAGGAACAGAAGGGAAGGAAGGGAAGGGAAGGGAAGGAAAGGAAAGGAAAGGAAAGGAAAGGAAAGGAAAGGAAAGGAAAGGAAAGGAAAGGAAAGGAAAGGAAAGGAAAGGAAAGGAAAGGAAAGGAAAGGAAAGGAATCTCAGAGATATATCTTTCACCTTTCCTTGGTTAAATTCATTCAGGGCAGACTCTCTGCTTTGAAATCATATCTTGTATCAGTGTTCTGAATCAGCGTAATAAAAGATCTAACATTTGCAGGAAATTGGACTATAGCTAGGTGAGACTTTTGCCAGCCAAACCTGGCATCCTCCAGCTACCTATGTTTTATTTTTATTTTTTTATATTCATTTCAAAAAATGTGCATGGCGTTTTTTTGTTTTTTGTCTTTTAAAGAGGAAAGCTTTCCCCAACTACTGTCAGCCACAAAACTGCAACTATGGGCGGCTGGGAATTTTGGGCGCTGTAGTTCCCGAGGCACCTCGAAGGCCACCTTCTGTAGAATGACGTTTCAAGCCATTTAGATTGACGCACACTTCTGGATGAGTCACGACTGCTGTCAGGAAAAACGTAACCTAGGATTGTGATTTCTCAAAAGGGGCCGATTTCCCCCCTGGCCCCCCGTGGGTAGAATTTTTTTTAGCCAGCCTGGGAACACATTAGTTTGACCCACCGAGGCTCTGCTTCTAGGCTTATCTGCATCCTCAGAGTAAAATAGGTGAAAACAAAGCAGTCTGAAAAGAAATATGGCCCACTAATGTAAAGAAATGTATAGACTAGGAATGGATTGCTCCGGTTCGGTCTGGTTCTTGCGAATCGGTAGTAATGGTAGCGGGAGGCTCTGCCCACCCACCCAGACATCATCATGAATGATCCTCACATGTGCAGAAGCTTCTGCGCACATGAACTCCCTTTGCGAACCGGTAGTGGTTGATAAGTAGAAACTCACTCCTGGTACAGACAGTTCTTGACTTATAACAGAGATGGGATTCAGCCGGTTCGGTCTGGTTCTTGTGAACCGTTAGTAATGGCAGCAGGAGGCTCTGCCCACCCACCCAGACATCATCATGAATGATCTGCACATGTGCAGAAGCTTCTGCGCACATGAACTCCCTTTGCGAACCGGTAGTGGTTGATAAGTAGAACCCACTCCTGGTACAGAAGGTTCTTGACTTATAACAGAGATGCGATTCAGCCGGTTCGGTCCGGTTCTTGTGAACCGGTAGTAATGGCAGCGGGAGGCTCCGCCCATCCACCCAGACATCATCATAAATGATCTGCACATGTGCAGAAGCTTCTGCGCACAGGCACTCCCATTTGCGAACCGGGTAGTGGTTGATAAGTAGAACCCACTCCTGGTACAGACGGTTCTTGACTTATAACAGAGATGGGATTCAGCTGGTTCGGTTTGGTTCAGGCAAATCTGTAGTGGTACCTGTGGGTGGCAGCCCACCTGCCCGGGCGCAATCCTGTCCTATATTTTTGACATTCCATACATGCGTGGATGGCACATGTGAGTGAATTGCCGTGTTTTGTGATGCCACATGCATGTTCAGATGGCGTGTGTGAGCGAATTGCCATGTTTTGTGACACCACAGGTATGCACGAATGTTTTCAGGTTGTTTTCCAGGCTGTTGATCGGGTAATTTTCAGGCCATTTTTGGGCTGTTTTTTGGGGCCATTTTTAGCCTGAAAAAGGCCCAAGAAATGGCCTGAAATTGGGCAAAAAAAACCAACCAAAAAAAGGCATGCATCTGCCAGCCAGCTGGTCTTTTGGTTTCCGGTGCTCCGGTGCATGCACATGAACATGCATGCAAATACATTCCAGTTTGGGCACTCGGTGCTGAAAAGGTTTGCCATCTCTGCCCTATTCCATTTCACACGATGGTTATCCAATCTCTTCTTTGAAACTTCCAGTGTTGGAGCATTTACAACTTCTAGTGGCAAGCTGTTCCACTGATTAATTTATCTCAATATCAGGAAATTTCTCCTTAACTCCAGGTTGCTTCTCTCCTTGATTACTTTCCATCCATTGTTTCTCGCCCTGCCTTCTGGTGCCTTGGAGAATAGCTTGACCCCCTCTTCTTTGTGGCAGCCCCTCAAATATTGGAAGACTGCTATTATGTCTCCCCTAGTCCTTCTCTTCATTAAACCAGACACACCCAGTTCCTGCAACTGTTCTTCCTATGTTTTAGCCTCCAGCCCCCTAATCCTCTTTGTTGCTCTTCTCTGCACTCTTTCCATAGTCTCTACTTCTTTTTTTTTTAAAATCTCATGTCACCGAAACATCATCCAGTGACCCAAACTGGATGCCATATTCCAAGTGTGGTCTTACTTTTTACCCTCTTCATCTCCATTTCCCAGAGGGAACTCTTGCTACGCTCTCTGTTGTCCTCTGACCCGACCTGCTTTGTTTACACAAAAAGACCTTGATAGATATTCCCTCGGCTCTCAATCTCAGATCATCAGGGCTTGAAAAGAAAAGGGTGGAGGAAAAAAAAAATTAAAATCCTCTTCTGGAGACGTCAAACTTCTTTCCGAGCAGCTGGTTGAAGACAGCTGCGTTCGTCGCAAGACTTTTGTTATAGCCTTACAAAACCACATTATGCCTCTTGCATTGTGTCGCGGCCCTCCAAAGTCTTTAGGGATTGATTAGAGGGGAATGGCGTGACCTTTGCTGCAATTATTATCCATCTGTGTTTCATGCAATTATTATTTATGTTGCTGAATCCCCGGGTGGCAAAATTAAAATAGGAAGAGACGGAACTCTCTCCCTCCTGCCACCCCCACCCAACCCCATCAAACCTTCTTCCAGTTTCTCCTGTCTCCAGCTTCTGGGCTATTTCCACCTCCTTCTCTTTAACAACGTAGGCCTCCCTGGAGAGAGTTTGATACATCCTCATATTTCCTAGAGACTGTGGCTCAATAGAATGACAGTTAATTACTGGCTAGGATTGTCCACAGGCCTTCACTGAAGCAGAAGGAGAAGGAGAAGGAGAAGAAAAAGAAGCAGAAGGAGAAGGAGGAGAAGGAGAAGAAGGAGAAGAAAAAGGAGCAGAAGAAGAAGGAGAAGAAAAAGAAGGAGAAGGAGGAAGAGAAGGAGGAGGAGGAGGAGGAGGAGAAGGAGAAGGAGAAGCAGAAGGAGAAGGAGAAGGAGAAGAAAAAGGAGCAGAAGGAGAAGGAGAAGAAAAAGGAGGAGAAGGAGAAGGAGGAGGAGGAGGAGAAGGAGAAGGAGAAGAAAAAGGAGCAGAAGAAGAAGGAGAAGGAGAAGAAAAAGAAGGAGAAGGAGAAGGAGAAGAATGCCATGCAGGGGTAGGAAGTAAGATGCTGAATATGGTCCTTTCTTAACTGCCACCAAGAAGAGGGGGTCACCTTATTCTCCAAAGCACCTAAAGGCAGAACAAGAAGCAACAGATGGAAACTAATCAAGGAGAGAAGCAACCTTGAACTAAGGAGGAATTTCCTAACAGCAAGAACAATTAACCAGTGGAACAGAAGTTGCCTTCAGAAGTTGTGGGTGCTCCATCATTGGAAGACTTTCTTAACTGCCACCAAGAAGAGGGGGTCACCTTATTCTCCAAAGCACCTAAAGGCAGAACAAGAAGCAACAGATGGAAACTAATCAAGGAGAGAAGCAACCTTGAACTAAGGAGGAATTTCCTAACAGCAAGAACAATTAACCAGTGGAACAGAAGTTGCCTTCAGAAGTTGTGGGTGCTCCATCATTGGAAGATTTAAGAAGAGACTGGACAATCTTTTGTCTTAAATGGAATAGGGTCTCCTGCTTTTTCAGGGGTTTGGTCTAGAAGACCTCCAATGTTCCTTCAAGGTCCCTTCTTGCCCTGTGTACCCTTCTCTTCAAAGAAGGGGTCAACCTATTTTCCAAAGCACCAAAAGGCAAGTCAAGAAACAATGGATGGAAACTAATCAAGGAGAGAAGCAACCTAGAAGGTATTTCCTGACAGTTAAACAATTAATCAGTTCTAACTGATTTGTGGGTGCTCCATCACTGGAGGTTTTAAAGAAGAGATTGGATATCCACTTGTTTGAAATGGTATAGGGTCTTCTGCTTGGCTAGACGGTTAGCAACAGCAATAGCAGTTAGACTTATATACTGCTTCACAGTGCTTTATAGCCCTCTCTAAGTGGTTTACAGAGTCAGCATATTGTGCCCAACAATTTAGGTCCTCATTTTACTGACCTTGGGAGGATGGAAGGCTGACTGAACCTTGAGCTGGTCAGGATTGAACTCCTGAAGTGAGCAATGAGTTAACCTGCATTCTAACCACTGTGCCACCATGGCTCAGGTTGGATTGGAAGACCTCCAGTTCTGTTATTCTATGTTCTATTTCTATAATGTAAAGGTAAAGGTTCCTCTCACACATATGTGCTAGTCGTTCCCGACTCTAGGGGGCGGTGCTCATCTCCATTTCAAAGCCAAAGAGCCAGTGCTGTCCGAAGATGTCTTCATGGTCATGTGGCTGGTATGACTCAACGCCGAAGAGGCATGGAACGCTGTTACCTTCCCACCAAAGGTGGTCCCTATTTTTTCTACTTGCGTTTTCTTATGTGCTTTTGAACTGGTAGGTTGGTAGAAGCTGAGACAAGTAACGGGAGCTCACCCCGTTACACGGCACTAGGGATTCGAACCACTGAACTGCCGACCGTTTGATCGACAAGCTCAGCGTCTTAGCCACCACGTCCCCATATTTCTATCTTAGAATTTAACCATTGAAAGAGCCATAGACACAGAGTGCCTAGAGAAATTCCCTTTTTCCAGCCACTCTAGGACTTTGCTTAAGTCTTATAGGAGGCAAAGTTAGTTAACACCACACTCCAGAGTGAGTCCATGACCCAGCTCACCAAGAGAAGTTTATTTAGCCACATGCATGGCTGGGTATATCCATCTAATCTCCCGTGGGTTAATTGACTGGTTCAATTGATTCTGGGTCAGTTAACTGACTGGGTCAATTAACCCTTTTTGGAATTGCTGTGACACATTGCTTCCTCCATTGACCCAATTAAGCATGTTGTGGGAGGGAAGCCAACTACGTCTTCCGATGGCTGCTTGGGCTGGTCTCTCCTGCGTTCCCGGTGGAAAGTTTTGAGTCAACCAAATTGGACTTTTAATTTAACCCCCACTACAGTCCCAAATCTCCTAACCTATGTTTGCAACTCAGTAATTCAATAACAGAGTTGGAAGGTCTTCTAGACCAACCCACTCAACCTTCTCAAGCAGAAGACCTTTATATTTTTCTGGGCAAATGGCTGTCCAATCTCTTCTTGAAAACGTCCAGTGATGGAACACCTAACAGCTTCTCAAGGCAAGCCATTCCTCAGGT
The DNA here is from genome assembly GCA_038048745.1 of Coluber constrictor foxii. Taxonomy (NCBI): domain Eukaryota; kingdom Metazoa; phylum Chordata; class Lepidosauria; order Squamata; family Colubridae; genus Coluber; species Coluber constrictor. The sequence goes on along the minus strand of CM075959.1, from coordinate 2,111,314 downwards.
TCTCATTGTCAGGAAATTTCTCCTTACTTCTAGGTCGGTTCTCTCCTTGATAAGCTTCCACCCATTACATCCTAACAGAATAATAGACTAACAGAGTAGGAAGGGACCTTGGAGGTCTTCTAGTCCAGCCCCCTGCTCAAGCAGGAGACCGTATACCATTTCAGACAAATGGCTGCCTAGTCTCTTCTTTAAAACCTCCAGTGATGGAGAACCCACAACTTCTGAAAGCAAGTTGTTCCACTGATGAATTATTCTCACTGTCAGGAAATTTCTTCTTTGTTCTAAGTTCGTTCTCTCTTTGACTGGTTTCCATACATAGCTTCTTCTCCTGCCCTCAGGTTGCCCCCCCACACATGCACATGTGATCCCCCCCTGTGCTTCCCACACACATACACACCACATGCATGTGTGTGTGATCCCCTGCCCCGTTTTGGGCCTAGTAAGCCTCCCTGAAGCCTCCTGGGAGCAAAAACAGACCACGGAGGTGTGTTTGCGCACCGCACCCACCCGTGCCCCATTTTGGGCCTAGCAATCCTCCCTGCAGCCTCCTGGGAGCAAAAATGGGCTGCAGGGGGAGCACCACTCCCCGTGCCCCCCCAATGCATGTGCCCATGACCGCCCACCCCCCTGCACACATGCGCCTGCATCTCCCACATGTGCCCCGCCCCTGCACATGCGTGGCAGAGACCTGAAAATCAGCTGGCTGGTGGGAGATGCGTGTGCCTACGTGGTAGGCCTAAATTGGGGCAATGGCTCGTGTACCCACAGAGAGGGCTCTGCTTGCTACCTGTGGCATGCGTGTCATAGGCTCACCATCACGGATCTATAATTTGCTTCAGTTCAAGAGACACGCAGGGCTTTGCTTCCCAGACAAAGATGTTTTCCGAGATCAAGCAAAATGTCATCCAACATAGGCGACGGGCAGGATGAAATTGATATTATGTTCTAGTCTTAAAAAGAATTATTATTATTTTTTAAATAAAATGATACATCATCGGGGTTTGTCACCCGAGAAATTGCGTAGAATCTATAAAGGCATTTCGAATCTTTGCTGGAAATCTGAACAAGACGAAGGGACATTTATTGTGCCGGGTGGACATGTAAAAGAAAAGGAAAAAAAAAAGCCAGAACATTTTGCATACAAATATACACATTAATTCAGAAGATTTTAAAGGTCGAAGTACGATTGAAAGCAGAGATTTCTTTTTGGCAGGAGAGTGAACAAGCAACTTGGAAAAAATCATCTAACTATGTTTTTATGTGTGACGATGGCAGCGAGATTATGATTTACTCAAAAGTAGGAAGATTCGAGGGGCGCGATGGCTCAGCTGGAGAGCTGACAGCCCAAGTTCGAGGCCATAGCACCATGCGGATTAAAAGACCTCCAAGGTCCCTTCCGATTCTGTTATTCAGTTAATTTCCCTTCAGACACAAAGGCAACCTTCACACCTACATTAAGCAGTTGGCCCAGCCATTCTATAAACGAAGCCCACCCTTATTTTAACATGACTTCCCCTTTTGCATCCATGCCTCCAGCTTTACCATTTTTCAAGATTGTCACAGTACTTAGGAATCCATTTCCCCCCCTCAAACCAGAGGTGAAATGCTCCCGGTTCAGACCGGTTCAGCCAAACCAGTAGCGATGGTGGCCGGTGGTTCAGAGAACCTGTAGCAATGGCGGCCGGTGGTTTGGAGAACCGGTAGCGATGGCAGCCAGTGGTTCGGAGAACCGGTAGTGATGGCGGCTGGTGGCTCGGAGAATCAGTAGAGATGGCGGCTGGTGGTTTGGAGAACCAGTAGTGATGGCGGCTGGTGGTTCGGAGAACTGGTAGCGAAGGCGGCCGGTGGTTCGGAGAACCTGTAGCAATGGCGGCTGGTGGTTTGGAGAACCGGTAGTGATGGCGGCTGGTGGTTCGGAGAATCAGTAGTGATGGCGGCCAGTGGTTCGGAGAACCAGTAGTGATGGCGGTGCGAGGCTCCACCCACCTGCCCAGTCATTGTTACTTCATGGTTTTACCATCTGTACATACACAGAATGGTTTGTGCATGCACAGAGAGTCCATGCGCGTGGCGCGTGCACTTCCAAACTGGTTGGTAGATTTCACCCCTGCCTCAAACCCTAAGATTTATCACATTCCTTTCAATTCCATTCTTCCTCATACCACCATCACTCCCCTAAGCATTGCCAGTAAAAACTTAAAATGGAAATGGCGAGCAACTTTAGGGTTTCAAGGTGAAGATATTCAAAATGCTGCAGCACAGCGGTGTGGGATTTTACACACCTGCTGCAACCTATTGTTGCATGGTGTGCGGTCTTGGCTTAGGGAATCGGCTCCCATTTCCGAATGTTCAAAATGCATTGAGACAAATGGGATGGCGCGATGGCTCAGCGGTTGAAATGCTGTGCTTGTTGGCTGGAAAGCCAGCAGCCCAGGTTTGAGACCCTCGCACCATGCGATGGGGTGAGCTCCCGTCCTTGCCTCAGCTCCTGCCCATCTGGCAGTTTGAAAGCATGTAAATGTGAGCAGATAAATAGATATCACTTTGGTGGGAAGATAAGTGCATTTCGTGAGCTCCTCCTCCTCCTCCTCCTCCTCCTCCTCCTCCTCCTTCTTTTTGTATAGCCATGCTGGCCACATGACCACGGAAAATGTCTTTGGATAACTGCTGGCTCCCACAGCCAAAAAATAGAGATAAGCACTGTGCTCTAAAACTGAACATGACTAGACAGGGAAATATTTGATTTTGATTTGATTTTATTGAATATATATACCCCCTACTCCCAAAGGACTCAGGGCAGTGTACAGCCATAAAATAAAACATATAAATACAAAATTTAAAATAGACTAAAACGAAATTAAATAATTTGGCTGAAAAATTTAAAATCCCAATAATTTAAAACAAATTAAAATTCCCATTTAAAAGGGGGAAAAGACTTAGGTCAGGCCAGCTTGATGGAACAAATGAGTCTTGAGCGCGCGACGGAAGGTGCGCAGGTCCGGGATGTTCCGTATCTCCAGGGGGAGCTCATTCCAGATGGTAGGTGCTCCCACAGAGAAGGCTCTCCCCCTGGGGGCTGCCAGCCGACATTGTTTGGCCGACGGCACCCGGAGGAGCCCCTCTCTATGGGAGCATACTAGCCAGTGGGAGGCTATTGGTGGTAGTAGGCGGTCCCATAAATAACCAGGTCCTAAGCCATGGAGCGCTTTAGAAGTGATAACCAAAACCTTGAAGCGCACTCGGAAGACCACCGGGAGCCAGTGCAGTTTGTGCAGGAGAGGTGTTACATAGGAGCGCCACGTCGCTCCCATAACCACCCGCGCGGCCGCACTCTGCGCCAGTTGGAGCCTCTGAGTGCTTCTCAAGGGGAGCCCCATGTAGAGAGCGTTACAATAGTCCAGACAGGAGGTGACGAGGGCGTGAGTGACTGTGTGTAAAGAGTCTCGATCTAGAAAGGGATGCAACTGGTGAATCAAGTGAACCTGATGAAAAATCCTCCTGGTCGCGGCCGTCAGGTGCTCATCTAAAGACAGCCGTGAATCCAGGAGGACGTCCAAGTTGCGAGCCTTTCCGTGGGGGCCAATAACTCACTCCCAATAGCCAGCGATGGCACCAGCTGACTATATTGGGACGTCGGAAACCACAGCCACTCGGTCTTGGATGGGTTGAGCCTGAGCCTGTTCCTCCCCATCCAGATCCATACGGTCTCCAGGCACATCACTTCAAGGGCATATGTATTTTTTTTCTTTAGAAAGATTCAACACTACTCAGGAATGGCTGCTGAAGATCATGGAATTTTGTAGAAATGGCTGCATAATATTCTTTGGTTAGAGAAAAGACAGTGTCTACATGCATGGCTGACTTTATGGCCCTTTATAGGTTTTCTGGGGAGAAATGCATTTATGATTTGTGTTTTGAATGATTAGAAAGTTGATTAGTTGGATGATTAGAAAAAAAAAACCTGGATAGTAGAAAAAACAGAGTAGTGTTTTGCAATTGTAGTGCAATTGCACTTACATTCAAAGAAAAAGCAACTGGATGCTTCTATTTTTTATTCTTTGTTTGTGCACCTTTACTTGCCCTTCCTTCCTTCCTTCCTTCCTTCCTTCCTTCCTTCCTTCCTTCCTTCCTTCCTTCCTTCCTCCCTCCCTCCCTCCCTCCCTCCCTCCCTCTATTCCTAGCTTCCTACCTTCTTCATCCATTCTCTCTCTTCCTTTCCTTTCCTTCCTTTCCTTTCCTTTCCTTTCCTTTCCTTTCCTTTCCTTTCCTTTCCTTTCCTTTCCTTTCCTTCCCTTCCCTTCCCTTCCCTTCCCTTCCCTTCCCTTCCCTTCCCTTCTTCCTTTTCCTCCTTTCCTTTCCTCCTTTCCTTTCCTCCTTTCCTTTCCTGCTTTCCTTTCCTTTTTTATTTTCCTCGTTTCCTTTCCTTTCCTTTCCTTTCCTTTCCTTTCCTTTCCTTTCCTTTCCTTTCCTTTCCTTTCCTTTCCTTTCCTTTCCTTTCCTTTCCTTTCCTCTCCTCCCCTCCCCTCCCCTCCCCTCCCTCCCTCCCCTTCCCATTCCTCTCCTCTCATTCTTCTTCTTGTTTTTAATCTTTATTAGTTTAGCTTCACTTATATGCTGTATGTAAAACTTTCAGTTTTAAAATGTTTTTAAAAAATAGTTGCCGGGGAAGAAATGAGCACATCTCGAAATTAAACTAGGCAATCCTCTGATCAAGTCTGTCTTTTAAAATTAGTCTTAAAATGAATATTCTGAGGTTTTCGCGGGTGTTTGTATGTAGGCCTTTGGTTATTCAGATCTTCTCCCACGTAAAATTGGAAGTGTCTTGGCGACGTTTCGACGAAGTCTCATTCGTCATCTTCAGGCTGGTGTTCTCGGCTTCGACACCTCCTCCTCCTCCTCCTCCTTTTCACAAACCCAACTCCATTCTATCACTGATGATGTTACCTAGCTGGGTCATGAAACATCTGCAAGAAAATCATCGAGATCAGAGAGCACCAAGGGCCCCTCAGTCTCCATCTCATTTGATCTCCTCCTTCTGGAGAAAAGTTTTTGTTCTAATCCTTGGGTCCCCATTGCTCCTCTTTGCTCCCAACAGACCTTACGAGGGGGGATGGGGGGGGTCTATTTTCCCAAGGACAGGAAACAGTTTGCCACCCATCTCCTTTGAATTATAGACCTAGTCTGGAAACCTAGCAGACCTTCATTATTCTCAGCTGTCATGAGGGCCATCACCAGGAGAGAAAATATATAGCAACCATTACAGGAACATTCACACTCTGTAGTTTATCTTTTCGCTGGTGTGCCTCCATCAGCACCTCATTAGATGGTATCGGCTGCTCCAGGTTTGAAACTGGTGGCATTGTCTTCTCTCATCTTCTGGACAGCAGAGAGCTGTACAGTGCATGATTTAGTACCAAAATGTTGAGTATAGTTTTCCATTTGAGTTTTGACCAGTTGTCTTCTCAAAACCATCCAGAAATCATTCACTTTCTCGTGGAACCTTCTTTCACGTCAAAATACACAGTTCTTACGACCCCAATTATTTATTTGCACAAAAGCAAAACTAAATAAAGATGTGTGGGTTATTTCCAGGTTAACCGTGAAACCTAGTTTAGACTAAGCTTGGCTCAGTTTAAACTAGCCGACAAGGCTGGCTTAATGATTGTTAGGGATTCAACACTCCTGGCTTCTGAACGGTGTTGAAATTCTCTGTCCTGGGATGATAAAAAGAATGCTACATGGCTGTATAAGAAATGCAGACTTTGAACATCGGAATGTGCCAAGGCTGCTTTTTCAAAAGCAACTGGACTTACTCATTTTTCTTTGAAGATGTTTTGCTTCTCCTCCAAGAAGCTTCTTCAGTTCTGACTGGATGGTGGGGAATGGAAGGATTTATGTTCCTTGCAGACAGCTGGTCATTTGCATCCTTTTAGAAGGTCGTTGAGGCCACTTGGAGGTTTACCTGTGTCCTCAGGCTCACCTGAGTGGTGCAAATGGTTTCTGTAGTCTGCAATTTTTTCCTCTGGAAATCTGTTCCTGCTCCCACACCATTCAAAGGGTGTTCGTCTCAAATTGTATAGCTCAAAGTCTGTAGAGATTCTCAGTCATCCAGGTCATGGCTGTCCCAAAAGTGCTTTTTCAGGAGACAACTGGCCTACCGTCTTTTTTCTTTTGAGATGTTTCATGTCTCATCCAAGAAGCTTCATCAGTTCTGACTGGATGGTGGGGAAGGGAAGGATTTATATTCCTTGCAGAATGCTGATCATTTGTGTTCTTTTAGACAATCATTGAGGCCACTTGAAAGTTTGTCTGTGTCCTCAGCATCACTGACTCTCTAAAAGAGCCTCAGATAGCTCAGCAGGCTAATAGCCTGTTATTAACACCCAGCTGTCTGCAATTATTGCAAGGTTCGAGGCTCAAGGTTGACTCAGCCTTCCATCCTTTCTAAGGTAGGTAAATTGAGGACCCAGTTTGTGGGGGCAATAAGCTGACTTTGTATAAATATGCAAAAGGATGAAGGCTATTGCTTAACGCATTGTAAGCCTCCCTGAGTCTCCGGAGAAGGGCGGCATACAAATCTAATTAAAAAAAAAAAAAGAATACAAATGACCAGCTGTGCAAGGAATATAAACAGTTCTAGGTTCTTGGTTACTCTAGACTAGGTATCTCCAAACTTGGCAACTTTAAAACTTGAAGACTTGTAGACTTCAATTCCCCGAATTCCCCAGCCAGCAGGCTTAAATGAGGATGGGACTGAAACCAAGTTGGCTAAGGAATTCTGGGTGTTCCAGAAAATCTACACATCTTCAAGTGGTCAAGGTTGAGATTTTATTTTTTAATTTGATTAAATCTGACCGATTATGGGGTTTTAATTCAGGGATTTTAAATTTTGGATTGGATTTTAATATTGTATTGTTGTTATCATTATTGTTTTTATTATTGTTTTTATTGTGTGAGCCATCCTGAGTCCTACGGGAGAAGGGCAGCATATAAATTTTAAAAATAAATAAATAAATAAATAAATGATAGATAGATAGATAGATAGATAGATGATAGATAGATAGATAGATAGATATATCATCCAGGTTATGGTTGTCCCAAAAGTGCTTTCTCAAAAGGCAACTGGACTTCGTTTTTCCTTGAAGATGTTTTGCTTCTCATCCAAGAAGCATCTTCAGTGCTGATGGAATAGTGGAGGATGGAAGGATTTATAATCCCTTGCAGGGAGTGCAGAGAAGAGCAACAAAGATGATTAAGGGACTGGAACAGTGGTGGGGTTCAAGTAATTTAACAACCGGTTCTCTGCCCTAATGATTTCTTCCAACAACCAGTTTGTTAGACTGCTCAGAAAGTTAACAACCGGTTCTCCCGAAGTGGTGCGAACTGGCTGAATCCCACCACTGGACTGGAGGCTAAAACAGATGAAGAACGGTTGCAGGAATTGGGTATGTCTAGCCTAGTGAAAAGAAGGACTAGGGCGGGACATGATATTCCAGTATTTGAGAGGCTGCAACAAAGAGGAGGGACTCAAACTATTCTTCAAAGCACCTGAGGGCAGGACAAGAAGCAATGGGTGGAAACTAATCAAGGAGAAAAGCAATTTTGAACTAAGGAGAAATTTCTTGACAGTCAGAACAATTAATCATTGGAACAACTTGTCTCCAGTAGTTGTAAATGCTCCAACACTGGAAGTTTTAAAGAAGAGATTGGATAACCATTTGCCTGAAGTGGTGTAGGGTTTCCTGCCAAAGCAGGGGTTGGACTAGAAGACCTCCAAGGCCCCTTCCAACTCTGTTATTGTATTCTGTTCTATATGAACCAGGAATAGAAATCCTTCCATCCTCCACCATTCCATCAGAACTGAAGAAGCTTCTTGCATGAGAAGCAAAACGAGGAAAAACAAAGTCCAGTTAGGCCTTTTGAAAAAGATCTTTTAAAGTCTTAAATTTGCCAAGTTTGGAGAAGCCACCTCTAGAAGAAAAAGGAACTGGGGATTTGTGTTTTTCCTGGACACCAGAGGGTTAACTGATAGCCCTGCCCTCCTTCTGGAGACCAGGATGGAGCCACAGGTGCAAGACACCTGTTCCTGCTGATTGCCCCAGCCTGAATTTTGCAAGAAGACTTAGTTAGCTATTGTTCCTCCTTTGGATGAAGATTTGAAGCTACAGATTTGCATCCTATGGATCAGAAGCTTTGCACACCCGTGCATTTTCCACCTGGTTGCAAATCTGGAGTTGGCCATGTTCATGGAGAGACCTGTCTTCAGAAGCATGTCAAAAACGTCAGGCGGATTCTGTAGTTGTATTGTTTTTACCGGTGTGTGGACAACCCGCTCTTCTGCAGCTTCCTTCAGCGTCGCGACAGATTTAAGACTTCTGCTTTGAAGTAAGTGCTAGTGTAAGGATGTATGTTTGTAAAGCAGGAGTAGGGAACCATGGGCCTTTTATGACTTATGGACAGCATGGCTGACTTGGAAATTCTGGGAGTTGAAGTCCCCAAATCATAAAAGGCCCATCGTGGCTGGTTCAGGAATTCTGGGAGTTTATTTATTTATTTATTTATTTATTTATTTATTGAATTTCTATACCGCCCTTCTCCCAAAGGACTCAGGGCGGTGAACAGATTAAGATGTCATATACATATAAATATATTTTATAAACAGTAAATAATAAATTGAGTCAACTTGGTGTATCTACTAAGACCTTGGCATAGAATTTTGATGTTTATGCTAGCCCTGCTTGTTGAAATAGAAAGGTCTTCAGGGCACGTCGGAAAGTGCGAAGATCTGGGATTATTCGTATTCCAGGTGGTATTTTGTTCCAAACCGTAGGTGCCCCCACAGAGAAGGCCCTCTCCCTTGGAACCACCAGACGACATTGTTTTAATGATGGTACCATGAGTAGGCCTACTCTGTGAGAGCATATTGGTTGGTGGGAGGTTATCGGTTGCAGCAGGTGGTCTCGTAAGTACTCAGGTCCTAAGCCATGGAGCACTTTAAAGGTAAGAACCAACACCTTGAAGCGTACTCGGAAGGCCACCGGAAGCCAGTGCAGCTCGCTTAGAAGGTGTTACATGTGAGTGCCATGTTGCTCCTGTAATTACTCACACGGCCGCATTCTGGACCAGTTGGAGCTTCCGGGTGCATTTCAAGGGGAGCCCCATGTAGAGAGCATTGCAGTAGTCAAGTCGGGAAATGACGAGGGCTTGAGTGACTGTGTGTAATGAGTCCCGGTCTAGAAAGGTTGACGTCCCCAAGTCATAAAAGAGTCATGATTCTCCACTCCATGTTCAAATGATGATTTTTTTTAATGATACGTAGCTGGCATGTCCTTTTTCTGGCAATCCCTCCCCCCCCTTTTTTTCCTCCAAAAGGAACACTGAGGGATAGACACCTAAGGAAGAACTAGAATTCACCATCTCCTAGTTATTAGCTCAAACTCGCTTAGCCAGCTTTCATGCCTAGTCAGGACTAGAACTCATTGTCTCCTGGCCTCAGGCCTAAAGTCAAGCAGTTGGTTTTCATATTTAAAGGTAAAGGTTCCCCTTGCACATATGTGCTTGTCGTTCCCGACTCTAGGGGGTGGTGCTCATCTCCGCTTCACAGTCGAAAAGCCAGCGCTGTCCGAAGGCGTCTCTGTGGTCATGTGGCCGGCATGACTCAACGCCAAAGGCGCACAGAATGCTGTTGCCTTCCCACTAAAGGCGGTCCCTATTTTTCTACCTGCATTTTTTACCTGCTTTCGAACTGCTAGGTTGGCAGAAGCTGGGACAAGTAACAGGCGGCACTAGGGATTTGAACCGCTGAACTGCCGACCTTCATGCCTAGTCAGAACTAGAACTCATTGTCTCTTGGTGAAAGGCCCAAAGCCAAACAGTTTGCTTTCATATTTAAGGTTGGACTAAAGCTCACTGTCTCCTGGTGATTGGTCCAAAGTCACCCAGCTAGCTTTCATGTCTAAGGAAGAACTAGAATTCACCATCTCCTAGTGATTGGCCCAAAATCACTCAGCCATCTTCAGTGTCTAAGGTAGGATTAGAACTCACCATCTGTTTGTGTTTGGCCCAAAATCACTCACATGTTTCTCATGGCTAAGACGGGACTTGAACTCACGCTTTCCTGCTTTTTAGTCTGGTGCCTGCATATCAAAACCTTGCTATAGGGTGTTCTTAGTATTCTTTAAAAAAAAATTGCAGGTAATCTGGGACAGACCTTAAAATTGCAGGGAATTTACAGCCTTTCTCCTTTGGATCAAAATGCTGCAACCTAACCAAAAATAAAAAAATAAAAAATCAGAAACAAGAGTTTGCATGCCAATCTTTCAAGGGAAGATGGAGAAAGAGGAAGAACATTTTTCGTGCATCCGGGGGACTTCTTATAATGTAGTCCTTCCTGGCCACTGTACTTTTATCTGGAAGCTCAAACTTATGAAGAACGGTTGCAGGAATTGGGTATGTCTAGTCCTGTGATGGCAAACCTATGGCAACTGTGCCACAGGTGGCATGCGTAGCAATATCGGTGGGCATGCCGCAGCTCAGCTCCGGCATACATGTGCATGCTGGCCAGCTGATTTTTGGGCCTTCTGGGCCCAACAGAAATAGGGAAATAGCTATTTCCTGCCTCCAGAGGGCCTCGGGGTAGGGGGTAGGGGGTGGGGGATGGGGAAGGTCTGTTTTTCTCTCTCCCCAGGCTCCAGAACCTTTCTAGGAGCCTGGGAAGGGTGAAAATGGCCTTCCCCACCCCCCGTGGGGGCGCTCCAGAGGCCAGAAAAGACCCGTTTGCCAACTTTCGGTGGGACCAGAAGTTGGCAACCAGGCAGCTTCCAGGCTCCAGAGGGCCTCTGAGGGGGTGGGAAAGGCTGTTTTCACCCTCCCCAGGCTCCTAGAAAGGCTCTGGAGCCTGGGGAAGAACAAAAAACAGGACTCCTAGTCCCACTGGAAGTTGGCAAATGGGCTGTTTCTGGCCTCCGGGGGGTGGGGAAAGCCATTTTGCCCTCCCCAAGCTCCTAGAAAGGCTCTGGAGCCTGGGAAGAGAGAAAAATGGGCCTATTGGGCCCACCAGGCCATCACGTGCCAGGAGCTGGGGGGAATGGGGACATCGGGCCTGCATGTGCAGGGCGGGGCACATAGAATTATGGGTGTGGGCATGCGTGTGCGTGACCCCACCTCCCATCCACCCCCCACTCCATGACTGGAGGCTTTCAAAAAGAGACTGGGCTACCATTTGTCTGAAATGGTATAGGGTCTTCTGCTCAAGTAGGGGATTGGATTAGAAGACCTCCAATGTCCCTTACAACTTTGTCATTCTGTTCTGTTCTGCTGTACTCTACATTCTACTCTTCTGTCTCCATTCCATTCCATTCTTCTTTATTCTGTTCTGTTCCATTCCGTTCTGTTCTGTTCCATAGTTTCTTTATTCTATTCTGCCCTGTCCTATCCATCCTATCCTATCCTATCCTATCCTATCCTATCCTATCCTATCCTATCCTATCCTATCCTATCCTATCCTATCCTATCCTATCCTATCCTATTATTTTCCCTACTCTATTCTACTCTACTCTACTCTACTCTACTCTACTCTACTCTACTCTACTCTACTCTACTCTACTCTACTCCACTCCACTCCACTCCACTCCACTCCACTCCTAATTCATATTCTATTCTATTCTATTCTATTCTATTCTATTCTATTCTATTCTATTCTATTCTATTCTATTCTATTCTATTCTATTCTATTCTATTCTATTCTATTCTATTCTATTCTATTCTATCCCCATCCCCATCCCCATCCCCATCCCCATCCCCATCCCCATCCCCATCCCCATCCCCATCCCATCCCATCCCATCCCATCCCATCCCATCCTAATCCTATCCTATCCTATCCTATCCTATCCTATCCTATCCTATCCTATCCTATCCTATCCTATCCTATCCTATTATTTTCCCTACTCTACTCTACTCTACTCTACTCTACTCTACTCTACTCTACTCTACTCTACTCTACTCTACTCTACTCTACTCTACTCCACTCCACTCCACTCCACTCCACTCCACTCCACTCCACTCCACTCTACTCCTAATTCATATTCCTATTCCTATTCCTATTCCTATTCTATTCTATTCTATTCTATTCTATTCTATTCTATTCTATTCTATTCTATTCTATTCTATTCTATTCTATTCTATTCTATTCTATTCTATTCTATTCTATTCTATTCTATTCTATTCTATTCTATTCCATCCCCATCCCCATCCCCATCCCCATCCCCATCCCCATCCCCATCCCCATCCCCATCCCATCCCATCCCATCCCATCCCATCCCATCCCATCCCATCCCATCCCATCCTATCCTATCCTATCCTATCCTATCCTATCCTATGTATACAACAAGATGCTCAGAGTCCTGAATTTGAGATGGGCTGCTGTATAAACTGAGACATAAATTAAAATAAACAATAAATCACCACACCCCATTAACATCCGTTAAGCTCAATGGGCTCTACCGACACAGATATATAGACGATACATAGGTAGGTCTCGATTAGCGTGGTTAATGAATCCCACGAAACGGTTGCCTGCTTTGAATTTGCGCTACTCAGAGTGAGATTTCTACGGAAAATAGGGTAATTGGTTCCAGCTCAACAGAAATAGGCAAGGGAAAATTTTAAACAGAAATGTTTACGTGTATATTAATGAATTTTTTACAGTTCAGGGTAAAAAGAATGTAATTTAAATGTACGGTAAACAAAGCCACAGAGCGGTTAAGGAAAGCGAAATAAAACCAGACAAATTCTGCATATCATTCCTGAAAAGAAGTGCGCTCTCTCTCTCTCTCTCTCTCTCTCTCTCTCTCTTTCTCTCTCTCTCTCTCTCTCTCTCTCTCTCTCTCTCTCTCTCTCTCTCTCTCTCTCTCTCTCTCTCTCACAGACACAGACACACACACAGACACACACAGACACACACACACACACACCTTCTTTTAAAAAAAACTTCTCCATTTTTCTATGAACCAGTTGCCAAGCATCCAAATTTTGATCACATGATCATGGAGATGCTGAAAAAGTTGTAACTGTGAAAAACAGTCGTCCGTCCATATTTTTTCAGTGCCGTTGTCACTCCAAATGGTTACTAAAGGAACTCTTGTAAGTTGAGGACTACCGTGTTTCCCCGAAAATAAGACCCTGTCTTATATTTTTTTTGAACCCTGAAATAAGCACTTGGCCTTATTGGCATGCACTCAAAAGTTGCTGAGCCTTGGTGGCTCAGCAGCTTAAAGTGCTGTTAAGTGACACCAGCTGCCTGCAATTACTGCAAGTTCGAATCTCACCAGGCTCAAGGTTGACTCAGCCTTCCATCCTTTCAAGGTAGGTAAAATGAGGACCCAGATTGTGGGGGCAATAAGCTGACTTTGTATAAAAAAGAACACCGCTTAGTGGGGGCCGAAAGCCCTACTAAGCAGGTATATACAAAAGTATGAAGGCTATTTATTTATTGGTTCAATTTATATGAATAAATAAATAAATATACAAAAGTATGAAGGCTATTGCTTAACACATTGTAAGCCGCCCTGAGTCTCCAGAGAAGGGCGGCATATAAATTAATTTTTTTTAAAAAAAAAAGCCCGTTTGGGCTTATTATCAGGGGATACCTTATTTTGGGAGAAACAGGGTACCTGTCATTGTGCATTGTTCAGGAGTCTTGTCTCCTTTAGCTGCTGAGACCCTTTTGCTGGAGTACTCGAATAAAAAATGCTGAAAATACCCTTCCTCATATCTAATGGTCTTTATTAGCTTTGTAGCCAGCCTAGGATCTGTTTTGGGAACAACAATTGTGGCCTTTAATCTTTCCACCATTCAAAAGTGACTTTAAAAAATACAATGGAGACATGAGAAAGATATTAAGACATATGGCTTCTACAAAGAGCAAACAGTACTTGACCAAATAATGTTAGGGGTGGATGGAAAGTTAATAAAGAAACTATACAATGTTTTGTTAAGCTTAAAAATCCTCTGTGGGAGGCTCTGGAGGCTGGGGAAAGCAAAAAACGTCACTTCCTGTCCAACCGGGAGTTAGGAAATGGGCCGTTTCAGGCCTCCGGAGGGCCTCTGAGGGAGTGGGGAAGGCTGTTTTCACCCTCCCCAGATGCATAGAGAGGATTTGAAGCCAAGTGAGAAAGAAAAATGGGCCTTCCCCACCCACTCCCAAGCCCTTCGGAGGCAGGAAACAGCCTGTTTCCCTACTTCTGGTGACCCAAAAATCAGCTGACCAGCGCATGCATGCATGCCAGAGCTGAGCTGGCATGCCCACTGATATGGCTACGCAAGTCACTTGTGGCATTTGTGCCACAGATTCGCCATCACGGTACTGGATTCAGTTCCAAGGGGGAAGAAAGACACTGGAAACATGGAGGCTGATTGGAAAGATAGTTTAATGGTGGACACGACTACATGGTTTGAGATCCTGGGCAATCGAGCACATGGGTAAGAGAGAAAGAGAGAAATACCCTCTCTTGGGCTTTGAACTTGCTTCCTGTTCCTGTGAAAGAAATGTATTCTGATTGGTTCTCAGACTCCCATGGGGCCATGCAGGGGTAAATTTGTAGGTTGTCTTGAGTCCCAGACTTGATTGAATCTTGCTGGGTGATCTAATGAAGGGGCTTCAGGCAATTACTATTATGGCTTAATGGCTTTGTCCTGGTTTGGATCTTGAGTGAGGGCTAATCCTATCATGTCCTGAGGGTGAAGGTCTTTTGTTTTGTAGATAAGCTGGCCCAGCCTTTTGTCTTGTAGATAGGTTGGCACCAGTCTTTCTGGGGCTATTAACAAAAGTGGGGGCTGCTTTCCAAGAGCATGTTTCTCTTTTTCTCATCCAGGGAGGTATAACATTCTGCCTTTTTAATATTTCCTAGAATATTTCATTCTTCTAGGAGAGGGGTGGGTGCTAATTTCTTACAATAGACATAGACAAATGGCACAAACTTTGGGAAAGCAACTATGAACTGACAATGGCAACTATTTTCAGGGAAAATCTATATAAAATGTTTTATAGGTGGCACTTCCCACCAGTGAGATTAGCAAAGTTGTTTAAAAACAGGTCCGCCAGATGTTGGAAATGTAATCAGACACCTGGTATGTATTATCACATGTGGTGGGCA
Source organism: Coluber constrictor foxii (assembly GCA_038048745.1). Lineage (NCBI taxonomy): Eukaryota > Metazoa > Chordata > Lepidosauria > Squamata > Colubridae > Coluber > Coluber constrictor. Next base: position 2,096,162 of record CM075959.1, on the reverse strand, counting down.
TGTGCAAAAGTAAAGAAATATTGGATAAAAATGCATACATGGTTAGAAAAGATGTTAAAATTACATACATCTTATAAGCCAGAAATATTTCTGTATGGTATAGTACCAGAAAAGTATGATAAAGGGAATATATATATTTATTTTTATTTTAAAAAAAATTGATTTATATGCCGCCCTTCTCCGAAGACTCAGGGCGGCTTACAATGCATTAAGCAATTTAATATTACATGTCTTGACAGCAGCAAGAATTATATTTGCACAGTACTGGAAAAGTGAGGAAACACTTACAGAAGAAGATGTAATTAAAAAAAAAATACTAGATTGTGCAGAAATGGACAGATTGACATTAAGGATAAAAGAAAAAGAAGATACAGAGTATTTTCAAAAATAGTTGGATAATAGAGAGAGAAATTAGGAGCTGGGAAAGTATTACTATGTAAGCAAATAGATCCAGATAATATGTTGTTTACAAAACACATGTATGTAAACTGAACATGTATAAATAAACTGGTTTTTTTTTAAAGTTGCTTTAAAGAGGGTGTTAGCATTCCAAGTAATACATCCACTAAAAGCAGAACTCCGAGGCAGGTAGATTCCTCAAACAACATATTTATTGGATACATCATATTGGCACAGCTAGTGAAAACTAACTCTAAAAGTTCCTGCAATTTTTCCCCTAATTAAAAGAGCAAGTATTTCCCCATGATGTCACTGGTCACATTGTCCAATGAAAGTAGCTGGCAGGCTGCTTGGTCACTGCTCTTCTCCTTCAACTGCCACCTGTTGGGATGACCTTGGTTCCCACAAGAAAACTCTGTGTTTTGACTATTTAGCCAGCCTATCTATTTCCCGCCCTCCTTTCCCCTTCTCAGAGTTCATAGCAACTATGAGGCTGCACAATATGGTTTCAGCCAGGTTCGCTTCAGAATTGACGGAGGGTTGGATTAAGCTCGTAGGCATAATTGTTCAACTAGCCTTCCATGTTTAGAAGTGGACGCATCTGCTCCCGGAGAAGGTTTGGTCCTACCAGAAAAAGTATCTGGAGAAAAAGCTAGCCTGTTCTCATGTTTTCTTTTTCTTCTTCTTTTTACAGGTTGTGCCTTCCTAACGTACTGTGAACGAGAATCTGCTCTTAAAGCTCAGAGTGCATTGCACGAACAGAAGACTCTACCAGGGGTGAGTCCAGATTGTTCTTTTAAGATATTTCCTTGAGGTTGGAGAACATCAATGGGACCATGTTTGGTCCACGTACGGCATCTAACAGGTGCTGCCGTACTTTTTCTTTCTCTTTTGAACGTCCTCTCTTCCTTGTGTTTTGTGGTCTCGTGCAGGCCCACCAAGAATGAAGCTGAAGGAAGTGGTGGTGATGATTTTTGTGCAAAAATTGTGAAAAATTGTGTTGGTTTTTCCTTTCGAAAACTCGAAGGCGTTTGTGAGCAGTGACATGACTGGCTGTTGCGGAGACGGACAATGTGTTTCTCTTGACTTGAACCAAAAAAGGTTTCAGGTGACAACTTTTAGTTGTTGAGTTCTTCACGCAAGTGTGTTGATGGCTATTTGGATTTGGGCCGTTCTTGTTTTAGCATTTGGAATAATTCTGGATAGCTCAGAAAAGGCAGGAGAGAAGATTGGGAGCAAATCGGCACCATTCTTCACAACTGGATCATAGTCTAAAATTTTTAGTGTGTTCCAGGAAAAAAAAAATAAGTTTGACACAAGTAGAATGATTTTTTTAAAAAAGGGAAGATAAAAATGTCATTTACAAAGCTACCTATGATCAATTTTATGTTGCATGAATAAGACATACTGACTGTGTTTGCACAATGAGTTTAACCTGGTTGTTGAAAGCCAATTTTTTTTTAAAAAAAACTTGCTTATGCTTAAAGCAGATCAGGATTAACATGATAGGTGAATAATGCAGATGCTCAGTCCACAAACGGTTTGGTGAATATTGTTTGTGTGAACAGAGCCACTCTTATGCCTAATGCTGGAACTTTAGACCCATTTCACAGAAATAGCTACCAGCAGAGAATTGAAAAAAGGAATACGATAAAAGGAAGAGAATATGATAAAAGGAATTTATTGTAAGTTGGGGGTCTTCCTTACTATTGTGCAAGTTTTGATATTCGGTTTTCCAGTTGTTGCTGATGTAAGAATGGGAGACAAGCTGAGTCTTCAATGGCATTACTCACTATTTACAACTTGTGTAAACCATTTCACCAACACCTCCAAATATTGTTGTACATCCCTTGTACATTGCTGATATGTGCAGTTTTTACCTCTTCCAGCTTTCTTATTTTATCCTTTATTTCTTGGTGCTTTTAAAAGCTCAGGTGCTCTGAATTAAACCTCTTACTTGAGTAAATGAAAAAGAAAGTTTTCTATTGTGTGTTTGTGGTTTATCAAAATGATGAATCGCCCAGATTTGGTTTGGAGTCAGGCGATGCGAAAGTGGAATTAAATAAATAAAACACAGAGGTTATACCAAGAAAACGTTTGGGACACTTAATGCTGCCTTAATTTTTCCCATCCCATAATTTGCTTTTCAGTTCTGGGTTGTTTTCCCCCCCCCCTCTCCTTGTACAACTGTACTATCCCTGAACTTCCTCATAAGGTCTTTCATAACCAAGGATGTGCATTCTTTCGTTATTTTGCATTTTTTTAAAAAAATATCTTCACTGATTCTTTTCAATCCGTTGTCCTCAATCTGCTGCTCGGCTCACTCCAAATGACGGAAGTGAGTTCAGCTTTATGGATGTCAATGCCACAGTTCTTCCTAGTTTTCCTTCCCTGCTACAAATTTAGTTTCAGCTGTAAAGTGAATTTTAAAAAGACCAGATAAGAGAACGGGGAAAATTGCAGATTGGTGCTCAGATGTCTGAAATGGGCAACGTTTACTCAGTGTGTTTGATTGGAAACCATCGTAACACTTTTGAAATAAGGACGAGGTTCATGGGTTTATTTTGGGGTGCGTTGAATTCAGTGGTGGGTTTCCTCTGGTTCAGACCGGTTTGCGAGAACCGATAGTAAAACTGGCAGGAGGCCCCGCCCACTGCCCCGGATGTCGTCATTGGCAAACTGTGCATGCTCCCGTTGTGAACCGGTAGTAAAGGTAAGTAAAACCCACCCCTGGTTGAATTCCATATTGAGTTATGTATTCCCCACACAGTTGGCATGTGTGCATGTCCATGCACGCAAAGACAACATTTGGAGGTAGCTTCTTTACCTCCGATCTCCTTAGAAGGGCTATCCATCCCAAACTGACTGCAGATTATGATCTTCCTAAATTTAACTTTCTTATTTCAGTTACTTTTTGAGTTGAATTCAGAAGGTGATTCTCCTTCTTTCTACTTACTGTAGGATAAGTTAATCATAATCGTAAGTTTATTTGTCAAGCATATATACGATAACAGGTAAAAGTATAAACATCATTTGAATACATGAAAAGAGTAAGTAAAAAGGAATATTAGGACAGGGGTGGTAGGCACGCTGTGCACTTATGCACGCCCCTTACAGACCTCTTAGGAATGGGGTGAGGTCAACAGTAGACAGTTTAAGGTTAAAGTTTTGGGGGTTTGGGGAAGAAATCACAGAGTCAGGTAGTGCATTCCAGGCATTGACCACTCTGTTATTGAAGTCATATTTTCTGAAATCGAGTTTGGAGCAGTTTACCTTGAGTTTATATCTATTATTTGCTCATGTATTGTTGTGGTTGAAGCTGAAGTAGTCATTGACAGGAAGGACATTGTGGCAGATAATTGTATGTACTATGCTTAGGTCAGACTGGAGTCGTTGCAGTTCTAAGTTGTCTAAGCCCAAAATTTGAAGTCTGGTGACTTTACTGCGGTTGGAGGACTCTTCTCGTAAAATATCTCTGGACTCTCTCGATTGTATTAATGTCCGATATGCAGTGCGGGTTCCAGACAGATCAGCTGTATTCGAGAATTGGTCTAGCAAATGTTTTGTATACTCTAGTTAGTAGCACAACATTACCAGAGAAGAAACTACGCAAGATTAGGTTAACAACTCTTAATGCCTTTTTGACAATGTTGATAATGTTGATAAGCTCAGAGGTGGTTTCAGACAGTTTGGACTGGTTTGCCCGAACTGATAGCAGAAATTGCAGGTGGGCCTGCCAACCCTCCCTCCCCCCGACTCTATGCCATCCTATTTAGGCACATTTTTGAGACTGGGCACATGCGCGGAAGGCCAGGTGCATTTGGAGAAGGGAGGTGTGCGCGGTGAACCAATAGTAGCATCATATGAAACCCACCACTTGATAGGATCCACTTAGTAGAGTTTGTGGATAGCTTGTGGGTGTCAATAACTCTCATAATTTTGCTTCTTCCTGAGAGAGATACCTTTTTAAAAAAAATGTTGCTATGGAGCACAGTCAAAAACTCCTGGTGTTCTGTGATGGATCTTCAAATAAACTCTACCGAAGACAGGGCAGAACAACATGTGGCTCCAGTTGACCGGGAGGAAATGGGGATTTTGCAGTATCCTTCCCCATCAAGCCATGCCCACCAAGCCATGCCACGCCGAAGCCACACCCACGGTAGCAATTTTTTTTGAAACCCACCACTGGTCCACATATATTTTTGGATCATGTTAAGCAAGGGAATTGCAGTAGGGTCACATCTGGGGAAGAGGCAGCAGAGATTTCCTAGACCATATTCAGGGGTGGGATTCACTTACAGTCTCTACCGGTTCACAAATCTGAGCACGCACACATCCATGGATGCGCCTGGTTGTCCATTGCATGCACCCGGCTGTCCATGCATGCACCCAGCCTTCCACACATGTACTTTGCACCAGGCCTCAAAAACGTGCCTAAATAGGATGGCATAGAGCCAGGGTGAGTGGGCGGGCCCACCTACAATTTCCACTACTGGTTCGAGCAAATCTGTCCGAACCAGCTGAATACCAACTCTGACCATATTCCTCGAGTGGCAAAACTCATAGGTGAAGCAAAAGGTTGCATTGTGGCAAAATTAAATATATGGATTTGGACTTCTTCCTTGCCTGCAGAACTCCTTCTTCTGACGTAGCTTGGAGAAATCTCTGATGTCTGCAACCTTCTGGCTAAAGGGGATTTTATTATTATTATTTTTATTATTTGCCAACATGATTGCAAGCTGTTGCTGAAAGTGCTCCTGAAGGCACCATTCGTTCCAGCTGTAAAACACTTAAGATCTCAGAACCAGTGGGGTGATGCTATTTGGTTAAGAAGGCCTGGTCTGTTTTAATGAATGCAAGCCTTTGCTATGAACCTAGCTAGTTACCCAAACCTTGTCTGTCATGCCCCCGTTGGAGCCTGAATCTGCAGAAGAGGACGAGCCGGAGCTGGAGCCAACAGAAATCAAGGGGGCAACTTTGCTGGCTTAAGAGGAACGTGGGGAGAAGCAGGATGAGGCAGCTCAGGGCCCCTGAGGATTGTTAGCAGGGAGGAACGGGGGCAGGATGACCAAGAGAGAGCAAGCAGTAGACATAAGGAGCAGCAGAGCTTAGGCGATGAGCAAGAACCGTCCCCTCCTGATCCCTGAGCATGGAGAGTGGAGAGAAGGCAGGAACAGCGCAGGCCAACCCAATGACTCAGGAGGAGAGCCCTTCTTCACAAGGCACACTTGGGGACCGAGATTCAAGGAGAAGCTGTGGGGAGGTGCGTTTGTCAGGGACAAACACTGAATTTGTGGAGTTTTGTGCGCCGTTGCAGACATTTGGATTTTGCAGGACTGCATTACTCCTTCCTTGCTTCGCGGACTCACTGTTTGTTCCTAGCTTCGTGGACTCATTGCTTCTTCCTTGCTTTGTGGGCTCATTTCCCTGTTCCTTTGCTTTGCTGGATTGTGCGTAGCCAGCGGCTGCTGTGTGTGTGTGTGGGTGCATGTATGCTTTGCTCTGGGACTTGCCAAGAATGTGGGAGCTTTTGGGGGAAATTGGGAGCATTAAAGGGAAGTTCAGCTGGCTGTATGGCTTTTGTGTCTTGTCCCAGCTCATCATATTGTCTTCCTGTTGGCTTAATGTTTTTCCTTCCTTGGTTACCATATTCCTTCTCCACCAAAGCACCCAATTCCCTTAGCATCAGTTATTCTCCGTAAACCCATTCTCAGTCTAAAGGTAAGAAGGAAGGAGACTGTCAAGTTTCGAAGTCGTATTAAATAAATTGCATTTCAAACAAAGTCTTCGAAAAAAACTAATTTATTAAATTAATTAATTAATTTATTTATTAATAAAACTAACTTATTTAAAAAAACTAATTTATTAAAAAACTAATTTATCTAGCTCCGACTCATTGTAGCCAACTTTGGCTTCCTCAGGCAAAACTCTCCTTTTCCTCTCCCCCTCCTCTGCACTCATTGGCCATCTTCCTCATCACTCTGCCCTTAATCTACTGCTCCCACTCAAAGGAATTTCCCCCCTCCCATCTCATCTCCTAGGTGATATTCTCTCCAGGGAAAATAAGTAGGTGAAATGTCAAATGTCTCTTTCCAGATGCCTCTGCTTCTTCTTCTTATGTCAGCATTGGAGTAAGTGCAGCGTGAAATGCTGACAGAGACCTTGCCTGTAGATTTTATGACGTTATCTCTGTTGGTAGACCTGGATTTTTCTTTTTTATGGGAGGTGGTTGAATGATAGCTATAAGATCTTGTAGATGTTGCATAAAAAAAGTTTCGAATAATGACTGAAGACATGTTATGTCTAATATCCACTGCGGTACGTGGCAAAGGATTCAAGAGGATGGGAAAATGGACTTCAAGTTAAATGGATACATATATAAACTATCATTTTGACCTGACTTCATTGTGATATAAAACCAATACAATATGTATTAGTTGGTTAAATCAATTGTTTAATTAATTTTCAGCAGATCTGAAATCTAATTAAACGGGGAGTTGGAGCAGAAGACCTCCAAGGTCCCTTCCAACTCTGTTATTCTGTTCTGTTCTGTTCTGTTCTGTTCTGTTCTGTTCTGTTCTAGATCAGATTTGACTCCTGGCAGCTGTGTGGACAAATGTCCACCCTTTACCATTTGACTCCCTAATCTTCTTCATCGTATCTGCCCACCTTATGGTCTTCTTTTTGTCCTCCATTCCTCAACCTTGCTGAGAGTCTTGGCTACCTTCTAGTTCATCTCCTGCTTACTGTCAACTTGCAAAGTTTTCAAGTTGCCATGAGCAGGAAGGAGGGAGCTCATGAATTCATTAAAGGGCATCTTTCGGAAACTTCACACTTACCTCACGTGCTCCAAATATATGAATGTCTCTGTTCACTAATCTTGGGTTGTTTTTTTTTTTTTTGAAGACAATTTACTTCTCATCCAAGAAGCTTCTTCAACTCTGACATTCCATTCCCCACTATCCTGACAGAGTTGAAGAAGCTTCATGGATGAGAAACGAAACATCTTCAAAGAAAAACCAAGTCCAGTTGCCTCCAGAAAAAGCACTTTTGCGACTACCACGTGACTTGGACTACGCCATTATTGTCCACTCCTCTTGGCCCAACCCTGCAGAAAACAACCACCATCACCACAACCGCAACAACAACAACTGGGCCTGAGCCTTACCCAACCTGTCCACCGGGCCTTTCAGATCTGCCGCGTGTCTGTTTGCCAGGGTTGTTTATCTTTTACATATAATGGGATAGCATCATGAAGAAGTCTACAAATCCTTTAATAATGTATAGAAATGCTTTGATGTTGCAGTAATTACATTAAAGGTCACATATCAAAGGTAATTTGGGTGAGCAGCTGTGATGGTTTTTCAAAAGCAATCAATATTGCTGTCCTTACTGCTGATTTCACAAAGGGGCTCTCTAGATTAAAGGAAGCTTATTACCAAACAGACAGACACAGGGGAAATCAAGAATGGATCGCAGAGACACACTGCTCTCTTCTCCACCTACAATTAACACTGTTCCTCCTTAATCTGTGCTAATCCTTCATACAAGAGACAACCCCTGGCATTCTCAGACAAATTAGCTCATGCTTCCTTTGACATGGGCGAGAAGCATCCGGAGAGTAAAGGAGAGAGAGAGAGAGAGAGAGAGAGAGAGAGAGAGAGAGAGAGAGAGAGAGAGAGGACCAGGAGCTACTATAAGTCGTCCATGGTGAAGACTGGAGGAGATTTTTTTTTCCAGAGGTTCAAAAATGAACGTAGTGTCCATGTTCATTTTTGGTTCTTTGATTCTGGACCTTCTTAAACTTTTCTAATAAAAAGCCAGTGCAACAGAGAGAGATTTATATATTTATATAAAAGAAAAGAGGTTGAGACCCTGGAAGGGTGCAGAGAAGAGGGGCAAAGAGGATTAGGGGGCTGGAGGCTAAGACGTTGCTGAAATTGGGTATGTCTTGTCCAGTGGTGGGATTTAAATAATTTAACAACTGGTTCTCTGCCCTAATGACCGGCTGGGTGGGCGTGGCCATGGAGGGTGTGGCCAGGGGCTGTGACAGGCAGCACTGGGCCTCCTGCACCCCCCTGGGAGCAAAAATGGGTTGTGGGGCAGATGCACCCCCCATACCCCGTTTTGGGTTTAGTAGGCCTCCCTGCAGCCTCCTGGGAGCAAAAGTGGGCCGTGGGAGGGCCGCACCGCACCCTCTACACCCCATTTTGGGTCTAATAGGCCTCCCTGCAGCCTTCTGGGAGCAGAAACGCGCCATGGGTGGGGGAGTATGCTACACACACACACACACATCCTGTTTTGGCTTAATAAGCATCTCTGAAGCCTCCTGGGAGCAAAAACGGGCCACCGGGGGGGGGGCACTGCATCCTCCCACATCCCTAGTAGGCTTCCCTGCACTTATCTGGGAGCCAAAATGGGGCACGTGGGGACTCCTGTAAGGGGCGTGGAGGGGAGAGGTGGGGACAACCAGCAATTTAACTACCAGTTCTCCCAAACCGGCTGAATCCCACCACTGGTCTGTTTTAGTGAAAAGAAGGACTAGGGGAGACTTGATATTTGAGGGGCTGTCACAGAGAAGGGGGGGGGTCAACCTATTCCCCAAAGCACTTGAAAGCAGGAGAAGGAGCAATGGATGGAAGCTAGTCAAGGAGAGATCCAACCTAGAACTAAGGAGAAACTTCCTGACAATTACAACAATTGAACCTCTTGCCTCCAGAACAGTGGTGGGTTGCTCCCAGTTCAGCCCGGTTCGGCCGAGCTGGTAGCAGTGACGATATGATGTCACCGAACCGGTTCTGTGCAACTGGGAGCCCTCTCCTGCTTTATTCCTACCGTTATCTTTTGGTTTTTAGCCCAGCTGAAAGGCGCGGCAGAGTGGATTGCTGCACCTCAGCTGGCCAGAAACCCGAACACGCTTGCGTGGAGAGTAAGTTTGGCACGCATGTTCACTTCGCTCACATGCGTGAGATGATCGCGTGCAAAGCATGTGCGCGAAGAGGAACGGTAGTAACACCAGTTGGAACTCACCACTGCTCCAGAAGTTGTGAGTACTCCAACACTGGTGGTTTTAAGGTAGAGGTTAGACAATCATTTGTTTCCTGCCTGAGCAAGCGGCTTGGATTAGAGGACCTCCAAGATCCCAGAATATATCTCTGTTATTCTGTTAGATAGCAGCAAGATCATGGGAAGTGATAATGTCACATTAGACTGAACTAGTGAGGCCATATATTTGTTTGTATCACCATGATAAAAAAGGAGATGCTGAGTTCCTAGAATGAGTGCAGAGAAGAACAAGTAAGGTGATCAGGGGTCTGGAGGCTACATCATACAATCAACAGATAAGGATTCTAGATATGTATAAGCTAATGAAGAAAAGGCTTAGGGGGTGATACGATAGCATCTTCCAATACTTGAAGGGGTATCACAGGGAAGAGGGCCTCCATTTATTCTCCATAGTACCTGAGAATAGGATAAGTAACAATGGGAAGAAGCTCCTCAAAGGGAGAGTCAACCTGGAAATAAAGAGGAATTTCCTTGTCTCTTGAATATGTTTTGCTTCTCATCCAAGAAGATTCTTCAACTCTGACTGGATGGTGGGGAATGGAAGGATTTTATATTCCTTGCAGACAGCTGGTCATTTGCATTCTTTTTAGAAAGTCATTGAGGCCACTTGTAGGTTTATCTTGTCATCTTCAAAGAAAAACAAGAAAGTTCAGTTGCCTCCTGAAAAAGCACCTTTGGGACAAGGGATTTCCTTATTGATTAAGAACTATTAATGAATAGAACAGCTCGCGAGCTTGCCCTCTGGAATTGTGGGTGCTCCATTGCTGGAGGTTTTCAAGACAAATATTGGACAAGCATTTGTGTGTGACGGTATAAGGTCTCCTGCCTTGGGCAGTAGGTTGGTCAAGAAGGCATCCAATGTCCCTTCCAGCCCTATGACTCTATGTTCTGTCCTGATAAATCTTGATGTATCAGAAACGTGTGCCCAAAATCCAGGTAGAAAAGCGAATAGAATAGAATAGAATAGAATAGAATAGAATAGAATAGAATAGAATAGAATAGAATAGAATAGAATAGAATAGAATAGAATAGAATAGAATAGAATAGAATAGAACAGAACAGAACAGAACAGAACAGAACAGAACAGAACAGAAATATGGAAGGGAAGGGAAGGGAAGGGAAGGGAAGGGAAGAGGAGGAGAGGAGAGGAGAATGTAGAGTAGAGTAGAATAGGAGTAGAGAATAGAGTAGAGTAGAGTAGAGTAGAGTAGAGTAGAGTAGAGTAGAGTAGAGTGTGGAGTAGAGTGGAGTAGAGTAGAGTAGAGTAGAGTAGAGTAGAGTAGAATAGAATAGAATAGAATAGAATAGAATAGAATAGAATAGAATAGAATAGAATAGAATAGAATAGAATAGAATAGAATAGAATAGAATAGAATAATAACTTTATTGTGACTTTGAGTGTACACAAATCGGCACACATTAAAATGAAATTTTGTTGCATACAGCTCTCAAAGGATCACCACCTCCAATATGCACTACATAAAACATGACAGAATAAACAAATACATCCAAAATTATGCATACCCCAAATATTTATTATAGGGCACAGAGAAACAACACAGTCTAATTGCCACTCCCACCCAGATGAAAAGAAAATGTCCATCCAGAAGTGAGTTTAACTAGAATTCAACCTGGGGGTCCTATATAAATATAGTGGATGTAACAATGAATAAAATTAAATGTTATATTCATCCTGAACAAAAGATGGGAACCTCCCAAATATACCAATGCCAATGGCATTGGCATTTTTGATCATATACCGTGTTTTGACAAAAATAAGACCGGGTCTTATATTAATTTTTTCTCCAAAAGACACATTAGGATTTATTTTCTGGTTAGATCTTATTCGGGGGGGAAATACAGTACTAAACGCATCCTTCTGGCTGACAATCTTAACTGGGGCTTATTTGTGGGGGAGGGCTTATATTACGAGCATCCTGGAAAATCATGCTAGGACTTATTTTCCAGATAGGTCTTATTTTCGGGAAAACAGGGTATTAACATTTTAAAAACTCGTTCTGATTCTAAATGACAAGCCAGCTCCTTTTTCCCTGCTGAGGTTAATGTGAAATGTAATTATGCCATCCGGTTTTATTTATGGTCCAAATAAACTGAGCTCATGGCTAATAAACCCACTGGTAGATTTTTCTATTCTCCACCTCCTCCCCCCCTTCCTATTTCCTTTGCTAAATAGAAACAGGTCATATGGCAGAGAAGGATATCGGCCTGCATTACCTCACCCAGATCACTGTTGAGTGATTAAGCGTCTGCGGGAGAAATGACAAAAGTAGAAAAACGGGCAATCCGTGAGGTTCAGTGACATGGTCAAGGCTGCCACACGTCGAGGAAGTTAAGGAACTGGGAGATGCGTGATTTAGGATTGCATCGGATCCCACAACATCCGATTTTGCTGGTTGGTTGGAACAGAATTTCATCCAAGGTGAACCCATAGAGTGGCACATGGGTTTTGTGTTTCAGGGACACGCGGACCCTTTCCTGCTTTGGGTTATTCCCCCCACCCCCCCGAATTTGGTTGTTTTCTTACAGACATTCTTTTCTTGTGGTGCACTGATGATGTTACGTAGTTGGGTAATGAAACGTCTCCAAGAAAACAAGCTCAGAGAACACCAAGAAAAGAAGCTCAGAGAGAAACCAAAAAACCACAGTTGTCTTCCTCCTCCTCCTCCTCCTCTACTCATGATTTTACCTAGTTGGGTAATGAAATATATGTAAGAAAACACCAAGCTCAGAGAGCACCAAAGAACTACAATCCTCCTCCTCCTCCTCCTCCTCCTCCTCTCCTCCTCCTCCTCCTCCTCCTCCTTCCTCCTCCTCCTCCTCCTCCTCCTCCTCCTCCTCCTCCTCCTCCTTCCTTCTAGCACTCATGGATTTTACCTAGTTGGGTAATCGAAATATATGTAAGGAAAACACCAAGCTCAGAGAGCACCAAAGAACTACAGTCCTCCTCCTCCTCCTCCTCCTCCTCCTCCTCCTCCTCCTCCTCCTCCTCCTCCTCCTCCTCCAATGTTATCTAGTTGAGTAAGCCAGGAATGGGATTTGGGGGTTCTCTGAACTGCACAGAATCTTAGCTAGGAGGTTCTCCTGAGGTTCCCCTGCAAATCCCTGTGAACCCACAGCAGCCCACCTCTGCTTGCAGCCCAGATTTTGCTTGTTCTACCGAAATTCACGTTAGCTCACTCCGAAATTCAGCGTGCATCCTCTCCTTCCCATGTTTGTTGCTCGTTGGAAGGACACGATGGACCTCTGTTCAGCCTGATTCAGTAGTTGCTTATCTGGGGATCACGTCTGACTTTGATTGTTCATCTCATTTAATTATTCAGAAGATAAAGCAGAGATTTGAGTAGGATGAAGGAGAGGGAGGAAAAAAAAAAACTTGGCAAGGAAATTCTGTTGAGATCATGAAATGGTGACTTGATATCTCAAAGCCAATCTCTGAGTGGAGTTTAGACTTGTATTTAATCACAGCATTCAGCTTGTTCATGGAGAGATATAACAAAGGCATTTTTGTTGTTTTATTTTTAGATTCCCAAATCTTCCCCACCTCTTGCTCTCTGTTCTGTACCCTGTCCATTTTTTTGGTTATAGTTCTCGACCTACAACAGTTTGTTTAGAGACCGTTTCAAGCTACAAAGTTACACATTCTTCGTAATAATAGTGCCAGATCTTTAAAACGAATGCTGGATTCGGGGACCCTCATGGTTTGTTAGATGGGGGTATACAGTATATCAAATTGGCCAAATGTAAGCATCATCTTGTTTCTTTATGCTTCATTTTTCTCCTACTGTCCAGACTACTTTTTACAGAGCCACAACTGAGAGCGTTTTAAACAAACTGCAATCCCTGTTTGGTTTAGTGATTGCAGCGCCTCAGATAGAAAGTCCCTACAGAGAGTGGTGAGGACAGCGGAGAAGATTATAGGAAGCCTCACTTCCCGTCATTCAGGATGCCGCTTATAAGCACTATCTGCTTAGAGGCTCAAATCATTGTTAGAGACCCCTACACATCACTTCACAGTCTGTTTCTGTTGCTCCCCTTTAGGAGGAGGTTTCGGAGTATTTCTAGCAAGGATTACCCGATTCTGTAACAGCTAGGCCATCCATCTGGTAAACTCGCAAGATTTGTTTTTCTCGCTGTGTACATTTATACATCCGAACTACACTGTGTTGTTTCCTCTGTGTCATAGAATATATGTGGGTATATGCCAAAATTTTGTATTCATTCATTTTGTCGTGTTTATGTAGTGCATATTGGAGGTGGTGACCCTTTGAGAACTGTATGCAATGATTAGTGTACATTCAAAGTGACAATAAAGTTATTCTCATTCTAAGTCCCACCCATATTGAGTAGAGAAGGCAGAGCCTGGAGTCAAGAAAGGAATCAGCCTGGAATCCTTACATTCCCACAAGCAATCTAAATTCAAACCCTCTTGAATTCCAATGACTCTTATCTTGTGGCTGACCATTACAGGTCGTCCTCTGCATACGACCACAACTGAGCCCCAAATTTGTGTTGTTAATCGAGACATTTGTTCAGTGAGTCTTGCTCCATTTTGCAACCTGTCTTGCCATAGCTGTTAAGTGAATTACCCACCATGGATCAGTTAGTAACCCGGTTGTTAAGCAAACCTGGCTTTCCCGTTGAGTTTGAGCTCGTGAAGAAGGTTGCAAAAGGGGATCACATGACCTTGGGACACAACAACGGTCATAAATATGAACCCATTTTCAAGCCTCTGAATTTTTGATCAGGTGATCGTGCGGAGGCTACAACAGTCGCAACTGTGAAAAACATTCATAAATCGGTGAAGTTGGATTTCAACCAGCATAAGATTCTGTTCTCATATTCCTGGGTGCTATTTTGACTGATGACATGATGAGAAGCATTTGAAATTGTTCCTATTAACATATCGACGGGGACGTGGTGTCTCAGTGGCTAAGATGCTGAGCTTGTCAATTCGAAAGGTTGGCAGTTCAGCGGTTCGAATCCCTAGTGCTGCATAACAGGGTGAGTTCCCGTTACTTGTCCCATCTTCTGCCAACCTAGCAGTTCAAAAGCAGGGTGAAAAATGCCAGTAGAAAAATAGGGACCAGCTTTGGTGGGAAGGGAACAGCGCTCCGTGCGCGTTTGGTGTTTAGTCATGCCGGCCACATGACCATGGAGACGTCTTCGGACAATGCTGGCTTTTCGGCTTTGAAATGGAGATGAGCACTGCCCCCTAGAGTCGGGAACGACTAGCACATATGTGTGAGAGGAACCTTTACCTTTACCTTTATTGACGTACCAAGCAAGGGAAGACATAAAACAGCAAGATAGATAGATAGAATAGATAGATAGATAGATAGATAGATAGATAGATAGATAGATAGATAGATAGATAGATAGATAGATAGATAGATAGATAGATAGATAGATATAAAGCAAGCATAAGGCCAAAAGATCTTGAATATTCTCTGAATTAGTCATAGCAGCTTTTCCCAACTCAAGGACAACGAAGCCGATCCATTAAAAAAAGGAATTAACCCCCGAGTTATTTTTTTTTTAAAACCATGATCTCGGGGTCCTCAAAAGATCTGAATCCTATGTTCTCTGGACTCAGAAGGAATCCATTCATGGCATGGAGGGTTCACCTTTGGAATTTTAATGTCTTTTCACTTCCTTGCATGATCGTTACCCTTCTTTTCTGCTTGGGTGAGCATTCAAGGCAACTCACAAAATTATACAAATAGAACAAGGCTGAAGGCAATGCAGACATAAAATGAATCTCAACCTCAATTAACTATTAAAAGTTTGGGGAAGCGGAAATTATATACACACACACACACACACACACATATATAATATTATATTTATATTATTATATCATATCATATCATATCATATCATATTTCTAAATCCTGAAAAAGTGGAGGCCAAACACAAGCTTAGGACTTTCTTTATTTCTTTTTTCCTCCTTATCAGGTATAAATATTTTTTTATTCTTTTATAACACAAATTCCATTTCTATATTGTTTTCTAGGTGTCCAAAATCTTAAAATATAAACATCATCATCATCATTATAATCATGTACATTTAAACATATATGTGATAATATCAATCATTATTGAAAAGTATACTATCCTCCATTATAATATCAATTCTATAACCATCAAAATATTTGCTCATCAGTTTTTTCTTTCTCATTTAGTCCATATTTCACATGAATCCACTCATCTAAACCTCACTATCTGTCAATGAACCATTTGTAGAAAACTTCCCATATTATAAAAAATCCCGAATTCTTCTTTTTCTTTGATTTTTAGAGTTAAGCTATCCATTTCTGCACGTTCCAGAATTTTTTAAATTATATTATCATCTGTAGGGGTTTCTACATTTTTCCAGTATTGTGGGTATACAATCCTGGCTGCTCTTAGAATAGATAGAATAGAATAGATAGAATAGAATAGAATAGATAATAGAATAGAATAGAATAGAATAGAATAGAATAGAAGATAGAATAGAATCCTTTATTGGCCAAGTGTGATTGGACACACAAGGAATTTGTCTTTGGTGCATAGGCTCTCAGTGTACATAAAAAGGAGAAAAATACATTCGTCAAGAATCAAAAGGTAGAACACTTAATGATAGTCATAGGGTACAAATAAGCAATCAGGAAACAATATCAGTATAAATGGTAAGGATACCAGCAAGAAGGTTACAGTCATACAGTCGTAAGTGGGAGGAGATGGGAGGTGGGAACGATGAGAAGATTAATAGTAGTGCAGACTTAGTAAATAGTTCAACAGTGTTTGAGGGAATTATTTGTTTAGCAGAGTGATGGCATTTGGGGGAAAAACCTGTCCTTGTGTCTAGTTGTCCTGGTGTGTAGGGCTCTCTAACGTCGTGGATGCTCCAACACTGGAGGTTTTTAAGAAGAAATTGGACAGCCATTCGTCCAGAATAGTATAAGATCTCCTGCTCAAGCAGGGGGTTGGACCTAGAAGACCTCCAGGGTCCCTTCCAAGTCCATTATTCTATGTTCTATGTTCCTGGAGACCGTTAGATGTGTGTTTGTATTGTGAGCTGGCCGTGAGATGCCTTGGTAATTGTACCAGGATTATTTTTTTTAATGTATTTTTATATTGGTTTAATAAAGTTATTTTTTCCCCTTTATAAAAAGTTTGTTACCAGCTCAGAGTTAGTAGAAACATAGAAAACCAATGACAGAAGAAGAGCCACTTGTTACATTGAGTCTGCCCTTTGAGATTCTGTTTGTTTCTGTTTTCTTTATTTCTTATTTCTTCCTTGGTTTTTTTTTTCTTCCAATTATTTAATTTGATTTAATAACTTAATTTAGTTATTTAGTTTAAGAGGAGTGACCATATAAATTTTCTAGAATGCTAGTGAGAGAGAGAGAGGGAGGGAGGGGGAAGAAAAGGCAAAGAGGTAGGCAGGCAGCAGGCAGGAAGGAAGGAAGGAAGGAAAGAAGGAAGGAAGGAGAAAAAAGGAAGGAGGGAAGGAGGGAAGAAGGAAGGAAGGAGGAATGATGGAAGATGAGGGGAAGGAAGAAGATGAGGGGAAGAAAGGAAGGAAGATGAGAGGAAGAAGGGAGGAGGGAGGAAGAAGGAAAGATGGAAGATGAGGGGAAGATGAAGGAAGGGAAGGGCAAGGGAAGGGAAGGGCCAGGGAAGGGAAGGGAAGGGAGGAAGGAAGGAAGGAAGAGTAGAATCCTGTTCTTCATGCAGCTCGCTTTGCTCGTTAATCTACTCGTCATGTCTGGCGCTCTCCCAGCCGGGAAATTCAAACCTTTTTGGGGGAAACCTCTACGGAAATTCAACAGAAGGAAGGAAGGAAGGAAGGAAGGAAGGAAGGAAGGAAGGAAGGAAGGAAGGAAGGAAGGAAGGAAGGAAGGAAAGAAAAGATGGATAGTCAGATAAACAGACAGACAGACTGCACCTTCAAAATCCTCTCCTACATATCCTATACAGGGAGTTCCTGAAGAAATTTGCATGAAAGTTGGAAGTCAAACTATTAACAAAGTATTAAAAAAAATCTGTTTTGTTAGATAAACATTGGGGTTCTTCATTTTCAGCCCAACAATTCCTGATCTACAACAACATTGCACACCTCCTGTTCCAGTAGAAATATTTTTGGGGTGAGGGGTTTTGACTTCAAAGGAAAGACGGGTGACTTGCTAAACAATCCTGTCAAAATCGATCAGGTAGTTTTCCAGTCTGGCAGTTTTATTACAGATGGTTGTGTTGGTTTTATTTTTTTAGGGCTGTTAAAAACTGTACCATTCTATTCTATTCTATTCTATTCTATTCTATTCTATTCTATTCTATTCTATTCTATTCTATTCTATTCTATTCTATTCTATTCTATTCTATTCTATTCTCTCTTTGCATATACTGCATTTACCCCCTTCGGGATATACTGAAAATTTTCTCTGTATTTTCCCAATTAATGAAATTTAATGTAGCCCAAATAAATCAGATCTGATATATATGCCAAAATGCAAAGGGAAATTTAAAAAGTTATTATTGTTACATGACTCTCTTGTTCTCCGAATAAGAGTTCTGTACACGAGTCCAGTGAAAACATAAAGGTTGCCTTAAGTCCAATTCTGTACCTTTGATCATGTGGGAATATTGTTTCCTTGACAGATTTAAAGAAATAGTTTTTTCCTTCCTTCCTTCCTTCCTTCCTTCCTTCCTTCCTTCCTTCCTTCCTTCCTTCCTTCCTTCCTTCCTTCCTTCCTTCCTTCCTCTTTCTTTCTTTCTTTCTTTCTTTCTTTCTTTCTTTTTCTTTTTCCTTCCTTCCTTCCTGTTTCTTTCCTCCCCTCCCCTATATCTCCCTCCCTCCCTCCCTCCTTCCTTCCTTCCTTCCTTCCTTCCTTCCTTCCTTCCTTCCTTCCTTCCTTCCTTCCTTCCTCTTTCTTTCTTTCTTTCTTTCTTTCTTTCTTTCTTTCTTTCTTTCTTTCTTTCTTTCTTTCTTTCTTTTTCTTTTTCCTTCCTTCCTTCCTGTTTCTTTCCTCCCTCCCACTATATCTCCCTCCCTCCCTTCCTTCCTTCCTTCCTTCCTTCCTTCCTTCCTTCCTTCCTTCCTTCCTTCCTTCCTTCCTTCCTTCCTTCCTTCCTTCCTTCCCTTCCCCTTTCTTTCCTCCCTCTCCTCTATCTATCTACCTACCTTTCAAGAAAAGAGTGGACTTCCATTTGTCAGAAATGGTGTAAATTCTCCTGCTTGAACTGGGAGGTTGGACTAGATGACCTATAAGGTCCCTTCCAACTCTGTTAATCTGTTAGCCATCTCTTTCTTTCTTTCTTCTTTCCTTCCTTCCATCCATCCTTCCACCCTTCTTCCTTCTTCTTCCTTCCTCCCTCTTTCTTTCTTTCTTTTCTTTCTTTCTTTCTTTCTTCTTCTCTTCTTTCTTTCTTTCTTTCTTTCTTTTTTCTTCTCTCCTCTCTCCCTCCCTCCCTCCTTTCTCTCTTTTCCCCTTTCCCTTTCCCCTTCTTCTTTCCCTAAATAGCCACCCATGCAGAAACTGACTCAGATTAAATTTTTGAGATCGGACCGTATTAGCACATTGCTGTCATTTTCTTATCCCAATGTTGGCACACAAACAATTTCTGGATTATTTGGTGTGCCAGAAGCAACAATTGTCATCCAGAGTGGCAGCTGCACACACTCAAGGGAGCCATATGTAGATGTGTGCTTGAACACTTATACAACCAGGGAAACATCGAGCACCAGATGATGATTAAATGCCTTTTGGCTGCATTGAATTGCAGCACGAAGCCTCAACCCCAACATGAATACAGACGGTATTCATTATATGTATGATGTGAGTTGATGTAGTTTCTAGTTGAGTTGTGAATAGCTGGGATTCACTCCCATTCAGAGCTCACTTCAACAAAGAGTCTATGAGGTGCCTTTGACTCTGGGTTTTGAGTAACATACATGCAGATACAACTGCTTGTGTCACTTTTGAAGATAACTGGATTTATAGGAGAAGAAGAAGGAAAAGGAGGAGGAGAGGGAGGAGGAAGAGGAAAAGGAGGGGGAGGAGGGAGAAGAAGAAGAGAAGAAGAGGGAGGAGGAAGAGGACAAAAAGAAAGAAGAAGAGGACGAGGAAGAGGAGGAGGAGGAAGAAGAGGAGAAAAAGAGAGGAGGAAGAGTGTAAGAGGAGGAGAAGAAAGGAAGGCGGAGGAAGGCGGAGGAGAAGAAGGAAGAAGAAGAGAGCAGGAGGAAGAGAAGGGGGGAGGAGGAGAAAAGGAGGAGAAGAGGAGGAGGAGGAGTTAGAGAAGGAGGGAAGGAAGAGGATGGGGAAAAGGAAGAGAAGAAGAAGGAAAGAGTTGGGACAAGAAGAAGGAAAAGAGGAGGACAACAAGAAGGAAGAGGACAAGGAGGAGGAAGAGGAGGAGGAAAAAGAAGAGAAAAAGAGAGGAGGTAGAAGAGGAGAGAAAGAGAGGAGGAGGGAGGAGAGGGAGAAGGGGAAGGGGATAGAGAAGTCACAATTCTTAGGCCAAATGTGCAAGTCTTTTGCACTTTCACCCTCCCTACCTGTGACTTGGGGGATACTCCAATACCTCACCAACATAGTTGTCATTTGATTTAACTCATTCCTGCAACGCGTTTACGCTACTCCAACGCTTCTTCATGAACTTCAAACATCTCTCCTCTCCCCGCCAAGAACATCAAAACCTATCACCACCACCCCCAAAAAAAAGGAAACAAAACTAAGCCAAGCTGTCATGCCCACCCATCCCCAAATCCTCCAACCCAACTTACAATGTCGTATCTAAAGCAGGTAATAAGGGCGCCTTCCTTGCACCCGGGTTTACATGGCAATATATTTAAGTGGGGAGGAAGGTTAAGCATCCCCAAAGGTCCCACTCATTCAATTGCAAATTAAAAATCAGATTACGGAGGTGACAATTTCAATGCCTTTTGCTCCCCTCCTCCCTCCAGCTCATTCTGGTGGTGGTTTTAATTTGGTTTTTTCAGAGGGCGAGTTCCCCGATATTGAAGAGAAGGTTGTCACTGCGTCTGCGTTTGCTTTATAGGTTGCTCAATGACAAAAAAAAAAAAAATTCTCTTCTTGATGGCGCCGGCAAAGGAGGATCAATCTAATTTTATGTACAACTGTAAAGATGAATGATAAATAGAAAGGAACTCGGCAAGTACAAGCTGAATAAATTATAAAGGGCAATTCCTGACAGGGGTAGGGGGGTTCCCAGAGGACAATGAGATGAGCGCAGATAGAAAAAGCAGAATTGATGAGAAGGTTGGGGAGTGTATTTCTCTCTGTGTGTCCTGTGTGTGTGCGTGTGTATGCTGAGACTCGGCTTGCTCCGTGCTCTCTCTTACGATTCCCCGACCAAAGATTATACTTGAAAAAGTATAATCTTTGGAAGTTCGCAATAGCAATAGCACTTAGACTTATATACCGCTTCATACAGTAGTAGGTTTCAAATCCCCCGGTGCTACCAATTCGCTATTCACATGCATGCAGCGGCCAGCTGCTCTTCCAAGTTCCATCACACGCATTGCACACCAGCCAGCTACCCTCTTCCAGGTTCTGGTGCACACATGTACGCACAGAGCATTTTTGATGACTTCTAAGTGGGTGGGTGGAGCCTCCCGCCACCACTGGTACTGGTTTGCCCGAACTGGGATGAACCTCGGGTAGCAACCCACCACTAGCTTCATAGTGCTTTTACAGCTCTCTCTAAGCGGTTTACAGAGTCAGCCTCAACAATCTGGGTCCTCATTTTTACCGACCTTGGAAGGATGGAAGGCTGAGTCAATCCTGATCCTGGTGAGATTTGCACTGTCGAATTGCAGCTGGCAGTCAGCAGAAGTAGCTTCCAACCACTGCGCCACCTCAGCTCTGTTGCTGACATTTCCACGTTTCTGAGCAAATGTTGGCTGGGTAGGATGAATCAAATTCATAGGGATGAACCTGGAGGAATTCTCAAAGAAACTGGCCAAGAAACAGGATGGGTCAGGTGCAAACAACTAGGCCTTCAACTTGCTACTTTATTGTTCTAAGCCTGTTTTACAGGAATCTTCCCAGACTGGCCATTTGCACCTGGGACGGACTTAAATAAGGATCAACGGCATTCAAAGGAGCTCACACTTTTGTGCCTATGTAAGGATTCCAGATGAATCCCCCACTTGACTCCTCCCCTGGTTTAGTCAGTTTCTCTCTGATAAGATGGGACAGGACACACACCTTCCTATAAACCAGAAGCTCTTTCAATCTGGCCAAGTCCTTCATGATTTCTTCTCCTTGTAGGGAAGGATTGATGTGAGCACCAATCCAGGGCCCAGAATGGTTTCAGAATAGCTGTTCTGAAAATGTAAAGATGGGTTTGTTGACCATAATGAGAGATTGTTCAAAATGCATGTGCAATGATTTGAACTATGTCATTTATATTTTGAGCGAGAATTTTGGATTAATTTCTTCTAAGACCTTGTCAACCTCGCGAGGTAGTCCGGCTTGCTCCCAGAATTGTGGGTACTCCATCACCGGAGATTTTCAAGTAAAAAATGGAGAACCATTTGTCTGCAATGGTGTAAAGACTTCTGCCTTGGACAAAAGTTTGGACTAGAAGACCTCCAAGGTCCCTTTCAGCCCTATGATTATATGGCATAAGACACACCCAGAAATATTAGCCCTAAATTTATTATCTTAACAGAGCCTCCAGAAGTGTTGAATGCTCCATCACAGGAGTTTTTAAGAAGAGATTGGAGAACCATTTGTCTGGAATGATATAGGACAGTGATGGCTAACCTTTTTACCATCGCTAGGAGCCTCTGGAGGCTGGGGACAGCAAAAAACGTCACTTCCTGTCTAACCGTGAGTTGGGAAATGGGTCGTTTCAGGCCTTCGGAGGGCCTCTGAGGGGGGTGGGGAAGGCTGTTTTCGCCCTCCCCAGATGCATAGAGAGGATCTGGAGCCAGGTGAGAAGGCAAAACGGGCCTTCCCCACCCACCCCACCCCCAGGCCCTCTGGAGGTAGGAAACATCCTGTTTCCCTACTTCTGGTGGGCCCAGAAGGCCCAAAAATCAGCTGGCTGGCGTCCGCATGCGCACCAGAGCTGAGCTGGCGTGCCCACTGATATGGCTACCCGTGTCACCTGTGGGTATAAGGTTTCCTGCCTGAGCAGGTGGCTGGATTAGAAGATCCCAAACGGTCCCTTCCCACTCTTGTCATTCTGTTAAATTAGGGAAGGTCCCTTGTAAGACTTCTGCCGTGGTCCATATTCCTTCTGCAGACTCAGCTGCCACTTTTCTGACCAATGTCTAGTCTGTGGCTCTGCCTCCTGACTCCAAAGGGCATTCCGACATATCGTTATAGATCTATTGATTTGTGTTCTTGGCTCTCCATGGTGTTGTCAGGAGCCTTCTGCAACACCGCCCTTCAAAGGCCTCCCTACTCCTTCCATCCTTCTTCATTAAAGTCCAACTTTCGATTGCTGTAGAGTGTCATCAAGAACACGAGTGCCTGCAGAACTCTGATCTTTCTTAGTTAAAAACACATCCCAGCACCTGCATTTCAATGACCACAGTCACCTACGCATTGTCTTCCTTTAATGGACAATGAAGTCCTTGTTCAGGTGTTTTCAGAATCTGGCCCTACTTCAGCTTTCGTTAAAGACGTGACTTAAATATTTATAAGCAGAAGGTTTTATTAAAATATGAAGTTCCAAGTAGGTTTCAGTATGTATCTGATTTGGCAGTTTGATAATAGACACCCAGATAGTGTTCTGTACCTTTAGAAAAGCAATATTCTCTTCCCTTCCTATTTCCTTCTTTACTCCTCTTTCTCTCTCCTCCCTCCTTCCTTCCTTCCTTCCTCCCTCCCTCCCTCCCTCCTTCCTCTCCTCTCCTCTCCTCTCCTCTCCTCCTTTCCTTCTTCCTTTCTATCTTCCTTTCCTTTCCTTTCCTTTCTTTCCTTTCCTTTCCTTTCCTTTCCTTTCCTTTCCTTCCTTCCCTTCCCTTCCCTTCCCTCCTTCCCTTTCCCTTCTTTCTTTTCCTCCTTTCCTTTCCTTTCCTCCTTTCGTTTCCTTTCCTTTCCTTTCCTTTCCTTTCCTTTCCTTTTCCTTTCCTTTCCTTTCCTTTCCTTTCCTTTCCTTTCCTTTCCTTTTCCCCTTCCCTTCCTTTCCCTTCCCTTCCCTTCCTTCCTTTCCTTTTCCTCCTTTCCTTTCCTTTCCTTTCCTTTCCTTTCTCCTTCTTCCCTTCCCTTCCTTCCTTATCCTTCCCTTCCTTCCCTTCCTTCCCTTCCTTCCCTTTCCTTCCCTTCCCTTCTCCTTCTTTCCTTTTCCTCCTTTCCTTTCCTCCTTTCCTTCCTTTCCTTTCTCTTTCCTTTCTTTCCTTTCCTTTCCTTTCCTTTCCTTTCCCTTCCCTGCCTGTCTGCCTTTCTCCCTCACTCACTCACATCCCCTCCCCACCCTGATCCCCTCCCCTCCCCTCCCACCCTCCCCCTTTTCTTTTTCCTTTTCCTTTCCCATCTGAAATATTTTGACATATGCCTTTTTTCTCCCCACTCCCAGGAATGACATCATGGAGTTAAAAACAAACCATGTGGGAAAAAACAACAACAACAATCTGGTTTAAATAGCTCTTAATGAAACAGGTCCCACTGCCAGAAAACTCATGCCAGCAGGGATGTGATTTTTCTGTTACCGTCAAAATGGAAAAGTCAGCTCCCCATCCTTCTAGAATTCAAGCCACAAAGATGGGTTTTTTGACCGTAATGAGAGATTGTTCAAAAATGCATGGGCAGTTCCTGGAATTCTCAAGAGACATTTATCAAGTATGTTGGTCAATAAAACAAAATCGTAGGCTTGGGGGAGGCTTACTCTAACCTAATTCTTCCTCTGATCCATGGTTCCTATTAAGTCTATCACCAGAAGCTGGGGCAACTTTGCTTTAGAGTTCAAGATGACATACATTAACATAGGGCCTAACCTAACTGTAATGGATAGAAGGACAATGTTTGGAGCTCAGGATTGAGCTGTGGGCTCCTTGGTGCTCTCTGAGCTTGATTGTTTTCTTGCAGATGTTTCATGACCCAACTAGGCAACATCATCAGTGCTAGAAGGAGTGGCTTTTGCTCTCTGTTTATATACAAGTTCCTGGCCCTGGAACTTAGTGCAAGTGTTCTTGGTACTTCTGTAATAAGGCTATGGTTTATTGTTTGATCATTGATCTAGTATTAATTTACACGATGGATGGATGGATAGATAGATAGGTAGATATTGTTTATTTTATTTAATTAAATTTTTATACCGCCCTTCTCCCATAGGACTCAGGGCGATGTACAGCCAGAATAAAAAACACCATATATTTTTAAAAAGTTTAAAATGAATTAAATAATTTGGCCCTATTTCTTTTTAAACAAAAGCTCAAATTAAAATACCCAATTAAAATTTCACTTATTTCATCAGCCCAGCCTTTTGGAATAGTAGTGTCTTAAGGGCACGGCGAAAAGTCCGGAGGTTGGGATCCTACGTATCTCCGGGGGCATTCATTTCCATAGGGTGGGAGCTCCCATAGAGAAGGCTCTCCCCCTGGAGGTCGCTAGTCGACATAATTTGACCGACGGCACCCTGAGGAGTCCCTTTCTGGCCAGTGGGAGGCTATCGGTGGCAGAAGGCGATCTTGTAAATACCCAAGTCCTAAGCCATGGAGTGCTTTAAAGATGGTAACCGGCACCTTGAATCGCAAAATATTGCAAAATCTCCATTCCCACCCCACTTTGGGACCAGCCAGAGGTGGTATTTACTGGTTGTTAGGATATGATTTGGGCCTAACAGTTCTCCAGGCAATATATGTGTTCTGTGACTTTAAGTTTTAATGCTGCATCATGCTGTAATGCTGAGTCATGCTATAATTAGTTGTAATTTAACAACGTATTTAAGAAAGGTACTGTTAATGTATTCAGTTGATGATAAGCTGCCATTGTGCTATCATCGCGTAGTGCGTGTGTGGGTGGATCTGCTACCATCCAGAGTTTGTAAACCAGAGTGAACCAACTACTGTTCGTTTGGTAAGAAGCTTTTTGGATTTAACCGTAAAGACTTGGACTGTTTAGAAGACTACGAGATTGTTTATTTTCCACTATAAAGAAAAGTTTTGATAACACCAGTTTGCACATATCTCTTATCTCATTGCTCTCAGCAACGTTTCTCTGTGCACTTTACTCTGCTAGTTGTTACACAACAACAATATCCTTAACACTGGTTCTCTGAACTACTCAAAATTTCCACTACCTGTTCTTCAGAACCTGTCAGAACCTGCTGGATTTCACCCCAATCCCATCCCACCAAAGTACTTTTCACAGCCAAGTTGAACTCCATCTTTGGAAAGTCCAAATCCTGCTGAATCACCCTCTTCCAGAAGGCTTGTCTGTCCCCGAATCACCCATCCAAGATAACCTGGGCACCCATGGCGTGACAAAAGACGCTGGAGCGATGTTTCCATTGCCAAACAGAACCTGGACACCAGCCAGACCATCTTCTCCCTTGCTGGTCCATGTGCGTGGGAGAAAACGATGGAGCTGGCAAAGATGGTGCGCAGCTCGCCCATGCACAACTGTCTCTTGGCCAAGTTCCCTTGTCCTAATTGCATCTCACCCAGCCTTCTTCCTGCTGGACCGGTGGTGAGCAGGATGCTCCAGACACTCGTATTAGTTTACTCAAAGAAATGAGGCCGCCTTGAAGGAAGTTAATCAGCTCTGAGAGTTTATTCGCCACCTTTTTCCATGCAGAGAACTGGAAGTGTTCTCCTTCTTCATGATCAATGATGAAAGGAAGTGGGCCTGTTTAAGTGGGCAATTGTTAGTCTAGGATTCTTATCCTATCATTTCTTCCCTCCCTCTGCTTTCTTGTCCCTTCCCATTTGTAATTCAACTTTTCCTTCCCTTCCTTCCTTCCTTCCTTCCTTCCTTCCTTCCTTCCTTCCTCTTCCTTCCTTCCTTCCTTCCTTCCTTCCTTCCCTCCTCCCTCCCTCCCTCCCCTCCCTCCCTCCCTCCCTCCTTCCTTTCCTTCCTTCCCTTCCTTCCTTCCTTCCTTCCTTCCTTCCTCTCTCCCTCTCTCTCTCCCTCCCTCCCTCCCTTCAGCTCTGGGCTGCTACAAAGCTACTTTGGGCCCTTCCCATCCCCTTCCCCTTCCCTCCCCCTCCCATCTCTTATCTTCCCATATGTCATTCTTTATTTTTTCATTTCCTTCCTCCCTCCTTTCCCCTGTTCCTTTATTCCTCCCTCCCTTCCCTACTTCCATTCTTCCTTTAGGTGAACCAGGACTGCTATATGGCTACTCTGAACCCTTCCCTTCCCTCCACTCCCCCTTCCCTTCCCTAATTCAGCTTTCATTTCCTTCCTTCCTTCCTTCCTTCCTTCCTTCCTTCCTTCCTTCCTTCCTTCCTTCCTTCCTTCCTTCCTTCCTTCCTTCCCTCCCTCCCTCCCTCCCTCCCTCCCTCCCTCCCTCCCTCCCCTCTGTCACATGTCTTTTCCGTTCGGTTCCAAAGCCTTTCCGCATTTCAAGGTTCGGCTCAGATCAAAGTGCTTGCCAGATCAAATGGCCTTTGCCGGCTGCAATCTTTACAGTTACAAACAAGATCCTTGCTCGGCAGAAAGACGCTGCTTGCCGACTGTAGCTCATCCAGTTCAATTCCGAGGCGCCTTTTGATCTTCCGATGAAATCTCTCTCTGTCTCTCGCGCTCTCCCTCTCCAGCTTCAATTCCCTTTATGCTATCCTCTGATGTAAAAAAGAAAGGAAAGGGAAGGGAAGGGAAGGGAGGAAGGAAGGAAGGGAGAGAGAGAAGGAAGGAAGGAAGGAAGGGGAAGGGGAAGGAAAGGAAGGAAGGGAAGGAAGGAAGGAAGGAAGGAAGGAAGGAAGGAAGGAAGGAAGGAAGGAAGGAAGGAAGGAAGGAAGGAAGGAAGGAAAAACAGGCAAAAAAGGGGGACACCGAGAATGAATTTCAGCTCCAGTGACTTTGGAAAGAGATATTTGTCACTTATTAACTTCCTCTTTTATCCCAGCTATCCTGATCTTAGAGGGTAGTCCTCACATTACGACCGCCATTGAGCCAAGATTTATGTTGCTACGTGAGACATTTGTTAAGGGTATTTTGCCCCACTTGCGAACCACTTTAGTTGTTAAGTTAATCATGCGGTTGCTAAGTGAATCTGGCTTCCCCCTTGGCTTGGCTTGGCTTGTCGGAAGGTCTCAAAAGGGAATTGTGTGACCCTGGGACACTGCAACTGTAGTCGGTTTCCAAGCGTCCAAATTTTGTTCAGGTGACCAGCAGGATGCTTCAACGGTCGTAAGTGTGAAAAACGGTCATAAATCACATTGTTCAGTGCCGTTGTAAGTCAAGAACTTCTTGTAGTACTGTCTAGGCAAGATGGACAACATAAAAGTCTCATAAATAGATGATAGATAGATAGATAGATAGATAGATAGATAGATAGATAGATAGATAGATAGATAGATAGATAGATAGATAGATAGATAGATAGATAGACAGAGACAGAGACAGAGACAGAGACAGAGACAGGAAGATGGATGGATGGATGGATGGATGGATAGATAGATAGATAGATAGATAGATAGATAGATAGATAGATAGATAGATAGATAGATAGATAGATAGATACATAGATATGGACAGAGACAGGAAGATGGATGGATGGATGGATGGATGGATAGATAGATGATAGATAGATAGATTTTATATATATATATATATATATATATATATATATATATATATATATATATATATATATAGAGAGAGAGAGAGAGAGAGAGAGAGAGAGAGAGAGAGAGAGAGAGAGAGAGAGAGAGAGAAGCAGACACATAGAGACAGGAAGATGGATGGATGGATGGATGATGGATAGATAGATAGATAGATAGATAGATAGATAGATAGATAGATAGATAGATAGATAGATAGATAGATAGATAGATACAGAGAGAGAAAGAGATAAAGAGAGAGATAGACAGATAGATGAATAGACAGAGACAGGAAGATGGATGGATAGATGAGAGAGAGAGAGAGAGAGAGAGAGACAGACAGACAGACAGACAGACAGACAGACAGACAGGTTTTTTGCAGCTGTTTCTTTTCCAAGTTTGATAACATCTCCTGATGTAACCTAACTTTGAACATTCACTAAATGAAAGTTGTAGCTGCTCTAAGAGCCTTCAGGTAGAGCAGCACCTCATCTGAGCAAAATGAAAACAAAAAGAAATAAGACATTTTTTCCCCCCCAAATCTTTTCGGGACCTTGTTGGTCTTCCCCCCCCCCCCCCCGGCGACAGCCAACCAAGTAAATATTTCGCACTCTGTGGAAGCTGGTCTACAGATATTCCCTCCCGCTGCCGACCCTGGGAAGGAAAATGTTTTTTAAAATGGAAAATGACAGGGAGACGCAAACAGCCCTCTGTCTTCATTTCTGCCTTGCTGGTTTGCAGCTTCTGGGTTTGGGGTTGTGGGGTGGAACGCAAAGACTTTTGGCAAGCTTTCGAAGAGCAATGAGGTTGCTTGGTGTAAAAACCAACATTCCCAGAAATGCATGGATGGTGCTGGAAAAAAATAATATCCGCTCTCTGAATCTCTTCTGGAAATAAGGAAAATCAGAATAAGAAACTGTCTGGATTCCTGACCTCCCTGGATCTGCAGGAGCTTCCAAGATGTCAAATAAAAAGAAAAGCAAAATTACCTGTCCTCCTCCTTCTCTTCTCCTTCTCCCTCCTCCTCCTCCTCCTCTTCTCCTCCTCCTCCTCCTCCTCCTCCTCCTCCTCCTCCTCCTCCTCCTCCTCCTCCTCCTCTTCTCCTTCTCCCTCCTCCTCCTCCTCGTCTCCGCCTCCTCCTCCTCCTCCTCCTCCTCTTCTCCTTTCCCTTTCCCTTTTCCTTCTCCTCCTCTTCTCCTCCTCTTCTCCTTCTCCCTCCTCCTCCTCCTCTCCTCCTCCTTCTTCTTCTCCTCCTCCTCCTCTTCTCCTTCCCTTTTCCCTTTCATTCTCCTTGTCCTTCTCCTCCTCCCCTCTCCCTCCCCCTCTCCCTCCCCGTCCCTGTCCCTCTCCTTCTCCTTCTCATCTCCTTTTCCTCCTCCTCCTCCTCCTCTTCCTTTTCTTCTCCTTCTCCTTTTCCTTCTCCTCTCCTCCTCTGCTCCTCTCCTCCTTCTCCCTCTTCTCCTCCTCTTTCCCTTCCTGTTCCTCTTCTACCTTCCTCTTTCTTCTTTCTTCCTTCTTCTTCTCTCTCTCCCTCTCTTCCCCCCCCCCTTCCCCCTCTCTCTCCACCCTGCCTATGAATGTTTCATTGCGATTAGGTAGTTTTTTTTTAAAAAAAAAATGAGGGTGCTAGGAATTAAATTTAGCAGTTCCTGCTTGTTAAAGGTGAGATAGAAGTGAGCGAGGAAATCCAACGTGCTTGGGAAAGAACTGAAGGCCAGTCTCTTAATGTGACAGGTGGGGATTACGGTTGCAAAAATCTTGTCACTTGATGAAGTCTGGGTATCTGAAGCGCATTTGGTATGTAGCTTTGCTCAGGGTACTTCTCTTCCTCTGTGTTGCGTAAGGCTAGTCTGGAGAAAAGAAGGAATGGGGGGGGGGCACATAACAGCAGTATTCCAGTATTTGAGGGGCTTCCACAAAGAAGAGGGGGTCAATTTATTCTCCAAAGCACCAGAAGGCTAGACAAGAAGCAATGGGTGGAAACTAATCAAGGAGAGAAGCAACCTAATTAAGGAGAAACTTCCTAACAGTGTGAATAATTAACCAGTGGAACAACTTACCACTAGAAATTGTGGATGCTCCAGTTGTGCGGTGTTATTACTTTTTTTTTAAAGAAAGGGCTGGATAACCATTTGTCTAGGGGCTCCTGGTTGAGCAAGAGGTTGGACTAGAAGACCTCCAATGTCTCTTCCAACTCTGTTATTCTGTTGATCAATAGTGTAATGGCTTGCCTCCAGAGGTTGTGGGTACTCCATCACTGGAAGCTTTCAAGAAGAGACTGGACAATCTTTTATCTGAAATGATATAGGGCAGTGATGGCTAAACCTTTTTGCCATCGCATGCCAAAAGTGGGGGGATCGCGCCAGGGGTGATATGGTCCCGGTTTGGACTGGCTCGGGCGAGTAGGTAGCGATGGCAGAGGGCAGTTTGGAGAAACCGGTAGCAAAAATCCCTGCCCCCGCCCCCCACCATGCCCAGCTGAGCCACACAATCATCAGAGCCTTTAAAAAAAAAAAGGCTCTGACAAGCCAAGCTCTGACTATCCCAGCTGAGTTGCCTGCTAATCAGGCAATTCAGCTTGGATTGCCAGAGCCATTTAAACGGGAAAAAAAAACCTTTTTCCTTTTAAATAGCTCTGACGATCCAAGCTCTGACGATCCCAGCTGAGTTGCCTGCCAATCAGGAAACTCAGCTGGGATCGTTAGTCTTTTGAAAGCATTTTTTTTACATAGTTTTACCTGTAAAACCTGGTTTTAAAAGTAAAAAAAAAATGGCCACGCCCCACCCAGTCACATTACCACCACCACCACCACCAAGCCATGCCCACAGAACCGGTAGTAACAAATTTTAGATTTCATCCCTGGATCGTTGCGCATGTGTGCCCACACCCATAATTCAATGCCCCCTGTGCCCTGCCCTCCCGTGCTCCACCGTGCTCTGACTTCTTTTGGCACGTGACAGCACAGTGGTCCCATTTTTTCGCCCTCCCCAGGCTCCAGAGGCTTTCTAGGGAGCCTGGGGAGGACGAAAATGACCTTCCTCATCCCCCCGAGGCCCTCCAGAGTCCAGAAACAGCCCATTTTCTGACTTCCGGTTGGTCTGGAAGGCCCAAAAATCAGCTGGCTGGCACAGACATGCGTGCTGGAGCTTAGCTAGGGCAACAATCGCGTGCCCTCAGATATGGCTCCATGTGCCACCTCTGGCACGTGTGCCATAGGTTCACCGTCACAGATATAGAGTGTTACATCCGGACGGCAAGCACGAGCGGCCAATTTTAGCAGCTGATTGGTCCGCGAGGAGACAGGCAGCCGGCGGGAAATTGGCGGCTCCCGATTGGCCCAGTTTCTGACAGCTGAGTATAAAAGAGCTGTCATTGCCTCAAGATGCTGCTCGCTCTCCATGGTAGTTAGCAAACCAGAGCGAGTCACTGTTAGCTGTTATTTGTTAGCCAATAATCATTATGAAGTGTTTATTCCGCCTCGCCTCCCTTTCTTAGCCTCTTGTTCCTCGAACAGAACATAGAGTCTCCTGCTTGAGCAGAGGGTGGACTCGAAGACCTCCAAGGTCACTTCCAAGATCCCTGTTGGTCTTCAGAAACCACTGGGTGACTTGAACCCCTGGTCACTTAGGCCACTAATCAAGGAGTAAACCAATCCAGAACTAAGGAGAAATTTCCTGACAGTTAGAACAATTAACCTGCTTCCAGAAGTTGTAGGTGCTCCATCACTGGAGGTTTTTATGAAGAGACTGGGTTACATTTATCCAGAATGGTATAGGGTCTCCTGCTTGAGTAGAGGGTTGGATTAGAAGACCTCCAAAATTACTTCCGACTCTCTTATTCTTATTATTAAGCTCTTGAATGTTGATCTCATGACTTTGGGGCTGCTGCAACAGTTGTAAGCGCAAGGACTGGTGGAAAGACCCCTTTTTAAAAAATGCTGTAGGAACTTCGATTGAACGCTGAGGTATGTCAA
Organism: Coluber constrictor foxii; assembly: GCA_038048745.1. Classification (NCBI taxonomy): domain Eukaryota; kingdom Metazoa; phylum Chordata; class Lepidosauria; order Squamata; family Colubridae; genus Coluber; species Coluber constrictor. The sequence goes on along the minus strand of CM075959.1, from coordinate 2,063,978 downwards.
AGTTGGCCTGCATTCTAACTTAGGGACCATAGAGATAGAATTTCAGTATGTGACCAGTAACTGGTAAAACATATTTTTTTCCTTTCCTGCATGGAGGGACCTTGGAGAGCTTCTAGTTCAACTCCCTGCTCGGGCAGGAAGTTTCAGACAAAATGGTTATCCAACATCTTCTTAAAAACTTCCAGTGTTGCAGCATTTACAATATCTAGAGGCAATAATAATAACATATAATAAATAAATTTATTTATTTATTTAAATAAATTTATTTATTTATTTAAATAAACATATAATAATAAATAACAATAACTGAGTCCTTTGGGAGAAGGGCGGTATAGAAATTCAATAATAAATAAATAAATAAATAAACTGGTAGTGGAAATTTTGAGTAGTTCGGGAGAACCGGTAGCGGAAATTTTGAGTAGTTCAGAGAACTGGTAGTGGAAATTTTGAGTAGTTCGGAGAACCGGCAGCGGAAATTTGGGTAGTTCAGAGAACTGGTAGTGGAAATTTTGAATAGTTCAGAGAACTGGTAGTGGAAATTTTGAGTAGTTTGGAGAACCAGTAGCAGAAATTTTTGAGTAGTTCAGAGAACTGGTAGTCGAAATTTTGAGTAGTTCGGAGAACCAGTAGTGGAAATTTTGAGTAGTTCAGAGAACTGGTAGTGGAAATTTTGAGTAGTTCGGAGAACCGGTAGCAGAAATTTTGAGTAGTTCAGAGAACCGGCAAATACCACCTCTGGTTGGCCCCAGAGTGGGAAGGGAATGGAGATTTTGCAGTATCCTTCCCTTGCCATGCCCACCAAGCCACGCCACCAAGCCACGCCCACAGAACCAGTAGTAAAAAAAATTGAATTTCACCATTGGCTGGGAGGGAGTTGCAAGAGGAGGACATGATGGGGCGGGGCCAAGGGGTGGAGTCACGGGTGGAGCACAGGAGTCTTAAGAAAGTGGTGGGGAGCATTGCGCATTAGCGCTGACAATATCACACTTTGTAAATGGTGATTGTTGGAACGTGCCGGAGCGCCTGATAAAGACTTCTACCCCTAGGATCCTGGTTGTCTGGCGTCTTAATTTACAGCACCATTCCGGAACCTGACACCCAATTCCTGCAACCGTTGTTCATATGTTTCAGCCTCCAGTCCCTTCTCATCTTTATGGCTCTTCTCTGCACTCTTTCCAGAGTCTCAACATCTTTTTTACATCGTGGTGACCAAAACTGAATTCAGTATTCCAGGTGTGGCCTTACCAAGGCATTTGAAAGTGGTATTAACACTTCACGTGATCTTGATTCCATCCCTCTGTTTAATGCAGCCTAGGATTTCGGTGGCTTTGTTGAACGAACACACAGACACACCAGTGGTGGGTCGCTACCGGTTCGTCCGGATCGGGGAAACCGGTAGCAGTGGCGGGAGGCTCCGCCCACCCGCCCGGACAACTCTGTGCATGCTCCGAAGCATCGTGCGTGTGAGCTGTGCGCACACCCACGAGCGAACTGGTAGCGACGGGATTCGAAAGCCACTAGTGACAAACACATACACAAACTCTCTCTCTCTCTCTCTCTCTCTCTCTCTCCTCTCTCTCTCTCTCTCTCTCTCTATCTCTCTCCTCTCTCTCTGTCTCTCTCTCTGTCTGTCTCTCTCTCTCTCTCTCCTCTTAGTAAAGGAAACAAACCTGCTTTTGCAGCTGGCTCGTAACCCCGATAGCGTTGTGTGACTAAGCGGGCGGCAAAAAATAAAAAATAAAAAAATCTAGCAAGAGCATCATCGTAAGGCTGGCAGATTTCAAGTCAAGCCCGTCCGAAGGGCTCAGAGAAAAACGAGCAGGATAAACGCCAGAAGACCGCTATCGCCTCTTGTCAACATTTTGCTACTTGAGGGGGGCTTAAAGGTTTTTCTTACAGCTGTGGCAAGGAATTATTTTGTCGGATTTAGTGCTCTTTAACGGGGCCTCCATCGTGATTGGAGAACTGAGCAGGCCGGGGGTTTTTATTTTTATTTTATTTTTTCATCTCCAGTTCTGCAAAAAGGAGATAAAACCACAGAGAAGGCTGCCTGGCTCTTTGTGGGACTGGTGGGAGCTGGCTAGAAGCTGGGAAAAGTCATACATGATGTCTTCTGTCCAGGCACCAGATATGGTCCTTGGGACCTTCTGAAAAGGGAGAGTTTTATTTTATTTTATTATTTATTTTATTTTGTTTTGTTTTGTTTGTCAAACATGTACGAGATAACAGGAATAAGTATAAACGTGGATATGAATACAGGAAATGGTTACGAATACATGGGACAGTAGGAAAGACTGTTGCACTTATGCTGTTGCACTTATGCACACCCCTTACAGACCTCTTAGGAATGGGGTGAGGTCAACAGTAGACAGTTGAAGGTTAAAGTTTTGGGGGTTTGGGGAAGAATCCACAGAATCAGGTAGTGCATTCCAGGCATTGACCACTCTGTTGCTGAAGTCGTATTTTCTGCACTCGAGTTTGGAGCGGTTTACCTTGAGTTTGTATCTATTGTGTGCTTGTGTGTTGTTGTGGTTGAAGCTGAGTAGTCATTGACAGGAAGGACGTTGTAGCAGATGATTTAATGTACAGACCGAAGGCGGTGGAGTTCTAAGTTGTCTAAGCTCAAAATTTCAAACCTGGTGGCATAAGGGATTCTGTTGTGAGTGGAAGAGTGGAGGACTCTTCTCGTGAAATACCTCTGGACTCGCTCAATTGTATTGACATCCAATATGCACCAGCTGAAGATGACGAATGAGACTTCATCGAAACGTCGCCAAGACACTTCCAATTTTACGCGGGAGAAGACCCGAATAACCAAAGACTTACATACAAACACCCGCGAAAACCTCAGAAAACATATACATACATATGCATATGCATATACATATACATATACATATACATATACATATACATATACATATACATATACATATACATATACATATACATATACATATACATATACATATACATATACATATACATATACATATACATACACATACACATACACACACACACACACACACACACACACACATATATATATATCCACCAGTTACTGCTGCTTTCTTTTCTTTTACCTGCCATCCTTCTTCTCCTTTTCCACCACCAATTCACCTTCTCCTCCCATTCTTCTCCTTTTCCTTCTCTCCCGTTTTTTTCTTCTCCTTCTCCTTCTCCTTCTCCTTCTCCTTCTTCTCCTCCTCCTCCTGCTCCTGCTCCTGCTCCTCCTCCTCCTCCTCCTCCTCCTACTACTACTACTACTACTACTATTACTCCCATTTTCTCCTCCTTCTCCTCTCTCATTCTTGTCCCTCTCCCCTCTCCCATTCTTTCTCTTCCTTCCATTCTTCTTCTCCTCCCCTCCTCCTCTCCTTACCATTCTTTTGTTCCTCCTCCTTTCCCCCTCTTCCTTCCATTCTCCTCCTCCTCCCCCTTTCTCCTCCTCCAATTTTTGGCCTGGTTTAACCCCGTGGCATCCCACAGTGGTTACCTCCTTACAGATACTTATCAACTCAAACCTTGCTTATCTTTTAAAGAATCGGGAATCTCAGGGGCAAGTTTACCAACTATCCATTTGATTAAAAGGCATCAGCTTTGGTGAGTTGTAACTCACTTCCCCAGATACATAGAGTGACTAGACTAGGGGTATCAAACTCAAGGCCCGGGAGCTGGATCTAGCCCACGGGGTGCTTAGATATGGCCCATGGGGCCACCCTGAAAACAGCAAAGGACTGGCCTGCGCGGTGCCTCTGCCAACGAAAACAGAGCTCGGGAGAGCTGTGGGCAACCCTCCCCGGGCTCCATTTTTGCTGGCAGAGGACTGCAGACTGTCATAGCTGAAAAACAGAGCTCGGGAGCCCGTTTCCACTGGCAGAGGACTTGCAACCCCAAAATGAGTGACGTTGAGATGGCCAAAAACTTATTCCTGTGAGCCGCCCTGAGTCCTTGTTGGAGAGAGGACGGCATACAAGCTTAATTAATAATAAATAAATAAATAGGTTGGCTATCTGCTAAGGATCTATTACTGGCCGGCTCATGTGTCCTCCGAACAAGGGGCATTTACTCTTCCTGTTTATGCTTACTAAGCTTGCAGCTTTACACCTCATTTATACACACACACTAGGCCGGCAAGATTCATTGTGTGTAGAGAAGTGGGATAGACGCCGTTTCCCCATTACTCTGAAAACCATAAAACTCGGCACAGAAGTTCTGTGTGCAGGGAATGTGAACGGACGATTTATTATGTTTTATTGATGGTGCCGCCAGTGAATAAAATAGCCCGGAGAAGCCCTTTCTACAAAGCATTGGGGATGAAAAGAAAAAGAAAGAAATAAAAAAAGATCCCTCTGAATGAACAAGTACGGTTTTTTCACTCAGTTTTGTACTTGATACCCCTTTCCCCCAATCTGCACACCAAGACCATTGGCAAGCAATTATCGCCGAGTTGCTAAATGTCCGGTGAAGGAGAGCATGCCCAGTTTCTCATCACTACAGATCTGCCCCCCCACACCCCGTCTCACTGCAGGTGCGAAGAAGATTTGAAACAGGTCAACCCCACCTCGAGTACTGCATCCAGTTTTGGTCACCTCCTCCTCCTCTTCTCCTCCTCCCCACAAACTCACTCCCTTCTAGCACTGCTCATGTTACTTAGTTGGCTACTGAAACATCTGTAGGGAAGCCACCAACCTCAGTGACCACCAAGGAACTCATAGTCATTTTTCTCCACTTTGCCGTCCCCTCCTCCTCCTCCTCCTCCTCCTCCTCCAGTGGTGGGATTCAGGTGGTTCAAGCTGATTTGGGCAAACCTGTTGTTAAATTGACGGCTGGCCCATCCCATCTCCTCCCTGCCCTTTCCAGGAGTCCCCATGCACCCAGTGGTGGGATCCAGCCAGTTCGCACCCCTTTGGGAAAACCGGTTGTTAACTTTCTGAGTAGTTTGGCAAACGGGTTGTTGGAAGAAATCATTAGGGCAGAGAACCGGTTGTTAAATTATTTGAATCCCACCATTGCATGCACCTCATTTTGGCTCCCAGGTAAGCGCAGGGAGGTCTACTAGGCCCAAAATGGGGCGCAAGGGGCAGTCTGTCTCCTCTAGCAACCCGATTTTCGTCCCAAGGGGGTGCAGGAGACCGACTGCTGCCTGTCACATGCCCTGGCCACACCCATCCTGGCCACGCCCATCCAGCCAGTCATTGGGGCAGAGAACCTGTTGTTAAATTATTTGAATCCCACCACTTCATAAGCCCCACTCCCTTCTCACACTGATGATGTTACCTAGTTTGGTAATGAAACATCCGCAAGAAAACAACCAAGTTCGGAGAGCCTCAAGGACCCCACAGTCCTTCTTCTCCTCCTCCTCCTCCCCCTCTCCACAAACCCCACTGCCTTCTCACACTGATGATGTTACCTAGTTTGGTAATGAAACGTCTTCAAGCAAGTAACCAAGCTCAAAGATTACCAAGGATCCTCTATGCCACACTGCAGGCCCCTCGTCTTCAGAGCACAGTCTGCTCCCAATTCAATTATTATTATTACAACATTTTTGCCCTTCCAGCTGGAGCTGAAGGCCTTCAGTGTATCGCACTTTTTAATCCATTTTTTTCAGCAATAAAGCCAACCGACTTGGTTACAGAAGTACGTTCACCCTCCACTCATTGGAATACCTTGCTTCAAAAATCCAAAGAGCTTTCTCCACTCAGAGATGGCTGAAAGAAAGGAATAGATGAATCATAATATAATAATAATAAATAAAAAACCCTTGAAATTGAGCTGGGATATATCGTCCTCAGGGCGAGTCCAGAAATAAACCCAGAACTGATCCATCAGGAAAGTGTAGAGTCCACTGTTATTTCTGTGCATTTTTTTTTATTGCTTTCTCCGATGTTGGCAGTGGGATATTTTTAGCAATAAAACCTCCTTTGTGTGATTTTTGTGTGGGTTTTTTTCCCCCCCTTTGGGTGTGTGTGTGTGTGGAGGAAAGAACAACAACAACCCCGGAGTTGATTGTCTGTTGGCTTCAATTATGCATTAATTCCCTGAAACTTTCCTTTTTTTCTGCAGCGTAACAAGAGATCAAATTTTGCTTGCTCACGGATGCTCGCTGAAGCTCGGGTTCCATTAAAATGCCATTTTTATGCTGCTGCTTCTTCTTTTTTCTCCTTTTTTTTTTTTTTTAAAAAAAGGAGATATTTATTTATTGCTACTCTGGAAGAGACGGTTCCGCACAGGGGAAAACCTAAGGCGTTTTGTCCTGGGAGAGGAAAATAGCCTTCCTAGAATGGCACAGGGGAAAGTAGTCTACTATCAAAGTCGAAGGGTTTACAGATTACAGGTTAACAGAGTTGGAAGGGATCCCGTAGGTCATCCAGTCCAACCCCACTCCCCAGCAGACCCTACACCATTTCTGACAGATGGCAGTCCAGTCTCTTGAAAGCTTCCAGTGATGAAGCTCCCACAACTTCCAAAGGCAACTTCTGGTTAATTGCTCATACATACACACATACACACAGCACTACACACACACACACACACACACACACACACACATACACACACACACACACACACACACACACACACACACACACATATACGTGGTATATGCACAATTCTGTATTTACCTGTATATATTTATTTATTTTGTTATATTATGTAGTGTATATTGGAGGCGGTGGTCCTTTGAGAGCTGTATTTAACAAAATTTCACTTTAATGTATGCCGATTAGTGTAATTCAAAGTGACAATAAAGCTATTCTATTCTATCTATTCTATTCTATTCTATTCTATTCTATTCTATTCTATTCTATTCTATTCTATTCTATTCTATTCTATTCTATTTACTCTACTCTACTCTACTCTACTCTACTCTACTCTACTCTATTCCATATTTTCTATTCTATTCTATTCTATTCTATTCTATTCTATTCTATTCTATTCTATTCTATTCTATTCTATTCTATTCTACTCCATTCCATTCCATTCCATTCCACTCCACTCCACTCCACTCCACTCCACTCCACTCCTCACTCCACTCCACTCCATTCTTCTTACTGTCAGAAAATTCTCCTTATTTCCAGGTTGAATCTCTCCTTGATCAGTTTCCATCCATTATTCTTTCTCTGGCCTTCAGGTGCTTTGGAGAATAGCTTGACCCCCTCATCTCTGTGGCAGCCCCTCAAATATTGTAAGACAGCTATCCTGCCTCCCCTGGTCCTTCTCTTCACTAGACTAGCGGGCCCAGTTCCTGCAACCGTTCATCATATGTTTTAGCCTCCAGTCCCCTCATCATCCTGGTTGCTCTTCTCTGCACTCTTTCTAGAGTCTCAACGTCTTTGTATAGCAAGGAAAGGCAAGGCAAGGCAAGGCGAGGCAAGGCAAGGCAGAAGGAGGGAGGGAGGGAGGGAGGGAGGGAGGGAGGGGAGGGAGGGAGGGAGGGAGGGAGGGAGGAAGGAAGGAGAAGGGAGGAGAGAGAAAGAGGGTAGAAAGAGGAGTAAAGAAGGAGATAGGAAGGGAAGAGAATATTGCTTTTCTAAAGGTACAGAACACTATCTGGGTGTCAGTTATCAAACAGGAAAGGAAAGGAAAGGAAAGGAAAGGAAAGGAAAGGAAAGGAAAGGAAAGGAAAGGAAGAAGAAAGGAGGGAGGGAGGAAGGAAGGAAGAAGGGAGGAGAGAGAAAGAGGAGTAAAGAAGGAGATAGGAAGGGAAGAGAATTTGCTTTTCTAAAGGTACAGAACACTATCTGGGTGTCTGTTATCAAACAGGAAAGGAAAGGAAAGGAAAGGAAAGGAAAGGAAAGGAAAGGAAAGGAAAGGAAAGGAAAGGGAAAGGAAAGGAAAGGAAAGGAAAGGAAAGGAAAGGAAAGGAAAGGAAAAGATGTAAATGGACGAAAAAGGAAAGGAAAGGAAAGGAAAGGAAAGGAATAGGAGGAGGAAGGGAAGGGAAGGAGGAGGAGGAAAGGGAAGGGGAGGGAAGGGAAAGAAAGGAAAGGAAAGGAAGGGAAAGGAAAGGAAAGGAAAGGAAAGGAAAGGAAAGGAAAGGAAAGGAAAGGAAAGGAAAGGAAAGGAAGAAGAAAGGAGGGAGGGAGGAAGGAAGGAAGAAGGGAGGAGAGAGAAAGAGGATAGAAAGAGGAGTAAAGAAGGAGATAGGAAGGGAAGAGAATATTGCTTTTCTAAAGGTACAGAACACTATCTGGGTGTCTGTTATCAAACTGGAAAGGAAAGGAAAGGAAAAGGAAAGGAAAGGAAAGAAAGGAAAGAAAGGAAAGGAAAGGAAAGGAAAGGAAAGGAAAGGAAAGGAAAGGAAAGGAAAGGAAAGAAAGGAAAGAAAGGAAAGGAAAGGAAAGGAAAGGAAAGGAAAGGAAAGGAAAGGAAAGGAAAGGAGGAAAGGAAAAGAAAGGAAAGCTGGAAAAAAGGGAAATTGCGAGCCTGCAGTTCAATTCAAGCAACCTCCCTCTTGGCTTAAATGTCAAGGGCTGCTTTGGTCCCTGTGTGTAAACACAACCTGATCGATAGCAGGGAGCCATCAGTGTGTTAATTAATGATTTACTCCTGCTAACCCCTGACCTTGCGGTAAATAGAAGGGATTTAGCTTGCTTTTATTAAATCTCCATTTACTCGGGCGGCAAAGGAGAGAACCAGTCCTGTCCTGTTAGATTTTTTCTTTCTTTTTCCTGCACCAATGGATGCTGTAAGGAGAAGCGATACACAGGCAGTCCCTCAATTTATTACGGCCACGAGGGGAGCCCAGGGTTTCCGCTGTTAAACGAGACATTTGTTTTGCCCGTTTTACTTACTTGCCAAGGTTATTAAGTTTTACTGTCTTACCCCAGTTGTTAAGTGAATGGTGGCAGCTGATCTGCTAGTAACCCGGCTGTTAAGTGAACCTGAGTCTGACGTTGCTTTGCCAGAAGATTGCAAAAGGGGATCCAGTGATCCCAGGACACAGCGATGGTTCTATTTGTAGAATTAGTGGGATTCAGACAGTTCGGGCCTATTCAGGTGAACTTTCATTTTTCATTTTTACTTTTTTCGAGGTTGCTCTTTTATCCTTTACCTTTAACGCAATCTTCTTCTTCTCCTCCCCTTCTCTTCCTTCCTCTTTGTCCTCCTACTTCCTTCGTTCTTCCTCTCCTTCTCTTTCCTACTTCCCTTTCTCTTCCCTCACTCCTTCCCCCCTTCTAACCTTCTCCTCTTTTCTTCCTCTCCTTTTCCCTTTCTTCTTTCTCCTCTCGTCTCCTGTCCTCTCCCTTCCTCTCTCTCTACTCCTTCTCCTCTCTCCTGCTGTTTCCCTTTTCAGTTCAATCTAAAGTATTCGAGCAGCCCCGATTTTCTAATTATCTTTATTCTCATTTCAATTTCTCATTCGATTAATATTTATTTTTATTTCATAATTTGTATACATTTTTATAATATCTCACTTTTTTCCCTTTTACTCTCCCCCCTCCCCTTTCTCCCTTTACTTGGCATCATCCCTCTGGAAGGAGAAATTATAAAGAAAATTTTAGAATGTGCAGAAATGAATAGATTTCTGCCGTCAATGTCTTCCTGTAACTTTGTCATCTCAGCGACAAAACTTCCAATTCTTTCCCTCGGTTGCTTTATGGGTCCAGGACTTTATTAACGTTCAGTTCCCAGCAACTAAATAAATGAGGTTTGGGGTTTGTTTGGGTTTTTTCCCTGTCATTCCTTGAAAAGAGTTTTAATGCACCTGGTGGCCTGCAAATCTAGGTTCAATTTATAGCTTAAGGTTGTATAACATCAAGGCTTCATAAAGCTTTATAAGAGAACGATACTCTTCTACTTGGTTTGGTTCGTGCGGTTTGGGGATTTGGGAGCTTAGAATCTGCTTTTTTATTTTAAAAGAAAAAAAGAAAATTAGCAATTTCCCTTGGAGTGTGCACCCACACACTTGCAATCACAATCAATGTTTCAGTTGTGTAAGCCAAGAGAGAGAGAGAGAGAAGGAGAAGGAGAGAGGAGAGAGGAGAGAGGAGAGAGGAGGAGGTGGAGGTGGAGGTGGAGAGAAGATGGAGAGAGAGGAGGAGGAGAAGGAGAGAGAGAGAGAGAAGGAGGAAGAGAAGGAGGAGACGGAGAGAGAGAGGAGGAGGAGAAGGAGATGGAGAAGGAGAAGGAGAGAGAGGAGGAGGAGGAGGAGAGAGAAGGAGGAAGAGGAGAGAGAGAGGAGGAGGAGGAGAAGGAGAGAGAGGAGGAGGAGGAAAAGGAGAGGGGGAAGGCGAGAATAAGGAGGAGGAGAGAGAGAGGAGGAGGAGAAGGAGAGAGAGAGGAGGAGGAGAAGAAGGAGAGAGGAGGAGGAGGAAAAGGAGAAGGGGGAAAGGGGGAAGGCAAGAATGAGGAGGAGAGAGAGAGAGAGAAAGGAGAAGGAGAAGCGGGGGAGAGAGAGAGAAACAGAGATACGGAAGTGGAGAGTCACAGTGTTAATTCAAATAACTTTTGACAAGCTTCTTTCGGGAGGCCGGGAGAAAAACAATTCTACGGGTTTGTCGTGAAAAATTAATTTGTTCTTGCAAAGCTATGAGGGTTTTGGGTCTCTATTTTGGGGTTATTAAGGGTGACCTGCAATTTGATTCCTGGTTCTTTTATTAACATCTAGTGGTTTTATTTGTGTGTGGGTGTTTGTCTGTGTGTGTGTGTGTGTGTGTGTGTGTGTGTGTGTGTTTGGAGGAGAACATTCTCAAGTATGTCCCAAAGATACTTTTTTTTCAAGAGAATAGAGTAGAGTAGAATAGAATAGAGTACTGTAGTGTAGAGTGTAGAATGGAATGGAATGGAATGGAATGGAATGGAAAACAGAACAGAACAGAACAGAACAGAACAGAATTCTTTATTGGCCAAGTGTGATTGGACACATAAGGACTTTGTCTTTGGTGCATAAGCTCTCAGTGTACGCAACAGCTATAGGTGATAAATCACGATCATAGTCATCATAAAAATAAATCCATCATGAATCATAAGACACAACACAGCGATAATCATAGGAAACTAAGTAATCAATCAACATAAATCATACTAGGAAACTAATATAAACCTTAAAGATGCAAGTAACAAAGTTATAGTCGTAAGTAGAAAAGTAAATAGGCAATAGGAAGGATGAGGAGAATAATAGTAATTACAGCCTTACTAAATGGTTTGACAGTGTTGTGGGGATTACTGTATTTTCCTGCGTATAAGACTACTTTCTAACACACAAAAATCTTCTCAAAAGTCGGGGGTCGTCTTATACGCCGGGTCTCATTCTCCTGTAACCAGGCAGACCAGCCCGAAAGGCTCTGACGAGCCTTAAATGGCTCTGAGGAGGGTCGTCTTATATGCCCCAGTCGTCTTATACGCCGGAAAATATGGTAGTTGTTTAGCAGAGTGATGGCCTGGTGAAAAAACCTGTCCTTGTGGCTAGTTGTTCCAATGGACTTTCTGGTTTTTTTTTCTTTGGAGACGTTCACTTCTCATCCAAGAAGCTTCTTCAGTTCTTCTTCAGTTCAAAAGCGAAATGTCTTCAAGGAAAAACCATAAAGTCCAGTTGCCTCTTGAAAAAAAGCACCGTTGAACAGCCATGATCTGGATGGCTGAGAATCTCCATAGACATTTAGCTACGTGTTCTCAAGTATGGATTTTTTTCTTTAACATCATGAATGAAGAACCGAGTTTTCCATGAGCAACCAACTCATTGGCTTTTATGCCAAGGTTCCTTGTTATTCTTGCATTCCTAACCAGGTGTGCCATGACTTTTCCAAGCTCTTTGTGATAAATTCTTTGCTCATCGTTGGGAATCTAATAATTGCAGACTGTCCTTGCAAAGATGTTGAGACCAGGGGTGAAATGGTCCTGGTTTGGACCGGATCGCCCGATCCGGTAGTGATGGCGGAGGGTGGTTTGGAGAAACCGGTAGCAAAAATCCCTGTTCCCCTCCCCCCACCATGCCCAGGTGAGCCGCACGATCATCAGAGGCTTTTTTTTTAACTTTTAAAAGCATTTTTTCTACAACCTCTTCCGATGGAAAAATTTTACTTTTAAAAGTAAAAAAAAAAAGAGCCTCTGATGATCATGCAGCTCAGCTGGGATCGTCAAAGGCTTTTCAAAGCATTTTTTTCTGCAACCTCTTGGTTAAAAGGTAGTAAAAAAATGCTTTGAAAAGTCTCTGACGATCCCAGGTGATCTGCTTGATTGTCAGAGAAGCATTTTTTAAAAAGCCTCTCTGACGATCCAAGCTGAGTTGCCTGATCGGCAGAGGCTTTTCAAAGCATTAGAAAAAATGCTTTGAGTCTTCCTTGTCTTTTAGTTTCAGTGTTAATTTATCCATTTCTGCCACATGTGTAATTTTTTTTGAATAATTTGCTGCTCTGTTGGCACTTGATCTGTTTTCCAAAATTGTGCTAATGCCAAATTTTGAGGAAGACTCAAAATTTTTCAAGGTATGGAATAGATGGTATGAGTAGATAAACCAAAACAAAAAAGGGTAAAGGTAAAATTCAGTAAGAAATTGAAAGCAACAAATAGGCACCATCATTAAGATAACAGAAGTAATAAGTCACTGTCTATATACATGTATATAAAGATTTATACATATATCTAGTTTGTATGTTGTGATATGTATTTTTTATGTAATTTTATGGTCGTTTATACATTGTATAGTTTTTTATCTTTTAACTTCAGTAAAGTTTGTTTTTTTTAAAACCAAAAAAAAAGAAAGAAAGAAAGAAAGAAAGAAAGAAAGAAAGAAAGAAAGAAAGAAAGAAAGAAAGAAAGAAAGAAAGAAAGAAAGAAAGAATGCTTTGAAAAGTTAAAAAAAAATTGGCCACTCCCACCCAGTCACATTACCACCGCCACCAAGCCACGCCCACAGAACCAGTAGTAAGAAATTTTCCATTTCACCCCTGGTTGAGACCATAGAAAGAGTGTAGAGAAGAGCAACTAAGAAGGTCAGGGATCTGGAGGCTAAATCAGGGGTGGGCTGCCGCCGGTTGTAACAACCGGAACTGAAAATGTAATTGTGCGCGACCTTCTGCACATAACGCACGACATCAAAAAACTGGTGATTATATAGGACATGATAGCGCCAGGGTGAGTGGCAGGGCCAGTCCTGGTTGCAACTACCAGTTCGCCCAAATCTGTCTAAACTGGCAACAGCCTACCACTGGGCTAACCCATTCGATGAGCGATTGAGGATCCTAGGTATATCTGGTCTAACAAAGAGGAGGACTATGGGTGATGTGATAGTAGTTTTCCAGCACTTGAGGGGCAGTCATAAAGAAGAAGGGATTGACTTATTCTCAAAAGCAGGTCAGGGCAGGAACAAGAAGTAATGGGTGGAAGGGCATTAAAGAGAGATCCAACCTAGAACGAAGGGGATTTTGGATCAATCTCCAGGAGATGGTGAGTTTTCATCCTACCTTAAACATGAAACTTGGCTAGGTGACTTTGGATTAGTCGCCAGGAGATGGTGAGTTCTTGTTCTACTTCTGGCACAAAAGCCGACCTGGGTGACTTTGGGCCAATCACCAGGAGACAGTGAATTCTAGTCTTGCCTTAAACATAAAAGCCAACTGCTTGACTTTGGGCCAATCATTAGGAGATAGTGAGTTCTAGTTCTGCCATAAGCATGGAAGCTGGCTGGGTGACTTTGGGCCAATCACCAGGAGACAGTGAGTTCTAGTTCTGACTAGGCATGAAAGCCTGCTAGGTGACTTTGGTCCAATCACCAGGAGATAGTGAATTCTAGTCTTGCCTTAAACTTAAAAGCCAACTGCTTGACTTTGGGCCAATCATTAGGAGATGGTGAGTTCTAGTTCTGCCTTAAGCATGAAAGTTGGCTGGGTGACTTGAGCCAATCACCAGGAGACGAAGAGTTCTAGTATTGACTTAGGCCCGAAAGCCATCTGGGTGACTTTTGGACCAGTCCATCTCTCTCAGCCCAACTCACCTCACAGGGTTGTGGTTGTGGGGCAGAAAAAAACAGAAGGAGGAAAGGGTGCTATTGTGTGTTTGCTGCTTTGAGTTGTTTGTAAAAATAATAACGGCGGAAGACCGAGAAATACAATTAAAGAAATCAAAATTTAAAAAAAAAACATTAGGAGGTCTGCAGAGAGGGAGGGAAAAAGAACCCACATCTCTCGAAAGAATCCCCTCTACAAATTAAATCCGGAAGCCCAAAGACAAAAGAACGGAGAATTAATATTGCCGCCGATATGAGATGCTCTGAATCAGATAAGTTTTGTCATTAGAAGAGGCACTAAGCAGCAAACGGCGGGATAATACCATCAGCTCGCAGCTTCTCTTGGAACATCTAAATACATTAAATCCATAAAACTAAATGAAAGCAGCTGCCGTTTTATAGAAATAAAAGCTTCTTCTCATATTACCCCAAAACGGGTGGGTGGGTGGGAGAACCCAAGCACTTATGGAATGAAAGAGGGGGAAAAAAAATAATAAAATGAAAGGCGAGCAGAGGAATGGAAGTTTTCTGGCAAGAAGAGGGAAAAAAAGAGATTAAAAAAGAAGTTTAATTGGGGACTCTGAGGATTCCGGATTTTTTTTTTTGTATATTGGATGCTTAGCCTCAAGACAGGGAGAGGATGTAGAGGGCTGGATCAAGATGTTTTGGTTGCAGGACCAGATTCAAGGCTGAATTTTCAGCCAGGTGAGGTCACTGGGTGACTTTGCATCTTTCATTCCCTGTCGAGCTACCTTACAGGGATGTTGTTGGAGAGAAATTGGAAGACTAAGTCTGCTGAGACTCTGGAAAGAGTGCAGAGAAGAGTAACGAGAATGATTAGGGGGCCGGAGGCTAGAATTAAAATTAGACTTAGAATAGAGTTAGAGCTGGAACGGAGGGTCTTCTAATAGAGGAGTTGAGGAGCTGAGTTAAACACTCAATGAGTCATTTGGACCCGTTTCCCTTTCCCTTTCCCTTTCCCTTTCCCTTTCCCTTTCCCTTTCCCTTTCCCTTTCCCTTTCCCTTTCCCTTTCCCTTTCCCTTTCCCTTTCCCATCCATATTATTTATTCGTTAGATTTTTATGCTGCCTTTATAAATAACTCAACATGGTGAACATGCATGATAGTCTTTCCTCCTCTTATTTTTCCTACAACAGACCTGTGAGGGTTGAGAGAGAGGGGCTGGCCCAAAGTCACCCAGCCAGCTTTCATGTCTAAGGCAGGACTAGAACTCACCATCTCCTGGTCATTGGCCCAAAGTCACCCAGCTGCCTTTCATGGCTAAGACTGGGCTAAAATCCACCGTCTCCTTGTTTCTAGCCTGTTGCCTAGACAAAACTGGCTCTCAGTGTAGATTACAAGTCTCAGGTTTCCTTGATGACAAATTAGAGTTAACTAATTAATTAAAATTAGATGGCATCTTCTAATCCCTGGATGGTTTTTCACTTAGCCTCTCGAATACCAAAATGAGATGTAGCTTGGTCTTAAGTGATGCCATCCATCATCTGCACATCAAACTCATCCTTAGACTCCTGCTGAACAGAAAATCTTGCCTCTCGGCCCTTTTCAAGCTTCTTAGATTTTCTCTTCAGGCATCAGATTAACAGAGTTGGAAGGGACCTTATAGGTCATCTCATCCAACCCCCTGGATTGGAGACCCTACACCATTTCTGACAAATGGCAGTCCAGTCTTTTCTTGAAAGTCTCAAGTGATGAAGCTCCCACAACTTCTGAAGGCAACTTCTGTTCCATCGGTTGATTGTTCTCACTGTCAGAAAGCTCCTCCTCATTTCTAGGTTGAATTTCTCCTTGGTCAGTTTCCATCTATTCTTCCTTGTCTGGCCTTCAGGTGCTTTGGAAAATAGCTTGACTCCCTACTCTCGGTGGCAGCCCCTCAGATATTGGAAGACTTCTATCCTGTCTCCTCTGGTCCTTCTCTTCACTAGACTAGCCATGCCCAGTTCCTGCAACCGTGCATCATATGTTTTAGCCCCCAGTCCCCTAATCATCCTGGTTGCTCTCCTCTGCACTTTTTCTAGAGTCTCAACAACTTTTTTATAGTGTGGTGACTAAAACTGGATGCAATATTCTAAGTGTGGTCTTACTAGGGCTTTATAGAGTGGTATTAGTACATCCCTTGATCTTGATTTTATTTAATATATTTGATATAAATTTGGTCCAGCCAAATAATGTGTCCTACCAGGACCCACGTATTTAACAAACAGTTGCAAATTTGGGATCCCATGGCTAACGTCTTATACAGGGAATTCCTCAACTTACAAGAGTAGATTTGGTGACTCTTTGAAGTTACACCACTGAAAATAGTGCATTGTAACAAGGAACAATGGATGGAAACTAACCAAGGAGATGAGCAACCTAGAACTAAGGAGAAATTTCCTGACAGTGAGAACAATTCATCAGTGGAAGAACTTGCCTCCAGAAGTTGTGAATGCTCCAACACTGGAAGTTTTTGAAAAGAGATTGGATAACCATTTGTCTAAAATGGTATAACGGTCTCCTGCCTGAGCAGAGAGTTGGACTAGAAGACCTCCAAGGTCCCTTCCAACTCTGTTATTCTCTTCTGTTCAATTTTACTTGGCAATCAGACCTAGCCAAGAAGTCAAAAAGAAGAAACCCCCAGAGAAGCAAATATGTCAGGGTTTCAAGTAATACAGATCAGATCTCCGAAGCAGGTAGATTCCTCAAAGAACAGTTTTATTGGATCAATTATATTGGCACAGGCTGGTGAAAACTGATTCTAAAGGTTCCTGCAGTTTTCCCCTGATTAAAAGTAAAAGTTTTCCCCTTTTCCCAAGCAAACAATCGCATGTCCAATCAGGGTGTTTTCCAGTTGCTCCTCCTCTCTTCAGCCACCTGTTGGATTGACCTTGGTTCCCAAGGGAAAGTATTTTGTTTTGGCTACGAACCCCCTCCCTAACCCACATCTCCATTGTGGCAACTCTGAAGCCTCAAGGATGGCCTCAAGTTAGGCGAACTTCAGAGTTGATGCAAGAAGTCAAACACTGCAGTAAAAAATGCAAGTGCTGGGTATGAAAGATGAAGAAGAGAAAGAAGATCAGAGAAGATGGAGAAAGGCTAGACCCATCTCAGCCTCAGAGTAGCCAGTGTTGCTACCTCTGTATTGAAGCTCCATCAATATTCCCATTATGCACTCTTATTTTCAAAGCTTTACAGCTGGCCCATAAATATTTTCTCCAGGCAGCTGAAAGACTCGGCGAAGGATGTTTCTCTAGCTCATTGATTTTTCCTCTTTTCCTGAACACCAAGCCCCACCTTCAGATTACTTCTCACAATAGTTCTCCCTTTGTCGTTGTTGTTGTTTTTTTGGGAGGTGGGTGGTGGGTGGGAGGAGGGCAATTAAATAATAATTTATTAAGATGTCTTCTTAGAACTCCACAGAGATACAGTAGCGGCCCAAAATTGTGGAAACCTTTTGGGGAAAGTGTATTTTTTGAGGTTCGATGACTACTAATAAACACCACCACCACCACCACTACTATTTTCTTCTTCTTCTTCTTCTTCTTCTTCTTCTTCTTCTTCTTCTTCTTCTTCTTCTTCTTCTTCTTCTTCTTCTTCTTCTTCTTCTTCTTCTTCTTCTTCTTCTTCTTCTTCTTCTTCTTCTTCTTCTTCTTTTTCTTCTTCTTCTTCTTCCCCTTCCCCTTCCCCTTCCCCTTCCCCTTCCCCTTCCTCTTCTTCCCCTTCCCCTTCCCCTTCCCCTTCCCTTCCCTCTCTCCCGTTTCTTCTTCTTCTTCTTCTTCTTCTTCTTCTTCTTCTTCTTCTTCTTCTTCTTCTTCTTCTTCTTCTTCTTCTTCTTCTTCTTCTTCTTCTTCTTCTTCTTCTTCTTCCTTCTTCCTTCTTCT
>CM075959.1:2036782-2045943 GCA_038048745.1 Coluber constrictor foxii | reverse complement strand
CCTTCTCCTCTCTCATGCTGTTTCCCTTTTCAGTTCAATCTAAAGTATTCGAGCAGCCCCGATTTTCTAATTATCTTTATTCTCATTTCAATTTCTCATTCGATTAATATTTATTTTTATTTCATCATTTGTGTACCTTTTTATAATATCTCACTTTTTTCCCTTTTACTCTTCCCCCCTCCCCTTTCTCCCTTTACTTGGCATCATCCCTCTGGAAGGATAAATTATAAAGAAAAATTTAGAATGTGGAGAAATGAATAGATTTCTGCCGTCAATGTCTTCCTGTAACTTTGTCATCTCAGCGACAAAACTTCCAATTCTTTCCCTCGGTTGCTTTATGGGTCCAGGACTTTATTAACGTTCAGTTCCCAGCAACTAAATAAATGAGGTTTGGGGTTTGTTTGGGTTTTTTCCCTGTCATTCCTTGAAAAGAGTTTTAATGCACTTGGTGGCCTGCAAATCTAGGTTCAATTTATAGCTTAAGGTTGTATAACATCAAGGCTTCATAAAGCTTTATAAGAGAACGATACTCTTCTACTTGGTTTGGTTCGTGCGGTTTGGGGATTTGGGAGCTTAGAATCTGCTTTTTTATTTCAAAAGAAAAAAGAAAATGAGCAATTCCCTTGGAGTGTGCACCCACACACTTGCAATCACAATCAATGTTTCAGTTGTGTAAGCCAAGAGAGAGAGAGAGAGAAGGAGAAGGAGAAGGAGAAGGAGAAGTAGAGAGGAGAGAGGAGAGAGGAGAGAGGAGGAGGTAGAGGAGAAGATGGAGAGAGAGGAGGAGGAGATGGAGAGAGAGAGAGAAGGAGGAGAGGAGGAGAAGGAGACGGAGAGAGAGGAGGAGGAGGAGGAGAGAGAAGGAGGAAGAGGAGGAGAAGGAGACGGAGAGAGAGGAGGAGGAAAAGGAGAAGGAGATGGAGAAGGAGAAGGAGAGAGAGGAGGAGGAGGAGAGAGAAGGAGGAAGAGGAGAGAGAGAGGAGGAGAAGAAGGAGGAGAAGGAGAGAGAGGAGGAGGAGGAAAAGGAGAAGGGAGAGAAGGAGGAAGGCGAGAATAAGGAGGAGGAGAGAGAGAGGAGGAGGAGAAGAAGGAGAAGAAGGAGAGAGGAGGAGGAGGAAAAGGAGAAGGGGGGAAAGGGGGAAGGCAAGAATGAGGAGGAGAGAGAGAGAGAGAAAGGAGAAGGAGAAGGGGAGAGAAAGAGAGAGAAACAGAGATATGGAAGTGGAGAGTCACAGTGTTAATTCAAATAACTTTTGAGAAGCTTCTTTCGGAGGCCGGGAGAAAAACAATTCTACGGGTTTGTCGTGAAAAATTAATTTGTTCTTGCAAAGCTATGAGGGTTTTGGGTCTCTATTTTGGGGTTATTAAGGGTGACCTCTCAGTGGTCTCAGTGTACGCAACACTATAGGTGATAAATCACGATCATAGTCATCATAAAAATAAAAAAAATAAAAAAAAATCCATCATGAATCATAAGACACAACACAGCGATAATAATAGGAAACTAAGTAATCAATCAACATAAATCATACTAGGAAACTAATATAAACCTTAAAGATGCAAGTAACAAAGTTATAGTTGTAACTAGAAAAGTAAATAGGCAATAGGAAGGATGAGGAGAATAATAGTAATACAGCCTTACTAAATGGTTTGACAGTGTTGTGGGGATTACTGTATTTTCCTGCGTATAAGACTACTTTCTAACATACAAAAATCTTCTCAAAAGTCGGGGGTCGTCTTATACGCCGGGTCTCATTCTCCTGTAACCAGGCAGACCAGCCCATAAGGCTCTGACGAGCCTTAAATGGCTCTGAGGAGGGTCGTCTTATATGCCCAGTCGTCTTATATGCCAGAAAATACGGTAGTTGTTTAGCAGAGTGATGGCCTGGTGAAAAAACCTGTCCTTGTGACTAGTTGTTCCAATGGACTTTCTGGTTTTTTTTTTCTTTGGAGACGTTTCACTTCTCATCCAAGAAGCTTCTTCAGTTCTTCTTCAGTTCAAAAGCGAAATGTCTTCAAGGAAAAACCATAAAGTCCAGTTGCCTCTTGAAAAAAAGCACCGTTGGAACAGCCATGATTTGGATGGCTGAGAATCTCCATAGACATTTAGCTACGTGTTCTCAAGTATGGATTTTTTTCTTTAACATCATGAATGAAGAACCGAGTTTTCCATGAGCAACCAACTCATTGGCTTTTATGCCAAGGTTCCTCATGATTCTTGCTTTCCTAACCAGGTGTGCCATGACTTTTCCAAGCTCTTTGTGATAAATTCTTTGTTCATCGTTGGGAATCTAATAATTGTAGACTGTCCTTGCAAAGATGTTGAGACCAGGGATGAAATGGTCCTGGTTCGGACCAGATCGCCCGATCCGGTAGTGATGGCGGAAGGTGGTTCGGAGAACCGGTAGCAAAAATCCCTGTTCCCCTCCCCCCACCATGCCCAGGTGAGCCGCACGATCATCAGAGGCTTTTTTTTTAAACTTTTAAAAGCATTTTTTCTACAACCTCTTCCGATGAAAAAATGGAAAAATTTTTACTTTTAAAAGTAAAAAAAAAAAAAAGCCTCTGATGATCGCGCGGCTCACCTGGGATCGTCAGAGGCTTTTGAAAGCATTTTTTTCTGCAACCTCTTGGCCGAAGAGGTGGTAAAAAAATGCTTTGAAAAGTCTCTGATGATCCCAGCTGTGTTGCCTGATGGCAGAAAGGCATTTTTTAAAAAGGCTCTCTGACGATCCCAGCTGAGTTGCCTGATCGGCAGAGGCTTTTCAAAACATTAGAAAACATGCTTTGAGTCTTCCTTGTCTTTTAGTTTCAGTGTTAATTTATTCATTTCTGCACATGTATACATTTTTTGAATAATTTGCTGCTTTGTTGGCACTTGACCTCTTTTCCAAAATTGTGCTAATGCCAAATTTTGAGGAAGACTCATAATTTTTAAAGGTATGGAATAGATGGTATGAGTGGATAAACCAAAAGAAAAAAGGCTAAAGGTGAAATTCAGTAAGAAATTGAAAGCAACAAATAGGCACCGTCATTAAGATAACAGACGTAATAAGTCACTGTCTATATACATGTATATAAAGATTTATACATATATCTAGTTTGTATGTTGTGATATGTATTGTTTTATGTAATTTTATGGTCGTTTATACATTGTATAGTTTTTTATCTTTTAACTTCAGTAAAGTTTGTTTTTTTAAAACCAAAAAAAAGAAAGAAAGAAAGAAAGAAAGAAAGAAAGAAAGAAAGAAAGAAAGAAAGAAAGAAAGAAAGAAAGAAAGAAAGAAAGAAAGAAAGAAGAATGCTTTGAAAAGTTAAAAAAAAGTTGGCCACTCCCACCCAGTCACATTACCACAGCCACCAAGCCACGCCCACAGAACCAGTAGTAACAAATTTTCCATTTCACCCCTGGTTGAGACCATCGAAAGAGTGTAGAGAAGAGCAACTAAGAAGGTCAGGGATCTGGAGGCTAAATCAGGGGTGGGCTGCCGCCAGTTGTAACAACCAGAACTGAAAATGTAATTGTGCGCGACCTTCTGCATATACGCACAGCATCAAAAAACTGGTGATTATATAGGACATGATAGCGCCAGGGTGAGTGGGCAGGGCCAGTCCTGGTTGCAACTACCAGTTCGCCCAAATCTGTCTAAACTGGCAACAGCCTACCACTGGGCTAACCCATTCGATGAGCGATTGAGGATCCTAGGTATATCTGGTCTAACAAAGAGGAGGACTATGGGTGATGTGATAGTAGTTTTCCAGCACTTGAGGGGCAGTCATAAAGAAGAAGGGATTGACTTATTCTCAAAAGCAGGTCAGGGCAGGACAAGAAGTAATGGGTGGAAGGTCATTAAAGAGAGATCCAACCTAGAACGAAGGGGATTTTGGATCAATCTCCAGGAGATGGTGAGTTTTCATCCTACCTTAAGCATGAAAGTTGGCTAGGTGACTTTGGATTAGTCACCAGGAGATGGTGAGTTCTTGTTCTACTTCTGGCACAAAAGCCGACTGGGTGACTTTGGTCCAATCACCAGGAGATAGTGAATTCTAGTCTTGCCTTAAACATAAAAGCCAACTTCTTGACTTTGGGCCAATCATTAGGAGATAGTGAGTTCTAGTTCTGCCATAAGCATGGAAGCTGGCTGGGTGACTTTGGGCCAATCATCAGGAGACAGTGAGTTCTAGTCTTTCCTTAAACATAAAAGCCAACTGCTTGACTTTGGGCCAATCATTAGGAGATGGTGAGTTCTAGTTCTGCCATAAGCATGGAAGCTGGCTGGGTGACTTTGTGCCAATCATCAGGAGACAGTGAGTTCTAGTTCTGACTAGGCATGAAAGCCTGCTAGGTGACTTTGGTCCAATCACCAGGAGATAGTGAATTCTAGTCTTGCCTTAAACTTAAAAGCCAACTGCTTGACTTTGGGCCAATCATTAGGAGATGGTGAGTTCTAGTTCTGCCTTAAGCATGAAAGTTGGCTGGGTGACTTTGAGCCAATCACCAGGAGACAAAGAGTTCTAGTATTGACTTAGGCCCGAAAGCCATCTGGGTGACTTTTGGACCAGTCCATCTCTCTCAGCCCAACTCACCTCACAGGGTTGTGGTTGTGGAGCAGAAAAAAACAGAAGGAGGAAAGGGTGCTATTGTGTGTTTGCTGCCTTGAGTTGTTTATAAAAATAATAACGGCGGAAGACCGATAAATACAATTAAAGAAATCAAAATTAAAAAAAAAACATTAGGAGGTCTGCAGAGAGGGAGGAAAAAAGAACCCACGTCTCTCGAAAGAATCCCCTCTACAAATTAAATCCGGAAGCCCAAAGACAAAAGAACGGAGAATTAATATTGCCGCCGATATGAGATGCTCCGAATCAGATAAGTTTTGTCATTAGAAGAGGCACTAAGCAGCAAACGGCGGGATAATACCATCAGCTCGCAGCTTCTCTTGGAACATCTAAATACATTAAATCCATAAAACTAAATGAAAGCAGCTGCCGTTTTATAGAAATAAAAGCTTCTTCTCATATTACCCCAAAACGGGGGGTGGGAGAACCCAAGCACTTATGGAATGAAAGAGGGGGAAAAAAATAATAAAATGAAAGGCGAGCAGAGGAATGGAAGTTTCCTGGCAAGAAGAGGGAAAAAAAGAGATTTTTTTTTTTAAAAAAAAAGTTTAATTGGGGACTCTGAGGATTCCGGATTTTTTTTTTGTATATTGGATGCTTAGCCTCAAGACAGGGAGAGGATGTAGAGGGCTGGATCAAGATGTTTTTGGTTGCAGGGCCAGATTCAAGGCTGAATTTTCAGCCAGGTGAGGTCACTGGGTGACTTTGCATCTTTCATTCCCTGTCGAGCTACCTTACAGGGATGTTGTTGGGAGAGAAATTGGAAGACTAAGTCTGCTGAGACTCTGGAAAGAGTGCAGAGAAGAGTAACGAGAATGATTAGGGGGCCGGAGGCTAGAATTAAAATGAGACTTAGAATAGAGTTAGAGCTGGAACGGAGGTCTTCTAATACAGGAGTTGAGGAGCTGAGTTAAACACTCAATGAGTCATTTGGACCCGTTTCCCTTTCCCTTTCCCTTTCCCTTTCCCTTTCCCTTTCCCTTTCCCTTTCCCTTTCCCTTTCCCTTTCCCTTTCCCATCCATATTATTTATTCGTTAGATTTTTATCCTGCCTTTATAAATAACTCAACATGGTGAACATGCACGATAGTCCTTCCTCCTCTTATTTTTCCTACAACAGACCTGTGAGGTGGGTTGGGCTGAGAGAGAGGGGCTGGCCCAAAGTCACCCAGCCAGCTTTCATGTCTAAGGCAGGACTAGAACTCACCATCTCCTGGTCATTGGCCCAAAGTCACCCAGCTGCCTTTCATGGCTAAGACTGGGCTAAAATCCACCGTCTCCTTGTTTCTAGCCTGTTGCCTAGACAAAACTGGCTCTCAGTGTAGATTACAAGTCTCAGGTTTCCTTGATGACAAATTAGAGTTAACTAATTAATTAAAATTAGATGGCATCTTCTAATCCCTGGATGGTTTTTCCATTTAGCCTCTCGAATACCAAAATGAGATGTAGCTTGGTCTTAAGTGATGCCATCCATCATCTGCACATCAAACTCATCCTTAGACTCCTGCTGAACAGAAAATCTTGCCTCTCAGCCCTTTTCAAGGTTCTTAGCTTTTCTCTTCAGGCATCAGATTAACAGAGTTGGAAGGGACCTTATAGGTCATCTAGTCCAACCCCCTGGATTAGAGACCTACACCATTTCTGACAAATGGCAGTCCAGTCCTTTCTTGAAAGTCTCAAGTGATGAAGCTCCCACAACTTCTGAAGGCAACTTCTGTTCCATCGGTTGATTGTTCTCACTGTCAGAAAGTTCCTCCTCATTTCTAAGTTGAATTTCTCCTTGGTCAGTTTCCATCTATTCTTCCTTGTCTGGCCTTCAGGTGCTTTGGAAAATAGCTTGACCCCTTCCTCTCTCTGGCAGCCCCTCAAACATTGGACCACTGCTCTCATATCTCCCCTGGTCCTTCTCTTCACTAGACTAGCCATGCCCAGTTCCTGCAACCGTGCATCATATGTTTTAGCCCCCAGTCCCCTAATCATCCTGGTTGCTCTCCTCTGCACTTTTTCTAGAGTCTCAACAACTTTTTTATAGCATGGTGACCAAAATTGGATGCAATATTCTAGGTGTGGTCTTACTAGGGCTTTATAGAGTGGTATTAGTACATCCCTTGATCTTGATTTTATTTAATACATTTAATATAAATTTGGTCCAGCCAAATAATGTGTCCTACCAGGACCCACGTATTTAACAAACAGTTGCAAATTTGGGATCCCGTGGCTAACGTCTTATACAGGGAATTCCTCAACTTACAGCGGTAGATTTGGTGACTCTTTGAAGTTACACCACTGAAAATAGTGCCATTGTAACAAGGAACAATGGATGGAAACTAACCAAGGAGAGAAACAATCTAGAACAAAGGAGAAATTTCCTGACAGTGAGAACAATTAATCAGCAGAACAACTTGCCTCCAGAAGTTGTGAATGCTCCAACACTGGAAGTTTTTAAGAAGAGGTTGGATAACCATTTGTCTGAAGTGGTGAATGGTTTCCTGCCTAAGCAGAGGGTTGGACTAGAAGATCTTCCAACTCTGTTATTCTCTTCTGTTCAATTTTACTTGGCAATCAGACCTGGCCAAGAAGTCAAAAAGAAGAAACCCCCAGAGAAGCAAATATGTCAGGGTTTCAAGTAATACAGATCAGATCTCCGAAGCAGGTAGATTCCTCAAAGAACAGTTTTATTGGATTAATTATATTGGCACAGGCTGGTGAAAACTGATTGTAAAGGTTTCTGCAGTTTTCACCTAATTAAAAGTAAAAGTTTTCCCCTTTTCCCAAACAAACAATCGCATGTCCAATCAGGGTGTTTTCCAGTTGCTCCTCCTCTCTTCAGCCACCTGTTGGATTGACCTTGGTTCCCAAGCGAAAGTATTTTGTTTTGACTACGAACCCCCTCCCTAACCCACATCTCCATTGTGGCAACTCTGAAGCCTCAAGGATGGCCTCAAGTCAGGCCAACTTCAGAGTTGATGCAAGAAGTCAAACACTGCAGTAAAAAATGCAAGTCCTGGGTATGAAAGATGAAGAAGAGAAAGAAGATCAGAGAAGATGGAGAAAGGCTAGATCCATCTCAGCCTCCGAGTAGCCAGTGTTGCTACCTCTGTATTGAAGCTCCATCAATATTCCCATTACGCACTCTTTTTTTCAAAGCTTTACAGCTGGCCCATAAATATTTTCTCCAGGCAGCTGAAAGACTCGGCGAAGGATGTTTCTCTAGCTCATTGATTTTTCCTCTTTTCCTGAACACCAAGCCCCACCTTCAGATCACTTCTCACAATAGTTCTCCCTTTGTCGTTGTTCTTTTTTTTGGGAGGTGGGTGGTGGGTGGGAGGAGGGCAATTAAATAATAATTTATTAAGACGTCTTCTTAGAACTCCACAGAGATACAGTAGTGGCCAAAATTGTGGAAACCTTTTGGGGAAAATGTATTTTTGAGGTTCGATGACTACTAATAACACCACCACTACTATTACTACTATTACTACTATTACTACTTCTTCTTCTTCTTCTTCTTCTTCTTCTTCTTCTTCTTCTTCTTCTTCTTCTTCTTCTTCTTCTTCTTCTTCTTCTTCTTCTTCTTCTTCTTCTTCTTCTTCTTCTTCTTCTTCTTCTTCTTCTTCTTCTGATCACCTGATCCTGGAGATGCTGCAACGGTTGGAAGTGTGAAAAACAGACCTAAGTCATAGAACATAAAATAATAGAGTTGGGAGAGACCTTGGAGGTCTTTTAGTCCAACTCCCTGCTCAGGCAGGAGACCCTATACCATGTCAGACAAATGGTGGCCACTCTCTTCTTGAAAGCCACCAGTGATGGAGCATCCACAACATTTGAAGGAAGCCATTTTGTTACAGAATAACAGAGTTTAAAGAGCTTTTGCAAGCTCAGCTCCGGCGCGCCAGCTGATTTTCGGGCCTTCTGGGCCCACTGGAAGTAGGAAAACAGGCTGCTTCCTGCCTCTGGAGGGTCTCAAGGGGTGGTGGGGAAGGCCCGTTTCTCTCTCTCTCCCAATTCCAGAGCCTTTCTGGGATCTTGGGGAGGGCAAAAATGGCCTCCCCCCCCCCTGGAGGCCCTCCAGAGGCCAGAAACGGCCCATTTGCCAACTTCCAGTGAGACCAGAAGGCCCGTTTTTTGCTCTCCCCAACATCCAGAGTCTTTCTAGGAGCCTGGGGAGGGTGAAAATGGCCTCCCCCCCACCACGAGGCCCTCTGGAGGCTGGAAACGGCCCATTTGCCAACTTGCAGTGGAACTGGAAGGCCCGTTTTTTGCTCTCCCCAACCTCCAGAGCCTTTCTAGGAGCCTGGGGAGGGTGAAAATAGCCTTCCCCACCCACGCCCGGAGGCCCTCCGGAAGCCGGAAACAGCCCGTTTGCCAACTTCCGGTGTAACCGGGGAGAGAGAAAACTGGGCCTATCAGGCCCACCATGCGATCGCATGCCAGGAGCGGGGGGAGAATGGGGGTGGTCGTTGTGCATGCATGCGCAGGGTGCATAGAATTACAGGTGAGGGCACGCATGTGTGTGACCCTTCCCCTCTGCTCCTGGCATG
>CM075959.1:1949282-2034282 GCA_038048745.1 Coluber constrictor foxii | reverse complement strand
ATAGATAGATATGGATGGACGGATGGATGGACAGACAGACAGATGTATAGATAGATTAGATACCTGAGGGGTGACCTGTGGGGTGGTTGGTGTCCTCTGAGCTTGATGGTTTTCTTTGCAGACCCAAAGGTGCTATCTCAAAAGGCATCAAATGAATATTGAAAATGATGTATAGAATATTCTCTATTGACTGCCTACAAACAGTTCCTCGACTTGCCCATCATGTGATCACAGTCTGTTTTAATTCCATTCATCTTCCCTCCATCTAAAGGGGAGATGGCATCGTTAGCATGAAAGGAAGAGGTAGTCGATAGGTAGCGCACCTGGAGATTCATCACTTTGTTGGAGAAATTAATAATTACAACAATCTGAATGCCATCAGTTAGCTCTTTTCCCACTCCTCCTCCGGAATTCATTAATTAAAAAGCTTTTCTACCCTCCTGAGACGCTCCCACTTTTTTTTTTTAGAAAGAAAACGTAGCTTTGATCAGAAATCTCATTGCTTTTGAAATATTATTTTACATATATTAAAAAAGAAGAAGAACAAGGAAGCAGAAAGGGGCGTATAATGTTAGCCTACCTGGTTTTGACAACTTTTTCTGGAAGCAAGTAAAACGATTCCCAAGATAATAACAATATATGGAATTTGTAGGCTGCCCCCATCTCGGTGACTGTGCCCCATGGGACAAACTCTTTCTGCTACTGTAAATGTTCATTTCTCCATTGCCTCCTGTGATCTTAGGTTACTCTTTTGCCACGTTTTTGGTTTGCAATTGACTTTCAGATGCATTGGATCAAAGCTAATTGGTTCTCTGGGCAATGAGTAGTAGAATAACAGAATAACAAGAGTTGGGAGGGAGCTTGGAGGTCTTCTAGCCATAGAACATAGAATAGTAGACTTGGAAGGGAGCTTGGAGATCTCCTCGCCCAACCCCTTGCTCCAACAGGAGAACCTAGACCATTTCAGACAAATGGCTGTCCTTAAAAGCCTCCAATGATAGAGCACCCACAACTTCTGAAACTCTGAGGCAGGTAGATTTCTCAAAGCATAGCTTTACTGGACATATCATATTGGCACAGATCTGGTGAAAACCGACTCTGAGGGTTCCTGCGGTTTTCATCTAATCAAAAATAAAAGTTTTTCACTTGCTTCAAACAATCTGTCACCTGGTCCAATCACGGCGCTGTCTGGTTGCCTGGTGACATTACTCCTCCTTCCTCTGACCAAATGTCCTTGGTTCCCCAAAAAAAGTATTTTGTTTTGGCTACAAAATCCCAGCTATCTCAAATCCACCACCACCCCCTTTATCCCTCTGCTCCAGTGTGGCAACACTGAAGCTTCCAAGATGGCTTCGGTCAGGTCAACTTTAGGGTTCATAGTTTGCTCTCATGTTGTTAGGAAGTTTCTCCTTTGTTCTAAGTTGCTTCTCTTCTAGTCCGACCCCTTGTTCCAGCAGGACATCCTATACCATTCCAGACAAGTGGCTATCCAGTCTCTTGTTAAAAAACCTCTGGTGATGGAGCTTCTGAAGGCAAACTGTCCCTCTGATTAATTACCAGAATAACAAAGTTGGAAGGGACCTTGGAGGTCATCTAGCCCAATCCCTTGCTCCAGCAGGAGAGCCTATACTATTCTGGACAAATGGCTGTCTCTTCTTAAAAGCCTCCAGTGATGGAGCATCCACAGCTTCTGAAGGCAAGACATTCCACTGGCTAATTGTTCTCCCTGTCAGGAAATTTCTCTGTCATTCTACATTGATTGATTGATTGATTGATTGACTTGACTTTTTATGTTCACCCAACACACAAACTGTCCCTATCTTGCATATGGTTAGAAATACAGGAACCAAAGCATCACATATATCCAAAGCAGAATAAACGAGTCCACTTCCAGCAAATTCCCATCAAGATCTTTTCATTTCTGGGTTTAATCACATGGTAGCTCAATGCCCAGGGCAAAAAAAAAGAATTTTCAGGAACTCAGGGAATACAAGCAGAGCCAGGGCTATCTGAATTTTAGCAAATATTGTTCTAGGGAGCAGGCACTACAATTTAGAGATTATGCCTCCAGGTGACATTGTTTCATAGAGGGAAATTAAAATGGGCCCCGTGTGCTGGATCTCGGCGGACAAAGAAGGCCAACTGGAGGCAGGCAGTCTCACAAATGATATGGCTCTGTGACATGAAGGATTTTAATGGTGGTAACCAGTACCTTGAATTGCATCTGGAACCCTATAGGAAATGATAGGAGAGGAGAGGGGAGGGGGAGGGGAGAGGAGAGGAGAGGAGAATAAAATTAGAGAAGAGGATAGAGAAGAGAAAATAGAACAGAACAGAACAGAACAGAACAGAACAAAACTGAACCGAACCGAACCGAACCGGACTGGACTTAATTGTCACCTTGAATGTCCACTAATCAGCATACATTAAAATGCAATTTCATTGCATACAGCTCTCAAAGGTCACCACCTCCAATGTATACTACCTAAACATAAATAAAATAAATAAATAAGTAAGTAAGTAAATAATACAAAATTATGCATCTACCCACATATATGATACAGAGAACTAGAACACAGTCTAGTTTGGATGCGTACATGTACATTGTGAGAGAAACGAATCTTGCGAGTTTACCAGACAGATGGCATAAGGAACAATGCGGTTACAGAATCTGGTAGCCGTGCTTGAAATACTTCAAAACCTCCTCCCAGAGGAGAGCAACAGAAACAGATCATGAAGTGGGTGTGTGAGGTCTTTAACAATATTTCGAGTTCTAAGCACACAGCGCTTATAAGCGTTATCCTGAATGAAGGGAAGCAATCTTCCTATAATCTTCTCCACTGTCCTCACCACTCTCTGTAGGGACTTTCTATCTGAGGCTCTGCTGCCACCAAACCAGTTTGCAATATTAGTACAAGTCAGGGGTGAAATCCAGCAAGTTCTGACAGGTTCAGGAGAACCGGTAGTGGAAATTTTGAGCAGTTCGGAGAACTGGCAAATACCACTTCTGGCTGGCCCCAGAGTTGGGTGGGAATGGATATTTTGCAATATCCTTCCCCCAGGAGTGGGGAGGGAATGGGGATTTTGCAGTATCCTTCCCCTGGAGTGGGGTGGGAATGGAGATTTTGCAGCGTCCTTCTCCTTCCAAGCCCACCAACCATGCCCACCAAGCCACACCAAGCCACGCCCACAGAACCGGTAGTAAAAAAAATTGGATTTCACCACTGGTACTGGTTGTCTTTGATTTACAACAATTTCTTTAGTGATCATTCAAAATTACAATGGGCACTGAAAAGTACAACTCCAAAACATCTGGCAGCCTGATGTATCCTGAACGAGAGAGTCAAGGCCTTTAAAGGGATGCTAACCCATGTTGGGTTCACCGAGGAGGACAACCAGCAAGGCTGACACAATTGGAAGCAGCCCTGATGGGTTATGTTACTACCTTGAGCTACCTTCCAGGTGTCTTCCCCTGGTGTTCCTCAGATGGAAATCAATCAGCCCTAAGCTGCTGGGGAGGGTGAGAAAATGTGAATTTCTTGCCTAGTTATGTAGTAACCACGGGGATAATTTGGCTAGTGTCCCACTCTATGGCATACTTACTTTAATGGATAATTGTCCTCTTCTGTTGCATTGCCATTTTTTAATCATTGATGGGAAGAGATGACAAATGCAAAATTATCTTGAGTCAAGCTAATGCATCTTCATGTTCAGAGATGGTGGAAAGTGTGAATTTTCCTATGTCTTATCCCGGCGAAAATATCAACCATTCATCTTTTTTTTTTTTTTTTGACTTTCTGATTAAAACGCTAATCTAATCCGAACTTAATCCCTTTCCATTTTCAAGAAGAAATTGGAAGGGTGGAGAAACAGAAGGAGGAGGAGAAGAAGGAGGAGGAGGAGGAGGAGGAGGGGAAGAACCCAATAACTCTTGCAAAGCTTTAATGCTAATGGGTAGGTTAGGCCATCCAACGGGGCCACGTAGATGTCAATTGAATCTGTCCTGGTGAAAGGAATATGAAAGTTATTTCATTTATGGGGGAAATTAATTGCTATCTGAAGGACTGCAGTGGTTGTGGGGGGGAAAATCCATATGGGTTGTCTTTAAAGGGAAGAAGGGGGAAGGAGGAGGAGGCAGGAATCCGTAATAATATTGTTGGTTGCTGATGAGACAGCGTTTTCCAGACTGTCGAATTTGCAACGTTACACAGATCTATATGAGATTTCTTCGGAGAGATTTCTGATACGGTCTAATTGAAACGGAGGGGACACCTGTATTTCATATCTGCTTAGAAAGTTAATGGAATGAAGATAGGGAATCCATATCTTTGCTTAGAAAGCTGGCAGTCTTATCTCAGCTGGTGGAATCAGGGAGGGGGAACTGAACACAGGTAGCCGACAAAGCTCGCGGTCCTCCCACCGTCAGATTTGGGAGCCTTAAGATTTCTTGTGGGAGGGGGGACGGTGTTAGGCCCTCAGGAGGGCAAAGAGAAGACTCCGCTTTGAATGCAACTCCCAGCATTGCAGAGTTGGAAGGGGACCCTGGAGGTCTTCTAGTCCACCCATTCCGTGCAAATGGCTGTCCAATCTCTTCTTGAAATCCTCCAGTGATGGCGCACTCACAACTTCTGGAGGCAACTTTGAGTAATTGTTCTTACTGCCAGGAAATTCCTCCTTAGTGCTAGGTCAGTGGGTCTCAACCTTCCTAAGGCCGTGCCCCTTTAATACAGTTCCTCATGTTGTGGTGACCCCCAACTATCAAATTATTCCTAAAACCATTGAAAATATGTGTTTTCCGATGGTCTTAGGCGACCCCTGTGAAAGGGTCCTTCGACCCCCCCAAAGGGGTCCTGACCCACAGGCTGAGAACCCCTGTTCTAGGTTGTTTCGCTCTATGATACGTTTCCAGCCATTGCTTTTTGGTCAGGAGGAGGAACGGGGGAGGTGAAAGAAGTGGTGATGGAGGAGAAAGAGGAGGAGGAGGAGGAGAAGTGTAGAGTCTTTGGTGCTCTCTGAGCTTGCAGATGTTTCATTACCCAACTAAGTAATTTCATCAGTGTGGGAGGAGGAGGAGGGGAGGAGGAGAAGGAGGGGAGGAGGAGGAAGGTGAAAAGAAGAGGAGTAAGAGAAGGAGGAGGGGAGGAGGAGAGGAAGAGGAGAAGGGGAAGGAGGAGAGGAAGAGGAGGAAGAGAAGGAAGAGAAGGAAGAGAAGGAGGAGGGGAAGAGGAGAGGAAGAGGATGAGAAGAGGACAAGGAAGAGGAGGAGGGGAGGAGGAGAAGGAAGAGCCTGAGTAGCATAGGGGGCTAATGCCTCCTACTAAAGGCAGCAATTAACATCCAGCTGCCTGTAATTCTGTGAGTTCAATCCCAGACAGGCTCAAGGTCGACTCAGCCTTCCATCCTTTCTAAGGTGGGTAAATTGAGGACCCAGTTTGTGGGGGAAATAAGCTGACTTTGTATAGAAAATATACAAAAGTATGAAGGCTATTGCTTAATGCATTGTAAGCCGCCCTGAGTCTTCGGAGAAGGGCAGCATATAAATCAAATTTTTTAAAAAAAAGAGGAAGAGGGGGAGGAAGAGGAAAAGAAGAGGAAGGGGAAAAGAAGAGTTAGAGAAGGAAGAAGGGAGGAGGAACAAGTGGAGGGTGAGGAATAATAATGAAAAGACATCAATTTGTGGTCAGTTGTCGGAAACTCTTTCCGATGAGTTAGGCACTAACTGATATGACACACGGAGAATAAAAGACGGAGAACTTGTCAATAGTCCATTGATTGTTCCTATTGAATGGACTGAGGGCATTGTAGGAAAGAGTTGCGTTTCGTATGAGACGCTAGCACTTCCCTTCTAAATAAATTACACTTAAATTAACCGTGCTAACATAAATTGGGCAGGAAACCATCAGAGGTTATCTTTGAAAAGACTCTTTCTTGTTCAACGCCATGTCGGGGTTCAAAACGGCACAACACTAAATATCAAAGCACGATGCAATAAACATGTTTCTTTCTGTCTTCTTCTAAGACTTTGCTCTTCAGCATCTGTTGCTTATAAATTACGACTCACAGATTAAAACAAAACCAAAAACTCACATTGCAGAGGACAGAAATTATTTTCTGGCTCTCTAGTTTTTCTGGATTATTACGTTTTGGCATAATTCAACTCTGTTTAAAGCTATACAGAGTCCCCATTAAGCCTGTAGCATCAGAAGCATATTTTATTATTTCTTGGTATTTATTTCTTTGTTTATTTTCATCCTGCCTTTTATTGGTCTCTCTTATTTTTTTAAAAAAAAAATCAAGGCGGACGCAACACATCATCTATTTCGTCCTATTTTTCCCCACAACAACAACCCTGTGAGGTGGATTGGGTTGGGTTGAGTGAGAGAGGGATTGACCTAAAGTTACCCAGTCAGCTTTCATGCCTAAGGTGGGACTGGAATTCACTGTCTCCTGGTGATTGGCTCACCCAGCTGGCTTTGAGCCAATCATGAAATGACAGCCCAATCAAGGAACCATCAGT
The DNA here is from genome assembly GCA_038048745.1 of Coluber constrictor foxii. Taxonomy (NCBI): domain Eukaryota; kingdom Metazoa; phylum Chordata; class Lepidosauria; order Squamata; family Colubridae; genus Coluber; species Coluber constrictor. The sequence goes on along the minus strand of CM075959.1, from coordinate 2,027,765 downwards.
AATATTCATGACCCAGCTAGATAACATCATCAATGCTAGGAGGAGGTGAGGTTTTCCCTCTGTTTCTATACTAGTGGCTTGCCCTGTCAGGGTAGGGTAGGGTAGGGTAGGGTAGGGTAGGGTAGGGTAGGGTAGGGTAGGGTAGGGTAGGGTAGAGTAGAGTAGAGTAGAGTAGAGTAGAGTAGAGTAGAGTAGAGTAGAGTAGAGTAGAGTAGAGTAGAGTAGAGTAGAGTAGAGTAGAGTATAAGTAGAACAAAACAGACCATGGAGGTCTTCTAGCCCAGCCTCCTGTTCAAGCAGTGACTATACAATATCTTCTTTAAAACTTCTAATGATGAAGCACCCATGACTTCTGAAGGCGAACTATCTCACTGGTTAATTGTCCTCACTGTTAGGAAGTTTCTCCTTCATTCCAGGTCCCTTCTCTCTTTGATTAGTTTCCACCATTGTTTCTTCTCCTACCCTCTGGTGCTTTGTAGAATAAGTTGACCCCCTCCTCTTCGGGGGAGCCCCTCAAACACTGGAATACTGCTAGCCTGTCTCCCCAGTCCTTCTTTTCGCTAGACTAGCCAAACCCAAATCCTGCAGCTGTTCTTCCTCTGTTTTAGTCTCCAGGCCTTTGAACATCTTAATTGCTCTTCTCTGAACTTTTCTCAAAGTCTCAATGGTTTTTTGTTTTTTGTTTTTTTGTAGTAGGATGACCAAAATTGGTTGCAGTACTCCAAGCGTGGAATAAAGTTTTATTAAGTGGTACTAATACTTCATGTGATCTTGATTCTGTGCCACTATTTTTAGTGGTTCTTTGATGGGGCTGTAGTTCACTGTGAGTGTGTTTTTCCAACTTATAATTCCTTGATTGAGATATTGTTTAGTTCTTGTTCTTGGTGTCCATCTCTGCTTATCTGAATGTTGATTGCTGCCAAAGAAGCATGGTGGTCTTTTAGTGTTTTGATTGGCTTTTGACTGGCTTTTAGTCTTTTGAATGGCGTGTAGAAGTTGTTTATCTCTCTGTGCCTGTAGATGGTTGATTTTAGTCTTTTGAATGGCGTGTAGATGTTGTTTATCTCTCTTGCCTGTAGATGGTTGATTTTAGTCTTTTGAATGGCGTGTAGATGTTGTTTATCTCTCTGTGCCTGAAGATGGTTGATTTTAGTCTTTTGAATAGCATGTAGATATTGTTTATCCCTCTGTGCCTGTAGATGGTTGATTGGCCTGAGTGCCAGGCTTCTAGTGAGCTACAAACATTTCTCTTCTATTGTGGCAAACTCATTGACAGGTATTTTTCAAGTTGAAAAATAATGTTCTTAGCCGACCAACTTAAAGATCAATACTTCTGCTTTGGGCCAAGAGCTTTCTGTGTGATGATTTCTCTGAGTTTCACTTGCATCAAGAGAGAACAAGTTGTGGTCCTCAGGCTATATGTCTGCCTTTCCAGGAGCCCAAAGATTGCCTAGATCTGCACCCACTTGGCATGTTCACAAATGACAACGGCACATCTCACCATAAATTTGTGCCTCCAGAGTTTCCTACTGTTTGTGAGAAATCAGTTCTGACATTTTCCTCAAAGCCATGTTTTGCATCTCGAAAGGGATTTTTCAGTGGCAATTCTGCATAAAAAAAAGAAAAGGAAAAAAAAGAAACTGCATTTGGGCGGAAGTTTATAAAGAGAACATGGATGATTAAAAAAAAAAGATGTTCAACCGATATTCCTTATTTTAAGATTTCCTTCGTTTTGCTCCGCCTCGAAGCTCCGAGCCATGTATTATATAGCACTGGGAATGTTAAATTTATGCCTTCTCTTTTTTGCTTATATAAGCACAGGCAGCAGCTTACAACAATAAAACAAAATTCAGAATATAAAGCTGAACAATAAAAAAAATCAAGGGAGTTACCAGAAAGAAATTAAAACAAGTTTAACAGCTAAAAGCTTAGGAGAGAGAGAGGGAGACAGGGAGACAAGGAGAGAGAGAGAGAGAGAATGAGAGAAAAGAGGTAGGTAGGTAGGTAAAGGGGAGGGAGGGGGAGGGAGGAAGGGAAGAAGGAAGGAAGAAATAGAGAAAAAAGAAAGAAAGGAAGGAAGGAAGGGAGGGAGGGAAGGAGGGAGGGAGGAGGGAGATGGGCAGTCCTCCACTTATGACTGCAATTGAGCCGAACATGTTCATTGCTAAGTGAGACAGTTGTTAAGCAAGCTTTGCCCCATTTTACAACCTTTCTTCCAACAACGGTTAAGGGAATCCCTGCACTCGTTAAGTCAGTAACCCAGTTGTTAAGTGAATCTGGCTTCCCCACTGACTTTGCTTGTCAGACGGTCGCAAAAGAGGATCTCGTGATATTAATAACCGGTTCTCTACCCTAATGACTCGGTGAGTGGGCGTGGCCAGGAGGTGTGACAGGCAGCACTCGGCCTCCTGCACCCCTCTAGGAGCAAAAACAGGCTGCGGGGGGGGGGCATACCGCACCCCCTGCACCCTGTTTTGGGCCTAGTAGTCTCCCTGCAGCCTTCTGGGAGCAAAACCAGGCTGTGGAGAGCCCGTTTTCCACCGCCCTGGGCTCCGGAGGGTCTCCGGAGGCTGGAAATAGGCCTGTTTTTGCACTCCACAGGTCTCTGAGAGGCCCATTTTCCACCTCCCCGAGCTACATGCACCCCCTTCACTTACCTGGGATCCAAAATGTGGGGACTCCTGGGAGGGGTGAGGGGGGGGCCAGCCTGTTGTTGGAACTACCGGTTCGTCAAACAGGACACAAAATTAACATCCGGTTCACCCGAAACAGCAGGCCGAAACAGCTGAATCCCACCTCTGAAAGAGACTTTCCAGTATCGTGTGAGCTGGGCAAACTCACAGTTGGAGAGACCGTCCCTCAGATCAGCTAGCTCTAAGCAAGTTTGGAGGTTTTGAAAATCAATACCAACACCTTGACTTACGACTGCTAGGCATCTAGTCGATCGTGCCAATCTTTCATGGCGGGCATCCAACCACCCTTGCATCCAACCTTGGACAGAGCCCAGCTGCCTCATTTTACATCAATTGCAACGTTTGACTCTGTTCAAAGGTAGATCTGGGCTAAGCAGTGGTCTACAGGGGTGGGGGAACCAGGAATAAATCACCACTGCTACTTCTGAACAGTCCAGAAAAGGGAGCCCTTCTTGCGTTAGTCACCCTTGTGCAAATGTTTTCCTTGCTGCTCAATCTCGACACCGTGAGATCAAGGAGAATGTCCAACCTACATAGAATCATAGGGCTGGAAGAGACCTTGGAGGCCTTCTAGTCCATCCATTGGTCAAGGCAGGAGTCCTTATACCAACCCCGGAAAAATGGCTGTCCAGTTTTTTCTTGAAAATCTCCATTGATGGAGCATTCGCAACTCGGAGAGGCAAGCTCTTGTTTTGATTAGACATTCCCACTGTCATGAAATAGACTAGACTAGGACTAGGACGAGGACGAGGACGAGGACGAGGACGAGGACGAGGACGAGGACGAGGACGAGGACGAGGACGAGGACTAGGACTAGGACTAGGACTAGGACTAGGACTAGGACTAGGACTAGGACTAGGACTAGGACTAGGACTAGGACCTACATCATCTAGTCCAACCCCTTCTTCCCTATAACAGTCCTTCAAGAATTCGAAGATGCTTCCATGCCTGCCTTAAGTCTTCTCTTCATTGAATTAAACAAGCTTAGTTTCTTTAGCTGTTCATCCTACAATTTAGCCTCCAAGCCCACCTGTTTCTGAGGCGGACACTGTTCATCAGGAATCTAATGAGTCTGATGATTGGTTCAAAAGTACATATGTTGAGATGGCAGAACTAAAATTTTGGTCTCTTAGCAGGTCTTTGAGGCTGTGGAAAGTTCCAGAAGAAATTGCAAGCCTGTGGGGGGTTAAGCATGTGACCAAACCTACAAAAGGAGTAAACGAGTATTTTATAACCTTTATACTTTCCATGTGGTGTGCATCCTACTTCTTATGTAACTAAGTAAAAGTTAGAAATCTATCTGTCAACCTACTTGTATAGGTATCTACCTACCTATACATATCTATGTGCCTACCTAACTACCTACCTACCTACCTACCTCTGTCTGTCTCTGCCTATCTCTCTCTGTCTGTCTGTCTGTCTGTCTGTCTGTCTGTCTGTCTGTCTGTCTATCTATCTATCTATCTATCTATCTATCTATCTATCTATCTATCTATCTCCCTTCCTATCCGTCTACTTATCTACGTATCTACCTATTTATCTACCTATCTACCTTACGTATACCTATCTATCCACCTACGTACCTATCATCTACCTACCTATTATCTATCTACCTATCCCTCTACTTACCTATGTATCTATCTACGTAATCATCTACCTATCTACCTATCTATCTTACACTGGGTTTGGGGTTCTTGCAATTTAAGGGAGGATCCACCTTTTTTTTTTCAGCTGGACAAACACATTTGGCTTATCATGGGATATTAGGACTCCGTCTCCTTTTTGCTACCAAGTCACACCTGAACTTTGCTTAACTAACTTCTCCCTCCATAATAGACTTCCCACCAGCTTCCCTTCTCCACTTTTCTCCCCAACCATAGCACTTTTTTTTTTAAAGAAAAGATTGGACAGGCAGGTGTTCGGAATGGTATAGGGCAGTGATGGCTAACCTTTTTGCCGTCGCGTGCCAAAAGTGGGGGGAACATGGGAGGGTCCCATGTGCGTCTGCCCACACCCATAATTCTATGCACCCTGCCCCCCCCCCACATGCACCTGTGACCCCCTTCCCCGCACTCGCCACACTTTTGGCATGCAATGGCACAGTTGGCCCAGTAGGCCCGTTTTTCACCCTTCCCAGGTACCAGAGGCTTTCTAGGAGCCTGGGGAGGGCAAAAACTGCCTTCCCCACCCTCCCGGAGGCCCTCTGGAAGCCGGAAATGGCCCGTTTGCTGACTTCCAGTGGGACTGGAAAGCCCGATAATCAGCTGGCCAGCGCACACATGTATGCCAGACCTGAGCTCGCGTGCCCACCAATATGACTCCGCATGCCACCTGTGGCTTGTGTGCCATTGGTTCACCATCATGGGTATAGGGTCTCCTGCCTGAGCAGGGGGTTGGACTAGAAGACCTCCAAGGTCCCTTCCAGCTCTGTTATTCTGTTATATGTCTCTTACATTTTCGCTTTCCATCTCTTTGTAACATCACTTCATGTCTGTCTGTCTCTCTCTTTGTTGTTGTTGTTTTGTTTCCCTTGTTGCTCTTTGGATAATTAACTCGGAGGATCTCAGTGGGGACAAATAAGCTTTTAGGGTGACCCTATGCTAATGCAGACGATAAATAACGAGGAGGGGGGGAAAGCAAGTTCGTTTGCGAGAAAGTCATTCGGCTAAGCCTTTTAAGGCACTCTTCCCAATGATGTCAAAGGGGGAAGATATGAATCCACAGGCAGGAGAGAGAGAGAGAGAGACCTCAAGGGGTATGGAGGACTCATTCAGAAGGGGATTCATTAACATAGGGTCACACATCTTACATTGCTCCATGGAAATCTCTGTGTCTGTGTGTGGTTGCTTGGGCAGAGACAGCGTCCTTTCTCTCTTAATTTAATTTAATTTAATTTATCATATTTCTATATGATTATTCTTTCTCTCCAGATGACCTTTGTCAGGCCTGGAGGCCATCTTTTCCATTGGATCGTCAGGGCTGCCACATTTTCTACTGTGGGGAAATGGGAGGCGGGATTGATAGTGTGTGGGTGATATGTAGTCAAAATAACATTCTTTTCTCAGAGAGTCAAGGCCACAGTGCCCTGCAGCTGCGATGAGGTGACTGGGAGGCATCTCCAGTTGGGACAGTGCCTGATTGGGCCATGTGATGGACCTGTGGGTGCTGGGGCAGGGACTTGAACTTTCCTTTGGGTGGGGAAAACCTGGAAGCTTTCAGATTCGGGTTTTCCCAGATGTGCCAATATGACATCTCTAATAAAATGGAACTAAGCCTCGGAGTCTTCTTTCATTGGGGGTGTTACTTGGAACCCTGACAACCTTCTCAAAAGTGATTGTGGGACCCTTCCTTCATTAGACATGGAAAGCTCTGCCTCTCTTGAGGAAGTCAGAGGAATTTCAACCTCTTCTCCGAAGCACCTGAAGGTAGGACAAGAAGCAATGGATGGCTTGCCTTTGAGCTCAGCCAAAGAACTTGGACCATTCCCTCCTGTCTTGAGATTATAACCAGCCATCTTTTGACATTAAATCCTGGTCCTGTCTGGTTCTTGCAAACCTGTAGTAAAAGTGGTGGGAGGCTCCGCCCATCTGCCTGGATGTCACAATTAACAATCTGCACATGGGCATAAGTGCACGCTTCCGTTGTGAATCGGTAATAAAGGTAAATAGAACCCACCCCTGATTAAATCACCTTGGCAGGCTGCAAGAGAACTGGATAAGTTTCCAGATTTTATAAGTCCAAATTTGCTTTTCTCGGAGAGTGGACACAACTAAGAACGAGAGTGGTAGTAGTCGGCTTAGGTAGCAAAAAATCCAGGGGTGAAATTCACTTACTTTCACTATCAGCTCGCAAATGTGAGCGCACACCCCTCCTCCATGCATGCACAGAGCCTTCTGCACATGCACAGAAGGTCAAAAATGGGATGTGATGACATCCGGGCGGGTGGGTGAAGCCTCCTGCCACCGGTGCTACCAGTTCGCCCGAGTCCGGCTGAATTTCACCACTGGAAAAATCCTAAATTTCAGCCTCTTCTCAGACATGGGCATTTTAATGAGGGCCTTTAAGTCAGTGACATTCTCTTAGCTCAGGGGGTCTCCAAACTGGGTGACTTGAATTCTTGTGGAATTTAATTTCCAGAATTGGCTGGCTGAGGAATTCTAGGAGTTGAAGCAATGGTGGGATTCAGCCGGTTCAGGCCAGTTCGGATGAATTGGTAGTTAAATTGCTGGCTTGCGCCGCATTTCTTTCCAGGAGTCCCCACACTCCCCATTTTGGGTTCCAGGTAATGCAGGGAGGACTCCTAGGCCCCAAATTGGGCACGGAGGTGTGGCACATTCCCCCCCCCCCCCGGAGCCTGTTTTCACTCCCAGGAGGCTTCAGGGAGGCCTCCTAGGCCCAAAACGGGACACAGAGGGCGAGTTTGTCTTAGCTCAGGGCAGGGGTGAAATGTAAAATTTGTTACTACCAGTTCTGTGGGCGTGGCTTAATGGTGGGGGGTAATGTGACTGGGTGGATGTGGCCAACTTTTTTTTTTTTAACTTTTCAAAGCATTTTTTTCTAATGCTAATTTTCTAATTTTTTAATCTTTTTCACCGCCCTGAGTCCGGAAGGAGAAGGGCGGTATAGAAATTTGATTAATAAATAAATAAATAATAAATAAATAAATAATGCTTTGAAAAGCCTCTGCCGATCAGGCAACTCAGCTGGGATCTTCAGAGAGGCTTTTTTTTTTTAAATTGAAAAAGTTTTACAAATACAAACTTTTTCCCATTTCCCCCCCCCTTCCCCTCCCTAACCCTCCCTAACCCTCCCCCCCTTGACTTCCCAAGGTGAAATCCAAATCAAATCATATCACACCATACAGAGAGAGGCTTTTTAAAAAATGCTTTGAAAAGCCTCTGATGATCCCAGCTGAGCCGCGCGATCATCAGAGGCTTTTTTTTTTTAAGTTTTAAAAGCATTTTTTCATTGGAAGAGGTTGTAGAAAAAAATGCTTTTAAAAGTAAAAAAAAAGCACCTCTGATAATTGTGTGGCTCAGCTGGTCATGGTGCGGGGGGCGGGTGGGCAGGGATTTTTACTAGCAGTTCTCTGAACCACCTGCCGCCATTGCTACCGGATCAGACGATCCGAACAGCATTTCACCCCTAGCTCAGGGGTCTCCAAACTGGGTGACTTGAAGTCTTGTGGATTTTAACTTCCAGAATTGGCTGGCTGAGGAATTCTAGGAGTTGAAGTTCACACGTCTTCGAATCACCTGGTTTGGAGACCTCTGTTTTTGCCCATTCATTCTTCTTGCAGGCTCAGTTATGGTCATAAGGAGAGGATTACCTGTATCATGTAAAGACTAAATACTTCATAAAAAGAGCCTTGCCCTTGTCTCCCTCTTCTTTGTGACAGCCCCTGAGATATTGGAACGCTGCTATCATTTATTTATTTATTTATTATTTCAATTTATAAACCGCCCTTCTCCTTGCGGACTCAGGGCGGTGAACAGCCAGAATAAAACATGGTATACAAAAGTTAAAAACAATTAAAAATTATTAAATATTATTCGGCCAAGAATTAAAACAACCCAATTTAAAATCAATTTCAAATTTAAAAACGGAGGATGGGATCAAGCTAGCCCAGCTAGATGGAATAAATGGGTTTTAAGGGCCCGACGAAAGGTCCGGAGATCTGGAATCCTGCGTATCTCCGGGGGTAGGTCATTCCAGAGGGCGGGCGCCGCCACAGAGAAGGCTCTCCCCCTGGGGGTCGCCAGCCGACACTGTCTGGCCGACGGCACCCGGAGGAGGACCTCTCTGTGCGAGCGTACTGGCCAGTGGGAGGCTATTGGCGGCAGAAGGCGGTCCCGCAAGTATCATGTCTCCCCTAGCCCTTCTTTTCATTAAACTAGACCAGGGGTCAGCAACCATATGGCTCTTTTACCCCCTACTGCAACTCCCTGTCACTCAAAATAGGCTTCACAACTGCCAATGTGTGACACCTGCTGGCACGCAATTTATTGAGCTGACCCCCGGTAGGCCAACCAGGGATAAATCCAAGAAAATAAAAGTTTTAGAAGAAAACAAAACCTTTAATTCAACTACATCTGCTAGTTTTGTGGCCGCTCAAGAAATAGTCAGGCACGGGAAAGGTTTTGTGGCTCCTGGTGTTTGTTTTTTTTCAGTGAGAAGCAGGTCCAAATGGCTCTTTGACTGTTTAAAGTTGCAGAATCCTAAACTAGACCTAACCAATTCCTGCAACCGTTCTTCATATCTTTTAGCCTCCAGTCCCCTCATCATCTTTGTTGCTCTTCTCTGCACTCTTTCTAGAGTCTCCACAACTTTTTTACATCATGGTGACCCAAACTGGATGCAGGATTCCAAGTGTGGCCTTACCAAGGCCTTATAAAGTGGTATGAACACTTCACGGGATCTTGATTCTTCTTGCAGGCTCAGTTATGGTCATAAGGGGAGGATTATTGTATCATGCAAAGACTAAATATTTCATAAAAACAGCCTTGCCCTTACATATTATGTACATATGTACCTATTACATACAGTATCCAATGTTTATGGGGCTGCCACAAAGAGAAGGGAGTCAATCTATTCTCCAAAGCACCTGAAGACAGGGCAAGAAGCAACGGATGGAAACTAATCAAGGAGAGAAGCAACCTGGAATTGAGGAGAAACTCAATTGTCCTACCAGTGAGGACAATTAATCAATGGAACAATTTGACACCAGATGTTGTGGGTTCTTCCAACACTGGAGGTCTTCAAGAAGAGATTGGATTAGCATTTGTCTGAAATGGCATAGGGTTTCTTGCCTAAGGAAAGCAGAGGGTCAGACTAGAAGATCTTCAAGGTTCCCTTTCAACTCCATTAGTCTGTTATCCTTGTTTATGGAGATTCTCAATCTTTCAGGTCATGGCTATCCGGAAGGTGCTTCCCCCCAAGCTGGATTTCTTTGGGTTTTTCCTTGAAAAATGTTTCACTTTTCATCCAAGAAGCAGAACTGAAACCAATCGGGCAATATATTTAATTAAAAGTTTTGTGTGTTTGTATTGGTCATGTATTGGTTATATATTGGCTCAGGGTTGAACTGTGTGGGGGGGGAGGGGGTGTCCTTGGTGCTCTCTGAACTTGGTAGGTTTTTTTTGCAAAAGTTTCATGACCCAACTAGGGAACATCATCAGTGGTAGGAGGAAATGGGGTGTTTGTAGTGGAGGAGAAGAGAAAGGGAGGAGGGGGAGGAAGACCGTGGGGTCCTCGGTGCTTTCTAAGCTTGGTTATTTCCTTGCAGATGTTTCATCACCCAACTAGGTAACGTCATCAGTGGCTGTTGTCTGTTTTGCTCTCCCAACCAATTTTCAGAAGCATGCTCTCTAGTGTTGGAAGAAATGTCCATCTGGGTTCAGTTCCAAGTGGGGAGAAAGACACTGGAAACATGGAGACTGCTTGAAAAGATGGTTTAATGGAGGACAGGACCACATGGTTTTAAGATCCTGGGCAAAAAAGGCACATGGGAGAGAGAGAGAGAGAGAGAGAGAGAGAGAGAGAGAGAGAGAGAGAGAGAGAGAGAGAGTGAGTGTTCTGGTCTGGTTCTCAGACTCTCATGGGGTCATGCAGGGATAACTTTGTAAGTTGTCTTTTGAGTCCCAGGCTTGGTTGAATCTTGCTGGGTGATGTAATCTCCCAAGGTGCCATGTGGTGAGTTCTGTTGCTAGATGGGTAGAGGGCTAATCCTACCTTTGTTGGATCTTGGGTGAGGGTATTTGCTGATGAATAGACCTAGCTATCTCTTTATCTCTTAAGTGCCGACATCTGTTGTGGGCTACTGAGGAGGGTGGGGGCTATTAAGAGTGAGTCTGCTTCCTGCCTCAAAAAACATGTTTCGCCATTTCTCATCCAGGGAGGTATAATATTCTGCCTTTTTAACATTTCCTAGAATATTTCACTTTTCTAGGAGAGGGGTGGGTGCTAACTTCCTACACTAGAAACAGCTGAGCATATTCCTCCCTCCCCCCACCCACCTCCCAAACTATCATTTCTGGATCAGTTAGCAAAACTTGCCCAAAAGATTTGTGTATGTTTCTCTGCAATTTTTTCCCTCAGGCAGCATTTTATCGGCAGTATTCTTTGTACGTTTCCCCACCCCTCAAAAAATAAAATATAAAAAAAATCTATTTCTTTAGATGAATACAGCAGAGGGCAGCACTGGCTGAATTTGGAAGCAGAGCCCGGCTGGGGTCTGGTTAGAAAACTGGGCAGGAAGCTAGCAAGAAATCCTGAAATCTTTGCTAGGATGAGAACTTTAGGAGGGGGTGGGGGAGAATCTGTTTTTAAAGGGCGAGCAACTTCTGTTTCATTGTACGTATTTATCCTCCCACTCGGAAAATTCTGGAAGGGAACAATAACACTGTTGGTGTTCATTGTTGTGGGTGAATTGTTGTGGGTGCTCCATCACTGGAGGATTTCAACAGAAGATTAGACAGCCGGGATGGTATAAAGCAGGGGTCAGCAACCTGTGACTCTGGAGCCGCATGTGGCTCTTTCACCCCTCTGCTGCGGCTCCCTGTTACTCAAAAAACGTATCACAACCGCCAATGTGTGACACCCACTGGCATGCAATTTATTGAGCTTTTCAACCCCCGGTAGGACAACCATGGATAAATCCAAGAAAAGAAAAGTTTCAGAAGAAAACAGAATGTTTAATTCAACTCCATCTGCTAGTTTTGTGGCCGCTTAAGAAATAGTCAGGCACAGGAAGGGTTTTGTGGCTCCTGGTGTTTTCTTTTCTGTGGGAAATGGATCCAAATGGCTCTTTGAGTGTTTAAGGTTGCAGACCCCTGGTATAAAGGCTATTGTCTTGGGGAGGGGTTAGACTAGAAGACCTCCAAGATCCCTTCCAGGCCTATGATTTTATGACTCATGAGCAATGCTGGCTGGGAAATTCTGGGAGTTGAAGTCCACCGCTCTTAAAATAACTAAGATTGAGAAAAAAGGCCTTATCTTCAGAGGCATCCTTACAGAATATCAATAGTTCAGGCAATAAAATAATTAAAAATCAACTCCCCCCCACACACCTCACTGCAAAAGATCACAATAGTCTGTGTGCCTTTCCATGGAATCATCATCAATGGAGTCCAATATAAACCATTAGACATACAGTATTAGGAAGGTTGAGTTGGTTGTTGAAATGTAAATCCACTTTTTACAGATTAGCAGAGTTGGAAGGGACCTTGTAGGTCATTTAGTCCAACCCCCCGCCCAAGAAAGAGACCCTACCCCATTTCTGACAAAATGGCAGTCCTGTCTCTTCTTGAAAGCCTCCAGTGATGAAGCTCCCACAACTTCCAAATGCAACTTCTGTTCCATTGGTGGATTGTTCTCCCTGTCAGAAAATTTCTCCTTATTTCCAGGTTGAATCTCTCCTTGTTCAGTTTCCATCCATTATTCCTTGTCTGGCCTTCGGGTGCTTTGGAGAACAGCTTGACCCCCTTCCTCCTCTCTGTGGCAGCCCCTCAAATATTGGAAGACGGCTATCATGTCTCCCCTGGTCCTTCTCTTCATTAGACCAACTATGCCCAGTTCTTGCAATCGTTCAACATATGTTTTAGCCTCCAGTTCCCTCATCATCTTAGTTGCTCTTCTCTGCACTCTTTCTAGAGTCTCAACCTCTTTTGAATACTGGATGCAGTACTCTAGGTGTGGCCTTATTAAGGCTTTATAGAGTGGCATTAGTATCTCCCTTGAACTTGATGGTATCCCTCTGTTAATGCAATTTAGGATTGTGTTGGCTTTTCTGGCAGCTACTACACACTGCTGGCTCATATTTAATCACTTGTCCACTTAGACTCCAGGATCCCTCTCACAGTTACTGTCTTTACTCCTAGAGATAGCATTACCGGTTTATGGCTTGTATTTTGTTAACCCTGGGTTAATGGAGAAACGACAGATGAGGTTGTTATTTTCTTGCAACCAGGACTTAGAAACAGTCTCGAGGAAAGTAGAAATAGGTGAGGATGAAAGATCATTCTTCCAACTTGTGGGTTGCTTCAGCGGAATTTAGGGGATGACAGTGTTGGTGTTTCTTCTGCTTATTAGGACTTTGTGTGGTCAGAAGGTCTTGTGATGGGAGGGTCATATCAGGAGACGGCCTTGTGAAGGGTCTTGTGAGGGATCAAGTGTGGGTCACGTCAGGTGAGGGTTTGGTGATGGGTTTTGAGATGGGCCAGGTCAAGTGAGGGTCTTGCAATGGTCTTGTGATGGGTCAGCCATGGATAACATCAGGTGAGGGTCTTGTGATGGTCTAGGTGTGGGTCATGTCAAATGAGAGCCTTGTAATGGGTCTTGTGATGGGGAGGTCATGTCAGGTGAGTGTCATTGGGAGGTGAAGTGCTGATTGGGGGGGTTATATGGGTTGGTTATGGGTCAGCGATGTGTCAATGATGGGTCAGGTGTCAGATGGGTCAGATCAATTGATGTGACCCATAGCTGATCCATCACAAGACCCACACCTGATGTGAACTCTCCATCACAAGACCTATTGACTACATAAAGCTCTATAAGCCAAAGAACATGGACACGGACCTCCCCTAAACCCCGCTGAAGATGTCACCTTGCCTGGTAACAAAACATTCAGAAACCAACCCAGAAGTTGGGGGAATAAACCCTTTTCCTCAACCCAAGTTACAGGTATTATTCACCACTATTGCAAAACTGGAAATAGCTTGATTTTCTCTGGTTCACTTCTTTCCATTTTGCATTTCTTCCAAGGAAAGGTGCTGGCATTATTGTGGGTAGAGCTTTCTTTCTATCTCTAGGAATGTCTATATTCTTATTTATTGCTTTCATATATTTATATGCTGCTATCTTGGCTGAAGCATTCTCCTAGCAGGGTAAGGATACAGAAAGCAATGAAAAGCATAATAGATAATAAATAAAAATGTCCCAACTCCTCTGTATCTTTGTAGCACATGATGTGAGAAGGCTACGTGTTGTGCAGTGGTTACATTTCTAGCCCCCTCCCCCCTTTTTAAAAAATAATAATGAACTTTCTTCTCTCTTTTTTTGCTGTAATATGCAAATGACAAAAAAGGAAGGAAGAATAGGAAGGATGGATAGGGAAGGGGAGAAAAGGAAAGGGAAGGGAAGGGAAGGGAAGGGAGGGAGGGAGGGAGGAAGGAAGGAAGGAAGGAAGGAAGGAAGGAAGGAAGGAAGGAAGGAAGGAAGGAAGGAAGGAAGGAAGGAAGCAAGGAAGGAAGGAAGGAAGGGGAAGGGAGGAAAGAGATGGAAGGAGGGAGGAAAGAGATTGGAAAGAAGGATGTTTAGGAAGGGAGGGATGGAAGAAGGAAGAAGGATGGATGGATGGATGGATGGATGGATGGATGGATGGATGGATGGATGGATAAGGAAGGAAGGAGATTGGAGAGAAGGATGGATAAGGAAGGGAGGAGATTGGAAAGAAGGATAGATGGGGAAGGAAGGAAGGAAGAAGATTGGAAAGAAGGATGGATGGATAAAGAAGGGAGGTAGAGAGAGGGGGAGGAAGATGGATGGATGGATGGATGGATGGATGAAGGAAGGAAGGAGATTGGAGAGAAGGATGGATAAGGAAGGAAGGAAGGAGATTAGAAAGAAGGATGGATGGGGAAGGAAGGGAAGGAAGGAAGGAAGGAAGGAAGGAAGGAAGGAAGGAAGGAAGGAAGGAAGGAAGGAAGGAAGGAAGGAAGGAGAACTATGGAGAATTAAAGAAAAATTTTGAGAATGAATGAGAGGAAGGAAGGGGAAAAGGAAGAAGGAGAGGAGAGGAAGAATGCAATGTGGGTTTCATCTAACATTCTATGTGAATAAACCTACGGTATTTGTGTGTGTTTGTGTGCTTGTGCATATGAGTGCACACCATCTCTTCCAGATTTATAAAAACTTTCCACCAGAGGACGTGTTTTGTATTCTGCACCCGGCTGCTGAAACCCAGTTTTTTTTTATTTTATATATTTGAGTTGCAGGTGTTTTGTTTTTTTTTAAATCTCCGCTTCCTTGAAATACACCTAGATGTTGCTTTGTGTTCAGGTATCCCGTGTTTAGCGCCACATGTTTGCAATTAGCTGCCTTTAATGGGAGAAAAATTCAGCAGTTGGCTGATCCAGGCGCCCGCAGATTGCTATGCTGAGAGAGTAGGAATTATCCTCCCTGGGAGAGGACCAATTCTCACGGCCCTGCTAACTTAATTCTGCCTTTCTCAGCTACCCTGCAGGATTCAGGGGAAGGTTGCAAAAAGAAAAAAAGAAAAAGAAAAAAAGAAAAGAAAAAAGTATTGTGCGCCTTTGGACAAAACCTGGCAGCTGCTCGACTTCGAGCTCAGCCAAAGAACATGGACTATTCCCTCCTGTTTTGAGATTATAGCCAGCCATCTTTTGACATTAAATCACCTTGGCAGGTTACAGGAGAACAGGATCAATTTCTGAGTTTTATAAGCCCAGATTTTCTCGGAGAGTGGTCAAAGCTAAGAACAGGAGTGGTAGTAGTCAGCTTAGGTGGTGAAAGGTCCTAGATTTCAGCTTATTCTCAGACATGGACATTTTAATGAGAGTCTTTAGGTCAGTGATGTTCTGTTAGGGGTCTCCAAACTGGGTGACTTGAATTTTTGTGGAATTTAACTTCCAGAATTGGCTGGCTGAGGAATTCTAGGAGTTGAAGCAGTGGTGGGATTCAGCCAGTTCGGAGCAAATTAGGGCGAACCGGTAGTTAAATTGCTAGCTGACTCCACCCCTTTCAGGAGTCAAAATCACTGGGCCGGCGCAATGTCTAACATGTTCACACTGGCGCAAAGAGACTGGGTGTTTTTTTTAATATGATTTATTGGATTAGGGCAGTGGTGAAATCTAAAATTTGTTACTACCGGTTTTGGGTGTGTGGCTTGCTGGGGGAGTATTGTGACTGTGTGGGCGTGGCCAAATTTTTTTAAAACCATTTTTTCTACAACCTCTTCGGCGAAGAGGTTGTAAAAAAATGCTTTTAAAAGGCTCTGACGATCCCAGCTGAGTTACCTGATCGGCAGAGACTTTTTTTCTTTGAAATGCTTCTAACGATTAGGCAACTCAGCTTGGATCGTCAGAGGCATTTAAAAGAAAAAAAGGGTTTTTTCTTTTAAATGCCTCTGACGATCAGGCAACTCAGCTTGGATCGTCAGAGGCATTTAAAAGAAAAAAAGGTTTTTTTTCTTTTAAGTGCCTCTGATTGTCCAAGCTGAGTTGCCTGATCGTTAGAGGCATTTAAAAGAAAAAAAGAGGTTTCTTTCTTTTAAAAGCCTTTGATGATCCCAGCTGAGCCGCGCGATCATCAGAGGCTTTTTTTTTTTACTTTTAAAGATTGTAGAAAAAATGCTTTTAAAAGTAAAAAAAAAGCCTCTGATGATTGTGCGGCTTAGCTGGGCATGGGGGAGGGGGCCCAGGGATTTTTGCTACCGGTTCTCTGAACCACCCGCCTCCATCGCTACTGGATCGGGCGATCTGGTCCGAACTGGGAGCATTTCACCCCTGGGTTAGGGATTTTCTGTCTTCATTGTGAGTTGTATCGTGTTGGGGATGGGGAGAGTTTCACTGAGGGAGCGCAACCAATCTCATTGTATATATGTTGTGCACTGACAATAAAAATTTGAAAATGAATTGAAATTGAAATGGGGTGTGGAGGGGTGCAGCACGCCCCCCCCCATAGCCCGTTTTTTGCTCCCAGGAGGCTTCAGGGAGGCCTACTAGGCCCAAAACGGGATGTGGGGGGAGGGCAGCACGTCCCATCCCCCCATGGCCCGTTTTTGCTCCTAGGGGGGTTCAGGAGGCTGAGTGCTGCCTGCCACACCCCCTGGCCACGCCCACCATGACCACGCCCACCCAGCCGGTCATTAGGGCAGAGAACCAGTTGTTAAATTATTTGCATCCCACCACTGAGTTGAACTCCACAAGTCTTCAAGTCACCTGGTGTGGAGACCTCTGTCTTTGCCCGTTTATCCTTCTTTCAGGCTCAGTTATGGTCGTAAGGGGAGAATTACCTATATCACGTAAAGACGAAGTACTTCATAAAAACAGCCTTGCCCTTACATATTGTGTACATATGTACCTATTACATATAGTGTCCAATATTTATGGGGCTGCGAGAAAGAGAAAGGGGTCAATCTATTCTCCAAAGCATTTGAAGGCAGGGCAAGAAGCAATGGGTGGAAACTAATCAGGGAGAGAAGCAACCTGAAATTAAGGAGAAACTTCCTAATGGTGAGGACAATTAACCAGTGGAACAACTTGCCACCAGATGTTGTGGTTGCTTCTAGGGTTCAAAATTCAAAATTTGCAATCCCTTCTTCTGGTTCCAGATACCACTGTCTCTTTTGCTGGCTATCCATCGATGGCTGACATTGTGGCAAACATGGTTGAGATTTTGCAAGACAAGAATCTGATCTACTAAAGGTCAATGCTAAACTGGTGACAAATAAAGATTAACAGAATTCATGGGAGAGCTGGATTTGGGCCTCTTGTGGCTGTGCAATGATTCCGAACTGATGATGCATTTAGCTCCGCCTTCCATCTCAACCTTCTCATCTATAGCATGTTCTCAAGTGAGAGTTCCAAAACCTCGGGAGAAGTTTTATTAAAATTATTATGGTCCATTCATTGCCCAGTCAGCCAGATGTTCAGACTGGATCTGGCATTTTTGTCCACCTATCGAGTCCTTCCCAAGGACTTAAGATAGACAGATGTTGTTGTTTGATGGTGTTAAGGATAACATCGTAGGATGTAAGCTGTTCTGAGTAAAGCTGCCTTTTGTAATTGACAGATGGGGACTGTGTCAATGCCGTTGGTGTTCCAGATGTTTTGGGATTGCACCCAAGGTGCCTATTACTATTAGGACAATCTCTGCTTTATTTTTTCACAGAATGAATTGTTGTTCTAATTCTATTTTGGACGTCTTTGTATTTTGTGATCTTCTCAGGCCCTTTCTTCTTGTATTCTGTTGTTTTTTTTTTATTGTCATTTGTTATTTGTTTGGGTGTTATGTGGCAGATTTAAATTATTATAATTATTATAGTTACTGTTATTTATTCAATTTATATGCCAACCATCTCACCTAGAGATCTAGTAGGATTTCAACCATTTTACAACTGTATATTTGAGGGATTTTATTCTTAAAATCGTTAAACTTTATTTTGTCTGATAACATTTTTATTTGCTCATTTGAAGCCTTACCTGCTCTGAATTGACTCCCCTAATCCTATTGGGATCAACAATTAAAAATATATAAAATGTTAATGTGAACATGAAGGGTATGCTCCTTTGGATATGAAGCATCAAATATCACCATTTATCGTTCTTTTCTTTCCAGTCCAAATTATAAATCTGATTATAATACTTCTCACCCTGCCAACAATTTTGGACAGTCCTCTATAACAACAAATGTGAGGATGGTGCATCCAAGTAGAAAAACAACAGGGGCTGGGAGTACAATATTTCTACTGCATTGTTTGGCTATTATTGTCTACAATTAATAGAATAGAATAGAATAGAATAGAATAGAATAGAATAGAATAGAATAGAATAGAATAGAATAGAATAGAATAGAATAGAATAGAATAGAATAGAAGATACATTCATGAAGAATCATAAGGTACAGCACTTAATGACAGTCATAGGGAACAAATAAGCAATCAAATCATATTAGTAAACAGTCAATATAAATCGTAAGGATACCAGCAACAAGATTACAGTCATAAGTGGAAGGAGATGGGTGGTGGGAACAATGAGAAGATTAATAGTAGTGCAGATTTAGTGAATATTTTGACAGTGTTGAGGAAATTATTTGTTTAGCATAGTTATTTGTTTAGCAGAATTATTTGTTTAGCAGAGTTGGGGAAAAAACTATCCTTTTGTCTAGGTGTGCAGTGCTCTATAGTTTCATTTTGAGGGTAGGAATTGAAACAGTTTATGTCCAGGATGCGAGGGGTCTGTAAATATTTTCCCAGCCCTCTTTTTGACTCGTGCAGTATCCAGGTCCTCCATGGAAGGCAGGTTGGTAGCCATTGTTTTTTCTGCAGTTCTAATTATCCTCTGAAGTCTGTGTCCATCTTGTTGGATTGCAGAACCAAACCCGACAGTTATAGAGGTGCAGATGACAGACTCAATCATTCCTCTATAGAATGAACCCTGTTATTCTATTACAATACAAAATTCCTGTTCTAGCAGGAATGTCCTATTTCATGACATTCCTTGCTAGAACAGGCAAAATGTAAATCATGATCCTGGGCATATTTCCTGAAAAAGAAACCCTACTGAATTTAGTGGGGTTTACTCCAAGGTAACAGTTTGATGACTATGGTATGAAGGTCACCATCCATGATCAGATGCCATTCTTTAATGTGGCCATTGAAAAATACCCCGTAAAGTTAGGAAGACGGGAAACCACCTTTAAAGCTTTAGTTGATGGGTTCATTGCTCCCACTATTATATATATTGTAGGGAAGACCATATCCCAAAGGCATTTTTTTCAACAGGCAACTGGACTTTCTGGTTTTTCTTTGAAGACATTTCGCTTCTCATCTGAGAAGCTTCATCTCTTCCTAAAGAAGGGACATTCTTCATTCAGAAATGAAGAAGCTTCTTGGATGAGAAGCAAAACGTCTTCAATGAAAAAAACAGAAAGTCCAGTTGCCTCTTGAAAAAGCATCTTTGGGACAACTGTGACCTCGATGTTTGAGAATCTCCATAAACATTTAGGGAAGACCATCTTCATTTTTTCAGGTTATGAATGAAACTTTTTTTATTGGTTTATCAAAATATAAAATACAAAGAGAAATTCAAAAAAGGGAGGATGGAAAAGGAAAAAAAGATGTAAAGAGCGAAAAGGAGGCAAAAAGACACCAACTTCAGACTCTTTTTAGCACCATCTCCAGTTTTTTTTAAAAAATCCAACCTGAAGATCCTTCCAATGCAGGATCATTTGGCATTCTCTGAACTTGGTGGATTTCTTGCAGATGTTTCATTACCAAACTAGGCAACATCATCAGTGCACCAAGGACCTCACAGTTCATCTCTGAGCTGCAAATATTCTCTTCTATTGGATCCTTCCAATGTTTTCTTGGAAGTGGTATGACATGGTAGCAGTGTTCCAGTATCTCAGGGGCTGCCACAAAGAAGAGGGAGTCAAACTGTTCTCCAAAGCACCTGAGGGCAAGAAGAGAAGCAATGGATGGAAAACTAATCAAGGAGAGAACCAATGGATGGATGCTCCATCACTGTAGGTTTTCAAGAAGAGATTGGACAGCCATTTATCTGAAATAATATAAGGTCTCCTGCTTGAGCAAGAGGTTGGACTAGAAGTCCCCCAAAGTCCCTTCCAACTGTTGTTCTATTATTCTGCTATTTTTCAAAGGTTGGCCGTAATCTATTGGGAGATCCTGGCTGTAAGATCAGTTAAGCAGCAGTTCAGTCCCTCTAGAAAAGTAATGGTCTTGTCCTTGATGGAGGTTTTCAAATGAGGATCAGATTGCCCACCTGTCAAGGATGGTTGGATTCCTGCATGGAACAGGAAGTTGCATGGGATTTATTTATTTATTTACTAGAATTATATGGCCAGCTGTCAACTCGCGAAGCATCCCTGGCCTGCTCTCAAGTTGCCATAGGCAAGGGGGATGGGAAACTGATGAAGCAAAATGGCAGCCAAAGATAGGAGCACATTCCAGACATATCTTTCTCAAGGCTGTCTCCCAGGGTTACCCACAGCAGCCAGAGGAGAGTGATCTCTACAACCCGTGAAATTGCTCCAAATGTGATTAGTGACACATCCTGGGGGGAAGGGGGAAACAGGATCATGATCAGGGCCATAAATTAAGTGGGGTCAGAGTTGGCTTCATTTGGGAACATGCTGACATGGAGGTTCTAATAAATAACTGGATTTCTTTTGAAGCTTGGCTTGAGGCTCATGATTTAATCAGGATGTCCATCAGAACCCTGACACCAGCCCTCTCACATAAGTGACTCTATTTTACGGGAAATCCTGCAGAGCAGGAGAAGCCCACATCACAAAGCTCTCTGTGCTTCCTGAAAAAAAAATCATCCCATTGAATTTGATGGGATTTTACTCCAAGGTAACATGGAGAGGATTGGAGAATTGGCTCACTGCTGTGCCATTGCTTCCAAAGGAGCTACAAAAAAGAAAGAAAGAAAGAAAGAAAGAAAGAGAAAGAAAGAAAGAGAAAGAAAGAAAGAAAGAAAGAAAGAAAGAAAGAAAGAAAGAAAGAAAGAAAGAAAGAAAGAAAGAAAGAAAGAAAGAAAGAAAGAAAAGGCATAGCAGTATTAGCTTCTCTCGGAGAGAGGCTGAAATGAAGACAGAGAACTTAAGCATGAAAGGAGAAAATTAATTGAGTACATTTTCAGGCCATTGCCTACAGACACCCAACTTCTCAGAGGAAACAATTGGGCAATAAAAACAACCACAACCACAACCCCCAAATGAGCATTAGATTTATGGCTTTAACTTTTCAGGGTTCCCTTGCCCATTATTGGTGTGAATTAGGTTTTAAATTCAACCATTCCCCGTGGAACCCAAGGCCAGCTGGCTAGAAAACAAACAGCGACAGAAGCAGAGGTTGAAGAAAACCAATATTGAACAATCTGAAGTAGAGTCTGAGTGGAGCAGCTTAGGTATGAAATCAGGACAATTTTCTGGGAATGGATGTTTGAGTCAACAAGTATCTCTTTGAGAAATGTAGTTTCCTAAATGTCTCACTGACCTGGCTCTCTCACTCTCTCCGTTCGTCAGATGTTTATAGAGATTCTTAATAATCCAGGCCATGGTTGTCCCAAAGACACTTTTTCCAAAAGGCAACTAGACTTCATTGTTTTATTTTTCCCCCTTGAAAACATTTCTCTTTTCATCCAAAAAGCATGGAATGGAATGGAATGGAATGGAATGGAATGGAATGGCAAAACAAGAGTTGGGAGGAACCTTGGAGGTCTTCTAGTCCAACCCCCTGCTCAGGCAGGAAACCCTATACCATTTCAAAGAAATGGTTGTCCAATCTCTTCTTAAAAATTTAAAAACAGTGATGGAACACCTACAACTTCCGGAGGCAACTCAAAACCCAACTCCCAACCCTGTCAGAACAGCCAGCTCTTAAGGACTTTACTCATGGTTAGCACAGTTGAGACTAATCTAATCTAAACCATTAATTGGTGTAATGGCTTGCCTTCAGAAGTTGTGGGTGCTCCATCACTGGAAGTTTTCAAGAAATTGAATAGACTAGAATAACAGAGTTGGAAGGGACCTTGGAGGTCTTCTAGTCCAACTGCCTGGCTAGTTAGGAAACCCTACACCACTTCAGACAAATGGTTGGCCAATCTCTTCTTAAAAACTTCCAGTGTTGGAGCATTCACAACTTCTGGAGGCAAGTTGTTCTGCTGATTAATTGTTCTGACTGTCAGGAAATTCCTCCTTAGTTCTAAGTTGCTTCTCTCGTTTAGTTTCCATCCATTGTTTCTTGTCCTGTCTTCAGGTGCTTTGGAGAATAAGTTGACTCCCTCTTCTTTGTAGCAACCATTGAGATATTGGAAGACTTCTATCATGTCACCCCAAGTTGTCCTTTTCATCAAACTAGACATACCCAGTTCCTGCAACTGTTCTTCATATATTTTATCCTCCAGTCCCCTAATCATCTTTGTTGCTCTTCTCTGCACTCTTTCTAAAGTCTCAACTTCTTTTTTACACCGTGGCAACCAAAACTGGATGCAGTATTCCAAATGTGGCCTTACCAAGGCCTTATAAAGTAGTATTAACACTTCATGTGATCTTGATTCTACCCCTCTGTTAATGCAGCCTAGAAATGTGTTGGCTTTTTTTGGCAGCTGGCGCATATGGCTGGCTCATAGCATTCCAGACATGACTGTCCAGTCTCTAAAAATCTCCAATGATGGAGCACCCACAAATTCTAGAGGCAAGCTGTTCCACTGACTAATTGTTCTCACTGTTAGGAAATTCCTCCTTAGTTCTAGATTGCTTCTCTCCTTGGTTACTTTCTATCTGTTGGTTCTTTTTTTGCCTTCTGATGCTTTTGAAAATAATCCAACTTAATCCAAAGTCAGTTTCTGACAGCAATATGAATGCAACTAAACTAAGAAAGAGTAAGAAAAATCTTCACTGCTTTTGATCCATTCCTCCATAGCTTGGTGCCCAAAACATTAGGATCCCTTGACCAAGGAAACCATTTTTCTGCACTATACGTGGTCGTCCTTCCTTCTCGAAACCCCTGACACTTGGCAAAATGAATAATTGAGGGTTGATATTATATAACCGAGTTCGCTATAAATAGAAAGGGTAATAAAAAATAGATAACAATAAATAATGGAGATGCAAAGATTATGCAATAAATTAGCCCGGACAAAGATGGAATATGTTGGCTTGCATAGCTTAGAACCGCGACGTTTGTGGTCAGATTTAGGTTTTCCTTACAAAATTGTACATAGTAATGCGTTACCTACAAATGACTTTTTTTTTTAATGTTAACCATAATGTCATCATCATCATTTTAGCCATTGTCCATCCAGTGTTGGATGAGGGCCTCTTCCATCAGTTTCCAACCAATCCGGTCCTGAACTTTCTTGTGTTCCATCTTGTTTGAGGTCTCTTCCGTAGATGCTTTTGATCAAGCAGGATCCATTCTATGACCATCTTGGTCAACCTGCCATCATATCTTCTTGCTATGTGACCAGACCATTTCCATTTCCATTCTATTGCTCCCTTGAATAAATTAAAGCCTTCCACATGCCAATCGTAATGTAAGGTGTGCAAATAATCTGTTTAATGTAAAACCATTGAAAAATGTAATTTAAAAAAAACAATTTTTGTAAAAAAAAATAATTTTTGTAAAAGAGTTCTCAAAGTCTGGCATATCTCAAACCTGATTAAGTTGTCCCAGCCACTAACTTTCACATTTTTAATTCTAACTTAACATCACTGGACCTCACTCCATACTTAAGAGGTCCCTAAAGGGCGTGTGTCAAGTACCAGGGAAATCAGGAGATCCAGGGATGGATGGATGGACGGATGGACAGATGGACAGACAGATAGACACAGACAGATAGCTGTGGAAATCAGGGCTCCAGGCAGTTCAAATAAATAAATATATAGGTTTATTGCAAGTTTAATCTCTCTACAAGAATCTGAACTACTAACAGTTCAAGCAATTTGGTGGCAAATAAGGATTTCATGGTTGGCTGGTCTTAGATCTCTTGTGGGTGCTAAGGGACTTCAGACTGAGGATGCTTTGGTCAGACATTCTGATGAGTAAGGGTGAAGGTTTGTTCTCTGAGCTTGTGGGTTGGTTTCTGAACATTTCATAATCAGACTAGGTAACATCTTCAAAGGAATTTAGGTGATGTAAGTGTTGGTGTTCTTCGTGTGGTCAGTGGATCTTGTGATGGGAAGGTCACATCAGGTGAAGGTCTTGTGATGGGTCAGGTGTGGGTCATCTCAGCTGAAGGCCTTGCGATGGGGACATCGTGTCTGGTAAGAATCAGATCAGGTGAGGGTCTTGTAATGAATTTTGTGATGAGGAGGTCATATCAGGTGAAGGTCATGATGGATCAGGTGTGGGTCATCTCAAGTGACAGTCTGGTGATGGGCCTTGTGATGAGAGGTCACGTCAGGTGATGGGTCAGGTGTGGATTATGTCAAGTGAGGATCACATCAGGTGAAGGTCTTGTGATGGGATATAAGCAGAAGAACATCAACATTGACATCCCCTAAATCTATTGAAGATATCACCTAGCCCAGTAACCAAACCATCCCACAAGCTTGGAAAATGAACCACCAACCTCATCCTATACCTGAGCTACCAATATTCTCCCCTATCACAAATTTTGCTGGCAGAGTTTTGATACCCTTTCTAAGTAGAGTGTGAGAACACCAGTCATTGCGGTCTCTGGGTTTCTGTCTCTGTCACTTAAGGATGCAATCTGTATTTCTTCGATAGCGCTAAATGATTTCCTCCCTGCTCATGCATCCAATCAAGGCATAATGTCACATTAATGGAGACATCGTGGACATCTGTGAATCCCGTAATGTCTTTATGATTATCCTTAATTTCGGGGAAGCCAGTGAAAGAATTGGTGTTCAATAGTTGAATCTGTTTTCTAATTGCTTGTGCGCGGCAACGAGAAACCAAAGGCCAGATTTTTATTGGCATGGCTGGCAAGAACACACAAGTAGACGGGGATGCTTAGAGGCTGAGCAGGTTGTTATAAATTTGGAGACAATCATGGAACAGTGAATGACAAAACGCTGTAGAATTGGATTCCAATAGAAGAGAATATTTGTAGCTCAGGGTTGACACAAGTGGTCCTCGGTGCTCCCTGGGTTTGTTTGTTTTCTTCCAGACATTTCATGGCCAAACTAGGTAACATCATCTGTGCTAGAAGGGAGGAGGAGGAGGAGGAAGAGGAAAGGGAGAAGAAAAGGAGAAGTAGGAGAAGGAAGAGAGGGAGAAGAAGGATGGTAGGGGGAGGAGGAGAGTTGTGGATCCTTGGTGCTCTTTGAGCTTGGTTATATTCTTGTAGGTGTTTCATGACCCAACTAGGTAATGTCATCAGTGCTAGAAGAGAAGAGGAGGAGGAGGAAGAGGAAAGGGAGAAGTAAGGGAGAGAGAAGAGGAGAAGGAGGAGAAGGAAAAGAAGGAGAAAGATGGGAGGAGGAGGAGGAGGAGGAGGAGGAGGAGGAGGAGGAGGAGGAGGAGGAGGAGGAGAACTGTGGGGTCCTTGGTGCTCACTGAGCTTGCTTGTTTTCATGCAGATGTTTCATTATTTTATTTATTTATTTTATTAATTTGATTTATATGCCACCCTTCTCCGGAGACTCAGGGCGGCTTACAATGTGTTAAGCAATAGCCTTAA
This sequence comes from Coluber constrictor foxii, assembly GCA_038048745.1. Classification (NCBI taxonomy): domain Eukaryota; kingdom Metazoa; phylum Chordata; class Lepidosauria; order Squamata; family Colubridae; genus Coluber; species Coluber constrictor. The sequence goes on along the minus strand of CM075959.1, from coordinate 2,002,159 downwards.
TTCTTTTGTATATATTTATACAAAGTCAGCTTATTGCCCCCACAAACTGAGTCCTCAATTTACCCATCTTAGAAAGGATGGAAGGCTGAGTCGACCTTGAGCCTGGCTAGGATTGAACTCGCAGAATTACAGGCAGCTGGATGTTAATTGCTGCCTTTTGTAGGAGGCATTACCCAAACTAGATAAAATCCTCAGGACAAGAGCTAGCCCTGAGGATGTTACCTGGTTTGGGTAATGAAACATCTGCAAGAAAACAAGCAAGCTCAGAGAAAACCCCTAAAATCTGATTCTGTGGGAAGCAAGGATACTCGACCAGATCTAAACCAACATTCTCTCTTTCAGACAGGCACCATGGTGGCTGAATCTACTGGCTGCAAACTGCAGGAACTTGCATAAGAACAGTGTTAGAAGGTTGTGAGAAGTCTCCAAGCTGACATTTTGGGTGTTCCAGAACTGTAGCAATTTTATATTGTGTAAAAGATCACAGAAGTTGACACTGTCATTTCTTTCTGCCCAGTGCAGGAATTTGGTGAGAGAATAGAAATAGAAATAATTGAAATAGAAATAAAAACAGAAATAGAAGAGACCTTGAAGGCCTTCTCGTCCAACCTCCTGCTCTGTCAGGAGAACCTATACCAGTGATGGCAAATGTTTGCGGCATCAAGTGCCCAAAGTGCAATGCGAGCACTCATGTGCGCACCAGAGCACCGGAAACCCAAAGACCAGCTGGTCGGTGTACATGTGTGCGCTGGCCAGCTAGTCTTCAGGTTTCCGGCAATCTAGCATGTGTGAAGATCACCTGGCTGGCACACATGTGCATGCAGGAAACCAAAAGAGTAGCTGGCAATAGCACATGTGCCCAGAGAGAGGGCTCTGTGTGCCACTTCTGGCACCCGTGCCATAGGTTTGCCATCAAGGACCTATAGAATAGACTATAATTGGCCAAGTGTGATTGGACGCACAAGGAATTTGTCTTGGTGCACACGCTCTCAGAGTACATGAAAGAAAAGATGCGTTCATCAAGAATTATAAGGTACAACACTTAATGATAGTCATAGGGTACAAATAAGCAATCAGGAAACAATATCAATATAAATTGTAAGGATACAAGCAAACAAAATTACAGTCATACAGTCATAAGTGGGAGGAGATGGGTGAAGGGAACAATGAGAAGGTTAATAGTAGTGCAGACTTAGTCAATAGTTTGACAGTGTGGAGGGAATTATTTGTTTAGCAGAGGGATGGCGTTTGGGGAAAAACTGTCCTTGTGTCTAGTTTTTCTGGTGTGCAGTGCTCTATGGCATTGTTTTGAGGGCAGGAGTTGAAACAGTTCATGTCCAGGATGCGAGGGGTCTGTAGATATTTTCACAGCCCTCTTTTGGACTCGTGCAATATACAGATCCTCAGTGGAAGACAGGTTGGTAGCCATTGTTTTTTCTGCAGTTCTAATTATCCTCTGAAGTCTGTTTCCGTCTTGTTGGGTTGCAGAGCCAGACCAGAGAGTTATAGAGGCGCAGATGACAGGCTCAATCATTCCTCTGTAGAACTGGATCAGCAGCTCCTTGGGCAGTTTGAGCTTTCTGAGTTGGCACAGAAAGAACGTTCTTTGTTGTGTTTTTTTGATATACATTTCAGACAAGTGGTTGTCCAATCTCTTCTCAAAAATCTCCAGTGTTGGAACATTTGCAGCTTCTGAAGGGAAGTCGTTTCACTGGTTGATTCTTCTCACTATCAGGAAGTTTCTCCTTAGTTCCAGGTTGCTTCTCTCCTTGAATAGTTTCCATCCATTGTTTCTTGTCCTGCTTTTAGGTGCTTTGGAGAATAGCTTGACTCCCTCTTCTTTGTGGCAGCCCCTTAGATGTCTATGGAGAATCTTAGTCATCCAGGTCATGGTTGTTCCTTTTTCAAGAAGCAACTGGACTTTCTGGTTTGTTTTCTTTGAAAACATTTTGCTTCTGAATGAACAACTTCCCTTCTTTCAGAACAGATGAAGCTTCTTGGATGAGAAGTGAAACCCCTTCAGAGAAAAACCAGAAAGCCCAGGTGCCTCCCAAAAAAGCACCTCAGGGAAAAGCTCCTTTAGCTAAAATTATGTCGGAGTACAATGTGCAGCTCTTTTTTCTTTGTTTGTTTCTTTCTTTTCGCAAACTCTTTTGCAAAATTCATTCCGACTCCAATCTTCGTGACAATCTCCTAGACCATAGTTTGCGCATGCATGCAGGTTCGCTCGGTCGTTTCAAATGTGAAGGTATTCGGCCATAATGGCTTTCAAGACAACATAACAGCCAGTCATCAAAATATCAGAACAATTGTCGGAGCTAGACACATTAAAAAGACGAGCGAGAAAAGCACACCAATGCATAACGCTGATAATATAGATATAAAAATATGCATTAAAATCCATTCCAGCGGGCACAAAGCCCAATCAAAGAACTCAGCTGAGCATATAAACTTGGCCAGAAGTGGGGGGTGGGGTGGGGAAAAAAGCATTATTACAAATTAAATTAAAGCAGCCTCGGATGCAAAGCAAATGGGCAGATTTCGTGGAGGTGTGGAGGGAAAGAGAGGTTGAGTGGTGAATTTGCTGAAGTACAGCTTTCTGTGAGGTCCTTGGTGCTCTCAGTGGTCAGTCAGCCTGAGTTTAAATGGGCTTGGGGTAAAGACATGTCCATCCTCCAACAAAAATAATGATTAAAAAAAGAAAACAATAACAGAGTTGGAAGGGACCTTGGAGGTCTTCTAGTCCAACCCCCTGTGCAAGCAGGAGACCCCATACCATTCCAGATAAGTGGCTGTCCCATCTCTTCCTAAAGGTTGGAGTGATGAATACTTTTCACCATTAGAAAATTTCACCTTTTTTAAAAAAAATTGATTTATATACCGCCCTTCTCAGGGACTCAGGGTGGCTTACAATGCGTTAAGCAATACTTCATACTTTTGTATATTTATACAAAGTCAGCTTTTTGCCCCCACAAACTGGGTCCTCAATTTGCCTACCTTAGAAAGGATGGAAGGCTGAGTCGACCTTGAGCCTGGCTAGGATTGAACTCACAGAAATTACAGGCAGCTGGTGTTAATTGATGCCTTTAGTAGGAGGCATTAGCCCCCTATGCTACACACGCTCCTTAGATCTATGTTTTCATTTTCATTTCATTTTATTTGATTTATATACCGTCCTACCCCCGAAGGACTCAGGGCGGTGAACAGCCAAACAATAAAAATACATAAATACAAAATTTTTTTAAAAAGCATAAAATCGAATTAAACACTTTGGCCCAAACAAATTAACACACCCCAATAATTTAAAACCAGTTTAAAATTTCACATATTAAAAAAGGGAAAAAGATTAGGCCAGGCCCGCCTGGTGAAATAAAAAAGTCTTGAGAGCGCGGCGGAAGGTGTACAGATCCGGGATCCTCCGTATCTCCGGGGGGAGCTCATTCCAGATAGTAGGTGCCCCCACAGAGAAGACTTTCCCCCTGGGGGCCGCCAGTCGGCATTGTTTGACCGACGGTACCCAGAGGAGCCCCTCTCTATGAGAGTGTACCGACCGGTGGGAGGCTATTGGTGGTAGTAGGCAGTCCCGTAGGTAACCAGGTCCTAAGCCATGGAGCGCTTTAAAGGTGGTGACCAAAACCTTGAAGCGCACCCGGAAGACCACCGGGAGCCAGTGCAGCTCGCGCAGGAGAGGTGTTACATGGGAATGCCTCTTCTCTCCTTGGTTAGTTTCCATCCATTGTTTCTTGTCTTGCCTTCTGATGCTTTGGAAAATAGGTGATCCCCCCTTTTCTTTGGGGCAGCCCCCTAAATATTGGAAGACTGCTATCATGTCACCCCAATCCTTCTTTTCATTAAACTAGACATATCCAGTTCCTGCAACCCTATGTCTTATTTTCCAGCTCCCTAATCATCTTCGTTGCTCTTCTCTGCACTCTTTCTAAAGTCTCAACATCTTTTTTATATAATGGCGACCAAAATTGGATGCAATATCTGAAGTGTGGCCTTACCAAGGCTTCATAAAGCAGTACTAACACTTCACGTGATCTTGATTCTATCCCTCTGTTAATGCAGGCTGGGATTGCATTGGCCTTCGTGGCTGCCTCCGCACACAGTTGGCTCATATTTAACTGATTGTCCACTAGGAATCCAAGATCCCTCTCACAGCTACTGGCATTAAGCCAGGTTTCAGGTTTTAAGCGCAACCCTAAACTATCAGTTCCTCCCCTTTGCTCCCCGACAACAGCAGGCCTGATTTAGGCAGGGCTGTCGTGGTGACCATCTCACCTGGACTCAATTCTTTCTCCCCCCAGTCCAATTCCTAAATTACATTACAGAGGGATACAATCAAGATCATGTGAGGTCCTAATACCACTCTATAAAGCCTTAGTAAGACCACATCTAGAGTACTGCACTCAGTTTTGGTCACCACACTGTAAAAACGATGTTGAGACTCTAGAACGAGTGCAGAGAAGAGCAACCAGGATGATTAATAGGGGACTGGAGGCTAAAACATACAATGAATGGTTGCAGGAACTGGATATGGCCAGTGTAGTGAAGAGAAGGACCAAGAGAAGGACCATGATAGCAGTCTTCCAATATTTGAGGGGCTGCCACAGAAAGGAAGGGGTCAAGCTATTTTCCAAAACACCAGAAGGCCAGGCAAGGAATAATGGGTGGAAACTGACCAAGGAGAGATTCAACCTAGAAATGAGAAGAAATTTTCTGACAGTTGAGAACCATCAACCAATGGAACAGAAGTTGCCTTCAGAAGTTGTGGGAGCTCCATCAGTGGAGGCTTTCAAGAAGAGACCAGACTGCTATCTGTCAGAAATGGTGTAGGGTCTCCTGCTTGGGGTAGATTAAATTCCGTTTAATCTGTTTAATAATTCCATTGTCTCAACTGCAACACTTTGTGGGGCTATCCTCTCCATTTTTCTTCTCTGGGTTGCTTCCAGCCAAAACGTCCCATGTCTGATTCATATATTTCCACCTCTTTGAGGTGACCATCTCCTGATGGATGAATCATCCTCGGCTTCTTCTTTGACATGGATTTTTTTTTAATCGACATTCTTTCCACACCATTTATCAGGGTTCTTGCATTATATGTCGGTTGGCTGTTATCCTAAAAACAAACTAAATGCAATGTTTGCTCCCATTTCCATTGATGACGATGAGGAGGAGGTTGATAACAACACCAACAATAATAATAATAGCATTAGATAAATGAATTTGGAGGCGAGGGGAACGGTGTTTGTCTCTTTTGTTCTGAAAAATTGGTAAAAGGCCTCAATCGGGTTTCTATCCCAGAAAATAAAATGGGATCCAATCTCAGAACGTTTAGCCTGCATGGTGAAAAGTCTAGCATTTTCGTCCCATTGCATTTTATTAAGAAATGGGGGGACTTTCCTTAAGAGATTTAAATCCCTTGCAATCATACACTCGGACCAAAAGCAATTATTCTGCACTTCTAGATAGGAGCCGGAGTGCTGCCCCCCACCCCCCCCACCCCCTTAAATGGCCTGCAAAGCTTCTCCTGTTTTTGGAATTGCTTGCGGGCAAAATTGTTTCAATTGCAGCGGGTGAAATGAAGAGGTGTATTTTGATTCCCGGGGGAAAAAAAAACATTGAACCATTGGAAGGAGGGAGGGAGGAAAAGGAGGGGGAAGGAAGAAAAGAGGAAGGAAGGGGGAGGATAAAGAGAGGGAAGGGAGGGAGGGAAAGGTGCCAGCACAACTTCCGGAAGGCAAGCCATTCTACTGATTAATTGTTCTCACAGTCAGGAAATTTCTTCTTAATTCCAGGTTGCTTCTCTCCTTGATTAGTTTCCATCCGTTGCTTCTTGTCCTGCCCTCAGATGCTTTGGAGACTAGCTTGACTCCCTCTTTTTTGGATAATAACCCTGAGATATTGGAGCACTGCTATCATGTCTCCCCGAGTCCTTCTTTTCATTAAACTAGACAAACCCAGTTTCTGTAACTGTTCTTCATATGTTTTAGCCTCCAGTCCCCTAATCCTCTTAGAGCTCTTCTCTGCACTCTTTCTAGAGTCTCCACATCTTTTGTACATCGTGGTGACCAAAACTGAATGTGTGTGGCCTTACCAAGGCCTTGTAAAGTGGTACTAATACATCACGTGATCTTGATTTTATCCCTCTGTTAATGCAACCTAGGATTGTACTAGCCTTTTTGGCAGCTGCTGCACACAGCTGGCTCATATTTAAGTGATTGTCCACTTGGACTCCTAGATCCCTCTTGCAGTTACCAGCATTAAACCAAGTTTCAAGTTTGAAGCAGAGGGGATTTCTGACTCCAGTCCCCTAAATTCTCTTCATTGTTCTTCTCTGCGCTCTTTCCAGAGTCTCGACATCTTTTTTTACACTGTGGTGACCAAAACTGGACACAGTATTCCAAGTGTGGACTTACCAAGGCATTACAAAGTGGTATTAACATTTTACGTGATCTTGATTCTTCTTGCAGGCTCAGTTATGGTCGTAAGGGGAGGATTACCTATCTCATGTAAAGACTAAATACTTCATAAAAACAGCCTTGCCCTTACATACTATGTACTTACGTACCAACTACATACAGTATCCAACGTTTATGGGGCTGCCACAAAGAGAAAGGGGTCAATCCAGTGGTGGGTTACTCCTGGTTCAGCCCGGTTCTCCCGAGCCAGTAGCGGTGATGATATGACGTTACCAAACCGGTTCTACCCCCCGGCCCTTCGTGCCCCCACCCACCCCCCCGCCCCCCTCCACGTTATTCTTACCTTTTTTTGGCCCCACCCCCAATCTATTGCTGCCTCCTGAATCCCATCTGATGGCTAGAGGGGAAAAAAAACTATTTAAACTCTTGCCATGGGGCTTCAAAGGGCCGCCCTACAGCTGATCAGTGTTAAAAGAAAACAAATGAGTAGACCGGTGCCTGCAAAAATACATGAGTAGATCAGTGCCTGCAAAAATAAATGGGTAGACCAGTGCCTGCAAAAATACATGAGTAGATCAGTGCCTGCAAAAATACATGAGTAGATCAGTGCCTTCAAAAATAAATGGGTAGATCAGTGCCTGCAAAAAATAAATTGGTACAGCTCTGCAAGCAGTTAAAAGCCCAGTACCTCTGCTAAATTCTAAATAATTGTCCTATGACTATCAAGCCACACCCACAAAACAAGCCACGCCCACAGAACTGGTAGTAAAAAAAATTAGAACTCACTCCTGGGTCAATCTATTCTCCAAAGCCCCTGAAGGCAGAGCAAAAAGCAATGAATGGAAACTAATCAAGGAGAGAAGCAATCTGGAATTGAGGAGAAACTTCTTACCAGTGAGTCTCAACATCTTTTTTTACATCATGGCAACCAAAACTGGATGCACTATTCCAAGTGTGGTCTCACCACGGTATTATAAAATGGTATTAACCCTTCACGTGCTCTTAATTCTCTCCCTTGGTCTATCCTGATTCTCTACCGACAGATTAAACGAATATTTTTTTTGGGGGGAAAGGAGTTTTCTCTGCCTCTAATTAAAGCTGCTTGTACCAACTTCGTCTTACAGGAAGCCTGACTAACAAGCGTGACCTTATTTATGATACTGCCTTTATTGAAAAAATATCTCCAGGGAGATTAACCAGGCTCTACCTTGATGTCTCTCTCCGTATTCCCAGACCTTTTAAAATATCAGTTGGATTATTTTTAACTTGTTTCTTGTTGATGCAGCTTCTCTATTTTCATTTTGCTTGTATTGCTCTTTTTATTTTTCCCGGGGCTATTGATTTATTGTTCCATTTCTGGGATGCTTTTTAGTGAATGTGAAGCGACTTCCGAGAGTATGTAGACCGTCAGTCCTCAGCATACAACCAGTGGAGGTATTCAGCCGGTTCGGACCAGTTCGTGCAAACCGCCCCGGCGTTATGCCATCCTATTTTAGCCACATTTTCTAAGCCGCACGCGTGCGTGCAAGCAAAGTGGGTGCATGAACAGAAGGTGGGCGCTCACACATTTTTGGTGTGCGGTGAACCGGTGTTGAAATTATGTGAAACCCACATCTGCATACGACCACAATTGACCCCAAAATTTCAGTTGTTAAGGGAGACATTTGTTAAGTGAGCTTGGCTCCATTTTAACCCCTTTCTCGCTGCAGTTGTTAAGTTGGTCACACGGTCGTTGAGTGAATCCAGCTTCTCCATCGACTTTGATGGTCAGAAGGTTAGAAAAAGGGATCACAGAACCCCGGGACATTGCAACCGTCATAAATGTGAGTCGGTTTCCAAGCATTTAAATTTTGACCACATGCACCCACGGGGGTGCTGCAAAGGTCATACGTGTGAAAAACGGTCATCAGACGTTTTTTCAGTGCCGTTGTAACTTTGAACGGTCACTAAATGAAATTTTGTAAATCGAGGACTATCTGTATAAAAGAGAGGTATGACTTCTTTTGACCTGATGAATCTAACACTTTAATTGGGTGAGAGATTATGAGAATAGTGGGGGCTTCCAATCTATGAATATTTATTATTATTATTGTTGTTGCTGTTGTTATTATTATCTCTTTTATTCATTAAACATGAAACTCAGTCAACTGAACATTTAAAAATGTGTCACAAATACAACAGACTGGTGCTAAGGGTTGATACCGGTGGTGGGTTGTCCACGGCTCAGACTGATTCGCAAGAACCGGTAGTAAAACTGGCAGGAGGCCCCACCCACTGCCCCGGATATCGTCATCGGCGATCTGCACATATGCAGAAGCAAGGTGCACACGTGAGCAAAGCTAGTGCGTGTGCGCGATCCCGTTGCGAACCAGTAGTAAAGGTAAGTAGAACCCACCCCTGGTTGATATGGGTTTCTGCCAGTGTCCTAGGTATCAACCAAGTATCTTCTTAAAATATATTATTATTATTATTATTATTATTATTATTATTATTATTATTATTATTATTCAACTCAACTCGCAAAGCATCTTTGACCTGCTCTTGAGTTGCCATAGGCAAGCACAATGGGAAAAGAAACTTTGCAGCTGCATCAAGGAGATGGTATCTCAGTCAAAACAAGGCACATTCCAACCAATACATCAAGGTCATCTCCACGGAATCCCACAGTGGAGAGAGGGGAGTGACTTTTACAACCTGTTAAATTGCTTAGTTTGGGAATGTGACTGATGGCACATATTGGGAAGAGGGGGAAACAGGGTCAGAGGCAAAGCGCTAATTAATTAAGGTCAGAGTTGGCTTCACTTGGTCCATGTGGGCATGAAGCTCCTAATAAATAACTGGATTTCTTTTGAAACTTCGCTTGAGGTTCATGATTTAATTAGGGCATCTATTGGCACCCTGACAGGATTATTATTTTATTTTATTTTATTTTATTTTATTTTATTTTATTTTATTTTATTTTATTTTATTTTATTTTATTTTATTTTATTTTATTTTATTTTATTTTATTTTATTTTATTTATTTTATTTTATTTTATTTTATTTTATTTTATTTTATTATTTTATTTTATTTTATTTTATTTTATTTTATTTTATTTTATTTTATTTTATTTTATTTTATTTTATTTTATTTTATTTTATTTATTATTTTATTTTATTTTATATTTTATTTTATTTTATTATTTTATTTTATTTTATTTTATTTTAGTATTTTATTTTATTTTATTTTATTTTAGTATTTTATTTTATTATTTTTATTTTTTTTTCTATTTTATTTTATTTTAGTATTTTATTTTAGTATTTTATCTTATTTTATTATTTTTATTTTTAATTTATTTTTATTCATTACACATGAAACTCAGTCAACTGAACATTTAAAAATGTATCACAAATACCACTGACTGGTGCTAATGATACGGGTTGCTATCGGCATTCTAGGTATCAACTAAGTATCTCTTAAAATATATAATGTCCAAGTTGCACAGTATTTTGCAGTTCCGCTGGTGTTATTGCCGGAAACTGCAATTTGTTGATGTATCTTATAAAATTCTTGGACATGGAACCAAGTGTCCCGATGACCATGGGTATCACTGTGACATGTTTCATCCATAGCCGTGTAGTTTCTATAGCCAGGTCGCGATATTTTATGATTTTTTCCAGTTCTTTTTCTTCAATTCTGGCATCTCCTGGTACCGCGATGTCAATAAATTGTACGTTTCGATTTTCGACAACTGTGATATCTGACGTGTTGTGTTCCAAGTGACGATCCGTCTGTATTCGAAAGTCCCACAAGATCTTCACCTTCTCATTTTCTATAACTTTTTCCATTTTATGTTCCCATGACTTTTTGGATACAGATAAATTGTATTTTTTTCATAATGACCAGTGGATGATGATGATGATGATGACGACGACGATGATCTCTTTTATTCATTAACCATGAAACTCAGTCAACTGAACATTTAAAAATGAAACATAGGTAGGTGCTGCTGCCCTAGTTGAATGTCTTCAGAATGTAGCAGTTCATACATTCCTCTACACTATTCAGGTCAACAATTTTGTAATTTTTAATCTGTCCCCTGTAGACAAGCAGCAGCAGGAGGAGGAGGATGGAAAGGAGAAAAGAAGGAGAAGGAAATGATGGGAGGGAGAAGGAGAAAGAGGAGGAGGAGGAAATGAGGATGGGAGGGAGAAGGAGAAGGATCAGAAGGAGGATGGGAAGGAGAAAAGAGAAGGAAATGATGGGAGGGAGAAGGAGAAAGAGGAGGAGGAGTGGGAAATGAGGATGGGAGGGAGAAGGAGAAGGATAAGAAGGAGAAGGAGGATGGGAAAGAGAAAAGAAGGAGAAGGAAATGATGAGAAGGAGGAGGAGAAAGAGGAGGAGGGGGAAATGAGGATGGGAGGGAGAAGGAGAAGGATGAGAAGGAGTAGGAGGATGGGAAGGAGAAAAGAAGAGAAGGAAATGATGGGAGAGAGAAGGAGAAAGAGGAGGAGCGGGGAAATGAGGATGGGAGGGAGAAGGAGAAGGATGAGAAGGAGGATGGGAAGGAGAAAAGAGAAGGAAATGATGGGAGGGAGAAGGAGAAAGAGGAGGAGGAGGGGTAAATGAGGATGGGAGGGAGAAGGAGAAGGAGGATGGGAAGAAGGAAAGAAAGAGAAGGAAATGATGGGAGGGAGGAGGAGAAAGAGGAGGAGGAAATGAGAATGGGAGGGAGAAGGATGAGAAGGAGGATGGGAAGGAGAAAAGAAGAAGAAGGAAATGATGGGAGGGAGAAGGAGGATAAGGAGAAGGTGAATGGGATGGAGAGAAGAAGAGAAGGGAGAGAAGAATGGAGAGAAGAAGGAAGAGAAGGGGAAGGGAAAGTAGAAGGAAGAAGAAGAGGAAGAAAAAGGAGAAGTAGTAAAGGAGGAATATAGGGAAAAAAGGGAAAAGGACAAGGTACAAGAAAAGGAGGAGGAGAAAAAAGGAGAAGAAGCAGGAGAAGAAGAGGAAGAAAGGGAGAAAGGCAAGGAAAATGAAGAGGGAAGACAAGTAGGAGGAAGAAAAGAGAAAGAAAAGGGAAGAACACTACTTTTTTATAACAGAAAAAAAGTGTGAGAGAAGGGAAGTCCAAAGCAAGTTTGGGAAAATACTAAGTCTGGCATATCAAAACAAATTCTCCCCACCCCACCCCCTCAAATTTGCAGTCCATTTTGTTCAGCTTTGGTTATCTTTTTTATGTGCCTCCCACACCCACACCCCAAATAAAAGGGGGAAAGAGATGAAAGCCCCCGTTGGCTTTCGCAACTCCACTCTTCTCCCACCCCCCACCCCCAAAAAACCTGTCGTAGTGCTTCTATGGTAATTTGCAGACATACACACACGGAGAGACCCCTCTCTTTACTCTCAGCTGTCTAATGTGACAAGCGAGAGAGATTAAAAAGAAATGCTAAACTAGCTGGAATTGAGGAGCAGGGGAGATAAGAGCCGGGGAAAAAGTTGGCCCTTTATTAATAATTTCAACCCAATTCAAACAACTTTGCATTCCCTGGACAGGGCACATTTATTATCTTATTCACCAGGATGACAGCGAGATTAGTGATTTGTTACCGAATCAATTATGGATTCATCGGAGGGCCTGCAGACTTCGTCACTTAACTCCTTGGTGGGCCAAACCTACGCCGATGATCTGCCTTGGCTGTATTTGGTTCGTGTTGCTTCCTAGTCTGTGTCTTTCCCGTCACTTCTCGAATGGCTGGGCGCACTTCATTTCTTTGAGACACAGTGGCTCAATGGCTTAATGATGCTGGACATAGTCTCAGCTCCAGCAGTTCGAGTTCTAGCACTGTGTGATCGGGTGAGCTCCCATCACTTGCCTCAGCTTCGGTCCATCTAACACAGGGGAATCAAGCTCAATTTCATTGAGGGCCACATCAGGGTTACGGTTGAGGGGGCCGGCTGGGTATGACCAACTGGGTGGGTGTGGCCAACTGGGTGGGCGTGACCATCTAATACCATTCACTGGACGTAGCTGACCAGCTTGACACCATTCCCTAAACTGCTGGCAAGTTTCCTCTTTGCATTGGGTAAACTGGGCCCAAGCCACATTGGGAAGACTGGGCTGAAGCAATGTCGGCTGGGCCCTTACATTTTTCAGGACGGCCGCATGGGCCTTGTATTTGACACCCGTGATCTAACAGTTTGAAAGCATGTTCTATGTGAGTAGATAGTGTCACTGCGTTATTTGTATTTGCCAGCTAAGCTTCCATTCTGAGCATTACGGTAGCTTGCCAGAGAACTTTATCAACAAAGATAAGACCGTCTTGTGATTTCTGAGCTACTGCGCATGTCTACATTCTTTCTTTTCTAACATCCTGATTTACTTTTTTCTTTTGTCCGTCTGCTGATAAACTGCTGGTAAAATGTAGTTAGCTAGTTTTTTTTACTTTTATAATAAAACATTTCTTAGAATACATTCAGGTTTTCTTTCTTTGAGAGTATATACCATGGAAAACAAGATCCATTCACCTCTAATTAATTACAGTTTCCCGGGGGGGGGGGGGGAAACGAGGCTAATTTATGCTTCGATAGATAGATACCGTAGGTACCACTTCGGTGGGAAGATGAGCTGGTGCTCCGTGCAGGCAGTCAGAATACTGATGGCTCTGAACCTTATCCAGTGTGTGTTGGTGGGAATATTCTTCCTGGTTCCTTGTTTGGGCTGTTGTTTACTGTTAGCTTGTTTATTTGAGTTGGAAATTCATTGATTGGGTTCTTGGTGTTAAACTCTGCTTATAAGAGGCATGGTGGCTGTTCTGTTATTCTGTATAGGGTTTCCTACTTGAGTAGGGGGTTGGACTAGAAAACCTATAAGGTCCCTTCCAATTCTGTTAATTTGTCTAAACCTCCAAAGTCCCTTCCAACTCTATTATTCTGTTACACTGTCATTCGGTCATCGTTATCCTGCATATCAGGGGTGTCAAACTCGCAGGCCGGTTACGTCACACGCTGGGCACTTATACCCCCCAGTTCCACCCCCAGGGGGAAAATATTGTGATACATCATGTGACAACATGTCATCACAAGTATGACACCCCTGCTGTATAGGATCTCCTGCTTGAGCAAGGGGTGGGACTAGAAGACCTCCAAGGTCCCTCCCAACTCTGCTTCCCTTCCACGCTGTTATACTGTCATTCTGTTACGCTGATTACCTATCTCAAATCTTCCAGATGGGGCTTGTTCTGAAAATGTAACTCACTAAATTAAAGGTTTCTGCTTTTCCCACACTGGTGGAAGTAGGGGAGTGGGAAAGGAGGAGATTTTCCCGTCCCTATAAAACTGCAATTTGGCCAATATTATTTCACGGTGCATGGCCCAGGAAAGAAAGATAAGGTCTAAATGTCTCAGGTGGGGGGAGGGGGAAATAACAAATATATAGGCTTGCCACCTCCGAGTCCGGACGAAAGAAACCAGAAGAGAAGGAAGCAATTCTGTGAAATGTTATTTATAAAAGCTGAAAACTGGAGGGGAAGGACGGGGGCTGAGCCGAGAAGAGAATCAAAACATCCCCCTCTGTCATTTAAGGCCTGCCCATAAATCTATTCCACTCTTGCAGCTTGCTTGCTATGTTTTATAGAAGGAAAACTTGCTGAGTTAGCTGCTGGAAAGAAGGAAGGGGAGAGGACCGGGAAGTTTCAGAATTGGGGGTGGATTAACATCCCCATTCATCAAGTGGCTAGATCTGCAATGGAAGGGGGGAGGAATTTGGGGGGGAGGGGGGAGTCCCAACACTTTAAACAGCAGGAGGGCCAGAGAGATGTCAGCCTCGCTTCTTGCAAAGAAGGAGAACGGGACTTTGCTTGTCAGAAGGTTGCAAAAAGGGATCATGTGACTCCGGGCACTGCAACCGTCATAAATATGAGTCAGTTGCCAAGCGTCCGGATTTTGATTACGTGACCATGGGGATGCTGCAATGGTCATAAGTGTGAAAATGGTGGTAACTCACTTTTTCCAGTGCCATTTTAACTTTGGTCACTGTTGTGAATCAAGGACTATTGATACCCATTATGGCAAACCTATGGCACGCGTGTCAGGGGTGGCACACAGAGCCCTCTCTGTGGGCACATGCACCATTTCCAGTTTCTCTTTTGGTTTCTGGTGTACACATGTGCGCCAGCCAGCTGGTCCTTGCAGGCGCTGGAGCACCAGAGAATGGCCTGAAAACAGCCCAAAACCAGGCCATTTTTTCAAGCATTTTCCGGGGCATTTTCTGGGCCGAAAAATGGCCTGAAAACAGCCAAAAAAAAAAAAAAAACAGCCTGAAAAACGGCCTGAAAATGGTCAAAAAACAGACCATTTTTTCAAGCATTTTCTGGGCCAAAAAATGGCCTGAAAACAGCCCAAAATAACAGCCAGAAAATGGCCTGAAAACGGCCTGAAAAATGGCCTGAAAATGGTCAAAAAACAGGCCATTTTTTCAAGCGTTTTCCGGGGCATTTTCTGGGCCGAAAAAATGGCCTGAAAACAGCCAAAAAAAAAAAAAAACAGCCTGAAAAACACCCTGAAAATGGTCAAAAAACAGACCATTTTTTCAAGCATTTTCTGGGCCAAAAATGGCCTGAAAACAGCCCAAAATAACAGCCAGAAAATGGCCTGAAAACGGCCTGAAAAATGGCCTGAAAAATGGCCTGAAAATGGTCAAAAAACAGGCCATTTTTTCAAGCACTTTCCGGGGCATTTTCTGGGCCGAAAAAATGGCCTGAAAACAGCCAAAAAAACAGCCTGAAAATGGTCAAAAAAGAGGCAATTTTTTCAAGCACTTTCCAGGGCATTTTCTGGGCCAAAAAAAATGGCCTGAAAAGAGCCCAAAAAAACAGCCTGAAAATGGCCCAGAAAACGGCCTGAAAACGGCCTGAAAAATGGCTTGAAAATGGTTAAAAAACAGGCCATTTTTTCAAGCACTTTCTGGGGCATTTTCTGGGCTGAAAAAATGGCCTGAAAACAGCCCAAAAAACAGCCTGAAAAAATGGCCTGAAAATGATAAAAAAACAGGCATGTATGCGCTGGCCAGCTGGCCTTTGGGTTTCTGGTGCTCCGGCGCACATACATATATGCGCATTCCACTTTGGGCACTCGGTCCCCAAAAAGTTTGCCATCACAGATCTTATACCAAATATTATTATTCTCAAAATTCCTTTTTTCTATTTAATTATCCTTCCCTCCTCACATCACAGAGGTTATTATCTTTTCCTCTCCCCCGGTCCAGCATATTTAAAATGCTAACATTAGAGATTTCTCTGAGGTAAAGAGAGAGAGAGAGAGAGAGAGATTAAAAAAGTAGACATGAATTGCCATCTCACTGAGTTGGCAGGCCTAATAAGATCTGTTCTGACAGAAATTCCTTGCTGCAAGGGGCATCATTCAGAATTCAGCCATTAGTGTGCGCGAGTTTTAGGAAATACCTCCACTGGTTCTATTCCTGTAACACCCAGGCCTGCATCTCTAGAATTGCTGATATCCAGAATTTCTCCTGCAGTGAAATGTCCAAGGAAGGTCACCTTCCGGAATCGAGAATGACTTGAACACAGGGCCTAATTCTAACAAAATGAAATTCAGTGGTGAAAAAAGTAAGGTTCTACATTTTGGCGAGGAAAATCAAATGCACAGGTACTGTACAGGTGGTACCTTGCTCAATAGTAGTAATTGCCAGAGGGATCTTGGCATGGACAACCATTTAAATATGAACCAGCCTTGTGCAGCAGCTGCCAAAAAAGCCAACACAGTTCTAGGCTGCATAAACAGAGGGATAGAATCAAAGTCACGTGAAATGTTAATATCACTTTATAAGGCCTTGGTAAAGCCACACTTGGAATACTGCATCCAGTTTTGGTCGCCACGATGTAAAAAACATGTGGAGACTCTAGAAATGGAGCAGAGAAGAGCAACAAAGATGATTAGGGGACTGGAGGATAAAACATATGAAGAACAGTTGCAAGAATTGGGTATGTCTAGTTTGATGAAGAGAAGGACTAGGGGAGACATGATAGCAGTCTTCCAATATCTCAGGGCCTGCCCCAAAGAAGTGGGAGTCAAACTATTCTTCAAAGCACCTGAGGGCAGGACAAGAAACAATGGATGGAAATTAATGAAGGAGAGAAGCAACCTAAAACCAAAGAGAGATTTTCTGACAGTGAAAACGATTTAGCGGTGGAATAGCTTGCCTTCAGAAGTTGTGGGTCGTCCATCACTGGAGGTTTTCAAGCAGAGATTGGACAACCATTTGTCTGAAAAAGTATGAGGTTTCCTGCTTGAGCAGGAAGTTGGACTAGAAGACCTCCAAGGTCCCTATCAACTCTGTTATTCTAATTATTTACCTCCCTGCATTGATAAGTGAGCCAGCCAAACCAAATCCTCTCTATGTATGATGAGATAGCAAGTCTTTGAATTTCCACCCATAGGCACCCTTGAAGCTTCCAGGATGGCCTCACTTCTGCTTCTATGGGTGCATCACTTGCAACACTGACATCCATGCTGGCCCATTAATTCTGTACAGAATGGCCTTAACCCATCTGGAAGGTGTTAACTGGAGAACGTTGTTGCAGGCTTTACAGATGTTCCTCAAGAGAACCATCAGCAGATGGATCTCCATCCAGCTGGGTCCATTACCAGGCTGTCAGAGAAGACCATTTAAGAACCCCAGTTGGCCAAATAAAGCCAGTGGAAGGGCAGGATTGTATTTGTCTCCTTATATTTGCAGAGGTGCAAATCCCAAAGAAAGAAATTAAAACACTTAGGAAGTTCAAGGGGGTGGGGGGATGCCTGGTGTTGTAGAAGGTAGGGGCTTGATTCATTAAAGATCAGGAGAACTTTTCTAAAAGTGAGATTCCAGAGATGGAGAATGTCCTGTAATTTGTTTAGAGCAACACCGAACTGGTAACTTAACAGGGTAGTGGTAACCAGTAGTGGGATGCTGCCTGTTTAACAACAGGTTCGGTGAGCACATGCTTGCGCACAGTGCTAAGAATGGAGCATTTAGAAGCTCAGCTGCTTACCTTCCAAGTCAGCAACAGTAAGTAGAACATCAAGGGCGGTGGAAATCAGCTGTGCCACATGGTTGAGATGAGCTACAATCAAGAAATGAAGGACAGGATAGAACGGGGGTGGGTGGGTGAGGCCAACTGATTGTCGGCACTACCAGTCCGAACCGTTATAGTAACTATTCCTGCTCTAGACCAAAACAATCAACAAAAACCAAAAGGACACATATAGACAGGGTGGAAACTAGGCTTACTAGCAGTAACTGTGAGAGGGATCTTGGAGTTCTAGTGGACAATCACTTACATATAACACAACAGTGTGCTGTGGCAGCTAAAAAAGCCAATGCAATCCTAAATTGCATTAACAGAGGGGTAGAATCAAGATCAATGGCGGTACTAATATCCCTCTATAAAGCCTTGGTAAGACCACACCTAGAGTACTGAATCCAGTTTTGGTCACCACACTATAAAAAATATGTTGAGATGCTAGAAAAAATGCAGAGAAGAGCAACCGAGATGATGAGGGGACTGGAGACTAAAACATACGATGAACGGTTGCAGGGACTGGGCATGCCTAGTCTAGTGAAGAGAAGCACCAGGGGAGACAGGATAGAAGTCTTCCAATATTTGAGGGGCTGCCACAGAGAGGAGAGGGTCAAGCTATTTTCCAAAGCAACCCAAAGGCCAGACAAGGAATAATGGATGGAAACTGTTCAAGGAGAGGTTCAACCAAGAAATAAGGAGGAATTTTCTGACAGTGAGAGCAATCAACCCATGGAACAGAAGTTGCTTTTAGAAGCTGTGAGAGCTTCATCCAGCCAACACAATCCTAAATTGCATTGAGAGAGGGATTCAATCAAGATCACACACAACCGGTGCAGTATTCCTAGGGTCATGTGATCCAAATATCAGGCACTTGGCAACCGACTCAACTTTATGAAGGTGTCATTGTCCTGGGGGGGCCACGTGATCCCTTTTTGTGACCTTCTGACAATCAAAATCAATGGGAGAAGCCAGGTTCATTGGACAGCCAACTTATTAACATCCTACCTGCAGTGATTGACTTAACGGTAATACAAATGGTCATAAACTTAACAAGTATCTCACTTAAGCAACAAACATTTGGGGCTCAATGGTTGTCGGCGACTATCTGGATTTGAAATGTATCAGAGAGGAAGGGTGTGTCAGAAATATCTCCTTAATTATGTTTGGCTTTCAGCTAGATTGGTCGGAATTACAACCCAATTCTGGAACCGACCGGAAGTCCGGTTCCCCCATCATAGAGTTTCCTCCTAGCACAGCGTCCTTTTTCTTCTGCTGACCGGAAGCCCGGTTTCCCCCACCATAGAGTCTCCTCCTAGCGTGGCCTCCTTTTTCCTCTACCTGTCCTAACTGAAAGGCTATCAATTGTGGAGCTGATCGGTGACTGGGAGCCACAGCAGAAGGATGAAAGAGCCACATGGGGCTCCAGAGCTGTGGGTTGCCGACCCCTGGACTAAATAACCTACAAGATCTTTTCCAATTCTGTTAATTTAATCTAAATGTTGTGTTGTCCAACAACAGCATTCCTACCACCCCATTCTCTAATCGGGAGGACATCAACGTGTCTGCTGAAAATTATCACCGAGTTGCTTGGATCAAAGTCAGGATGGTTCTGTGATCTTTAAAAGAGAAGTCTTCTCCATCCATTGAGACCCAAGCAGCTTCTTCTGATGTGACTGCATGTTAAATATCGTCGGATGGGTAAATGCAAATTTAATTGGTACCAATGAGGACCTACCAAATCAATGCAAAAATATTCAGGGCTAGAATCATTTGATTATAATACATGCGTAAACGTAGAGCAGGGCCTGCTCCAAATAAGCCAAAAACTGAGCTAATGGGAATATCTCATCCATTATTTAATCTCTTTCTTATCTGGAATCTAACAGGTATAATAATTCGTGTTTTTCTTCGCGCACTGGGCAATAATTCGACCTTGATTGGTTGACGATTGATTGATTAGATTTATATGCTGCCCGTCTCATCCACATGTATTATACACTTGATATATTAAATATATAATGTGTATGATATATTAAATATGCACCGTGGTGGCGCAGTAGTCAAAATGCAGTATTGTAGGCTAACTCTGCCGACTGCCAGCAGTTCAATCCTGAATGGCTCAAAGTTTACTCAGCCCTCCATCTTTCCAAGGTGGCTAAAATGAAGACCCAGATTATTGGGGACAAGATGCTGACTCTGTAAATTGCTTAGAGAGGGCTGTAAAGCACTGTGAAGCGGTACATAAGTCTAAGTACTATTGTTATTGTTATTATATTAAATCCAACAGTAAGTAAATTTTCATATGAAAAACATATGAAGAACAGTTGCAGGAACTGGGTATGTCTAGTTTAGTGAAAAGAAGGACTGGGAGAGACATGATAGCAGTCTTCCAATATCTCAGCGGCTGCCACAAAAAAGAGGGAGTCAAGCTATTCTCCAAAGCACCTGAGAGCAGGACAAGAAGCCATGGGTGGAAATTAATGAAAGAGAGAAGCAACTTAGAAGTAAGGAGAAATTTCCTGACAGTGAGAACAATTAACCAGTGGAACAACTTGCCTCTAGATGTTGTAAATGCTGCAACACTGGAAGTTTTAAAGAAGATATTGGATAACCATTTGTCTGAAGTGGTGTAGGGTTTCCCTCCTAAGTAGGGGGTTGGACTAGAAGACCTCCAAGGTCCCTTCCCAACTCTTGTTAGTCTAGTCTAGTCTAGTCTAGTCTAGTCTAGTCTAGTCTAGTCTAGTCTAGTCTAGTCTATTCCTTATTCCTTATTCCTTATTCCTTATTCCTTATTCCTTATTCCTTATTCCTATACTTTCAGCCCATTTACTACTACTACTACTACTACTACTACTACTACTACTATCCCTTCTCTTCTCTTCTCTTCTCCATGGAGTGGAGTAAGGTAGGGTAGGGTAGGGTTGGGTAGAGTAGGATGGGATGGGATGGGATGGGATGGGATGGGATGGTATAGGATAGGATAGGATAGGATATAGGATAGGATAGGATAGGATAGGATAGGATAGGATAGGATAGGATAGGATAGGATAGGAGATGTACAGTATTTCGCCTCCGATCTTCCAGAGCTAACTAGGAAAACGAGTCTTATTTTGATTTTATTTTTCTGGTTGAAGCACTTGGGACTTGTTCATTCTCTCGTTCTCCCACGTGCTCAAGCAAGTATATGTGTACTTATGAATTTATCATCTGTCATTTTTCATTAAGCCAGTTAACAGAGACATTTTGAAAAGCCCCATCAGCCTCCGAAGCTGGCCATGTGTGCTCAGTTGGAAGCAAAATTTATTTATGTATTTATTTTATCAAATTTATATGCCGCCCTTCTCCCATAGGACTCGGGGCGGCTCACAGAATAAAACAGCATAACAATAAAACAGTGCTAAAACAAACCCATTTAAAATCCCCAGACAATTAAAACCTCATATCAGATCAGGGAATTTGCTGAAAAAGCCATGTCTTCAGGTCGGTGCAGAAAGTGCAGAGGTCGGGGGCCGTCCGGAGCCCGGTGGGTAACCCATTCCAGAGGGTCAGTGCAACCACAGAGAACGCCGTCATCCTGGGGACCACCAGCCAACATTGTCTGGCCGACGGCACCCACAAAAGGGCAGTCCTATGTGAGCACACTGGGCGGTGGGAGGCCAGTAGGAGGTGGTCTTGCAAGTACCCCGGGCCCATGCCATGAAGGGCTTTATAGGTAAGTACCAGCACCTTGAAGCGGATCTGAAGAGCCACTAGCAGCCAGTGCAGCTCATGCAGGAGAGGTGTCACACGGGAGTAACGTGATGTTCCTGTAACAACTCGCGCAGCCGCATTCTGGACCAGCTGGAGCCTCTGGGTGCATCCCAAGGGCAGCCCCATGTAGAGGGCATTGCAGTAATCCAACTGAGATATAATGAGAGCATGAGTGACTGTACGGACGGCATCCTTGTCTAGGAAAGGGCACAACTGGCACACCAGGTGAATCTGTGAAAAAGCCCCCCTTGTTACGCCCCTCAGATGATCCACCAAGGACAGCCGTGAATCAAGGAGGACACTAAGATTACAAACCCTTTCAGAGGGAGTAAGCAACTCTTCCCCACCACCCAAAGTGATGGGGACACTAGATCATGAGATGCCGGCATCCACAGCCACTCAGTCTTGGAGGGGTTGAGTCTGAGCCTGGTCCTGGTCCTGCCCATCCAGATCTGTACTACCTCCAGGCACTTAGACATCATGGAAAGGGCATCTTGGGTTGATCCGGGGTGGAGATCTATACCCCGGATCACCCCTACAGCTGGGTATCATCAGCATACCTCACCCCGAAACTGTGAATAATCTCATGTAGATGTTAAAGAGCAGGGGGGAGAGAACCGACCCCTGTGGCACCCCACAAGTGAGGGGCCTTGGAGAGGATCTCTGACCCCCCCACCCAAACAAACTGTGTACGGCCCAAGAGGTAGGAGGAGAACCACTGTAAAACAGTGGCCCCCACCCCTAACCCCCGGAGCCATCGCAGTAAGATACATAGAGTAGAAGGTTGGACTAGAAGAAATCCAAGGTTTCCTCCAACTCTAATATACTGATTGTCCCAAAACTTTGGACAAACTTTGGAGAATTACCATTGTAATTACAAAGACTTTGATTTCTCCTTCATACTGAGGGATATCTAGAAATTCATTCTAAGCCAGTCTGCTTGCTTAGGCAGATTTTAATCAAAGATGTTGAGACTTTTCCCAAAGTACAAAAAGACTTTTCCCAAAGTACAAAAAGACTTTTCCCAAAGTACAAAAAGAAGCAACTCAGATGATTAAAAGTCTGGAGACTAAAACATATGAAGAACGGTTGCAGGATTTGGGTTTGGCTAGTCTAGAGAAAGGAAGGACTGGTAGGGAACATGATAGCAGTGATTCAATGTTTGAGGGGTTGCCACAAAGGGGTGAAATCCAGCAGGTTCTGACAGGTTCTGAAGAATCAGTAACGGAAATTTTGAGCAGTTCGGAGAACCGGTAGTGGAAATTTTGAGTAGTTTGGAGAACCAGCAAATACCACCTCTGGCTGGCCCCAGAGTGGGGTGGGAATGGAGGTTTTGCAATAACCTTCCCCCAGGAGTGGGGAGGGAATGGGGATTTTGCAGTATCCTTCCCCTGCAACACCCACCAAGCCATGCCTACAGAATCAGTAGTAAAAAAAAATTGGATTTCACCACTGGGTCCACCTATTCTCCAAAGCACCGGAAGACAAGACAAGAAACAATGGATAAAAACTAAATCAAGGAGAGAAGCAACCTGAAATAAGGAGTAACTTCCTAAAAGTGAGGTCAATTAATCAGAGGAACTGAAGTTGCCTCCAGAAGTTGTGGGAGCTCCATCACTGGAGGTTTTTAAGAAGAGATTGGACAACCATTTGTCTGAAATGATTTAGGTTCTCCTGCTTGAGCAGGAGGTTGGATTAGAAAATCTCGAAGGTCCCTTCTAACTCTATCCTGACTTTTCACTCTTACTTACTGAATAAACGTGAAGGTGGAGTAGAATCTTCACCTACCTTCAAAGCTTCTCTTGGTGTGAAAGTCTGAGACTTTTCATTTTCCCTTCTGGAGTCCTGTGCTAGCAGTCAAGTCTTGCAGTGTTTAACCATAGCAGGGCCAGGAATCATAATGGCATATTTTGATTTAAAAAAACAAAAAACCTTTGAGTTAGTTGTTTCTTGGGAGGTTCTTTGTGGAACCCAATCCTGGATACGGGAAGCTCGCAGTTTACAACCAATCATTTATTTATTGTTCAATGTTGGCTGAATGTTGACTCAGCCTTCCATCCTTCTGAGGTCAGTAAAATGAGGACTCAGATTTTCAGGGTCAAAATGGAGAGAGAGAGGGAGAGGGAGGGAGGGAGAGAGAGAGAAGAGAGAGAGGAGGGGGAGAGAGAAAGAAGCAAGAGAAAAGAGAGAGAGAGGAGGGGAGGGAGAGAGAGAGAGTGGAGAGAGAAAGGAGAGAGAGAAGAGAAGGAGAGAAGAGAAAGGGGGAAGAGAGAGACAGAGAGCAGCAAGAGAAAAGAGAGAGAAAAAGTGAGAGAGAGGAGGGGAAGGGAGGAAGAGAGAGAGAGAAGGGGGAGAGAGGAGAGAGAAGAGAGGGAAGTGAGAGAAAAGAGAGAGAAAGGAAGAGAGAGAAAGTAAAGTGAAAGAGAGAAGAGGAAGAGAGGAGAGAGAGAGAAAGAGAGGGGAGGGAGAGGGAGAGAGAGAGTGAGTGTGGGGTAACAGACTAGGATCTTATTAACGCGTTTGTTGAGAAGTGTTTGTTCTTTTAATTAAAATACATTAGTTTGGTTTGTTCCTCAACATCATTTTCTCCAGTTCCTTTTCCTAATAAAACCTCAAACATACGTGTAAAGACTTGAAATCTCTTTCTGTGTGTGTGGGTTGGGTCTGTGGGTCTGTGGATACTTACTTCTGTTAGTTCGCAAGCTTTCTCTTTCAGTCTGAATTTATTCCAAAACCCAGAAATTATCTTATGTGCCCAACTTCTGAGCAACAGTGGGAAAGAACAAGGACTTTGAATTCACGGGAGAAGGGAAAACAGGTTTCATATGCTGAATATTCTCTGGTCCCATCGAAAGAGGTTTTTCTCTGGACTAGGATTGATGGTCAAACAAACTAGCGGTTGTGGGAAGAAACTGCAGATACAGCCAGAAAGAAAGAAAAAGTTGGGAATGAAGGGAGGAGGAAGAGGAGGAAGAGAGAAGAGAGGAGGAAGAAGATGAGGAGGAGACGGAGGAATGGAAGAGGAGGAGAAGGAGAAGGAGAAGGAGGAAAGGAGGAGTGGAAGAGGAGGAGGACAAGAAGAAAGGAGAAGGGGGAAGCAGGAGGAGAAAGATGAGGAAGAGAGGAGAGGAGGAGCAGGAGGAGCAGGAGGAGGTAGAGAAGGAACAGAGGAAGTCAAAACTCCCACATGACCAGATTATTTTTTAAATGTTTATTTTGTTTTAATGTGGCAGTCATTAAGCAAGCACTACAATCATTAAGCGAATGCCATGGCCATTAAAGGAATACTGTTCTTCTTAAGCAAATCACTGTATTCCTATGGGCATTGTTTATATGAAACCAGACAAAATTATATAGACATTAATTATGTATATATTTTACCTACTTATCTCCCTACCCAACCCTTTTTACCCGCCAAGATCCCTTCCAACTCTTATTTTGTCATCTATCTATCTATCTATCTATCTATCTATCTATCTATCTATCTATCTATCTATCTATCTATCTATCTATCTATCTATCTATCTATCTATCTATCTATCTATCTATCTATCTATCACTGTCTGTCAGTGTCTGTCTGTCTGTCTGTCTGTCTGTCTGTCTATCTATCTATCTATCTATGTACAGGTGATATCTCGGGTTTCTTCCCGTGTAATTGCAAACATATTTTTGGAAATATTGGAGCGACGTTTCGATGAAATCTCATTCATCATCATCTGGCTAATGTTCTCAGTTTGGTGCCTATGGGCAAACTGTGTGATCTTAACTGACATCCTTCTTTAAAAGGAGGCAGAGGTGTATTCTGATTGGTTGACAGTACTGCTTTATTCTGATTGGCTGATGATGTAGTTGTATTTTGATTGGGTGGAAGCACTGTTGCTGGGATGTGGGTTGATGGATAAGATATGTTGGAAATGGTGGCTACACAGGTCTCCTGATGACCCTTTGACCTATGGCTTACACTTTGTGTTAGGATTCGTCTATTTATGAGAGCAGGTTTCCAAATAGAAGGCAGACGGGAGGTGTCATCACGTTTATTCATGCAATATGGTCTTTTCTCTATTTCAATGGCCTCTCTGATTATTCTGCCATTGAGATGTTCTATTTTTGCAACTGTTTTTGTGTTATTAAAGTTAATATTATGTCCTGTGGCATTTATGTGTTGTACTAATGATGATGTGTGTTCTTTCTTCTGTATTGAGTTTTTATGTTCCTCGATGCGCACACTCATTCTTCTGTTGGTCTGCCCAATATATGTTGAGGGGCAGGAAGCACACGGGATTTCATATATGCCTTGATCTTCTAGTTCTATTTTGTCCTTAGGGTTTCTTAGGATAGACGATATCTTTCTATCTGTGCAAAATATGGTTTTGATGTTGTGTCTTTGCAGTATTTTGCTAATTTTATCTGTTGTTCCTTTTATGTAGGGTAAGATGGCTTTCCCATTGTTTTGTTCTTCTTGTTGATTTCTCTTCTGTTTGGGTGTTGCATGTTGGATCATACTGATGATTTTATTTCTACAGAACCCATTTGATGTTAATACGTTGGTTAATGTATATAATTCTGTTTGTAAATGTGCTTTATCAGCTAAACGTTTAGTTCTTGTGGCTAGTGTTTTGGCAACAGAGTTTATTTGTGCTGGATGGTGGTGTGATTTAGCATTGAGATAGCGGTTCGTATGTGTCTTCTTTTGATAGATGGTATGTCCTAAGGTGCCATCAGGTTTTTTATAAATTAATACATCGAGGAAAGGTAGCTGGTTGTCTGATTCTATCTCCATGGTGAACTTTATTTTGGGATGGAGGCTGTTCAAATATATTAAGAAGTTTTCCAGTTTATCTCTTCCATGCGGCCAGATCACAAAAGTGTCATCAACATATCTAAGCCACAATTTTGGCTTGTTAATAGTTTTTTCTAAAGCATTGGTTTCGAAATCTTCCATGAAAAGATTGGCTATGACCGGTGATAATGGTGATCCCATTGGTGCACCTTCTATTTGTTTATATCTCTGTCCTCTATGTATGAAATATGTGTTGGATAAACAATGTTCTGTTAAATCTGCGATGTGTTTTGGTAGTTGATATTTGTTTTTAATTGATGACAGGGCTTCTTTGACAGGTATTTGCGTGAATAGTGATACAACATCGAAGCTTACAAGTAGGTCATTTTCTTTTATGTGTTGCTTTTTATCTATCTTTTTTTTTTTTTTGCTATCTATCTATCTATCTATCTATCTATCTATCTATCTATCTATCTATCTATCTATCTATCATCTATCTATCATCTATCTATCATCTATCTATCTATCTATCTATCTTTCTTTCTTTCTTTCTTTCTTTCTCTCTTTCTTTTTCTTCCTTTTCTTACCTCTTCCTTTTTCCTTCCTTCCTATTTCACTCCTTCTTTCTTTCTTTCTTCTTTCCTCCTTCCTTCCTTCCTCCTTCCTTACTTCCTTCCTTCCTATTTCCTTCCTTCTTTCTTCCCTTTTTCTTTCCTTTCTTTCTTCCCTCTTTCTTTCTTTTTCCTCCCTATTTCCTTCCTTCCTTCCACCCATCCATCTCTTCATCCATCCATCCATCCATCCATCCATCTCTTGTTTAATATCTCGCTAGCTTGCTCTATCTCCTCCCTCTCATTATTATTTTTTTCTTTCCGTTCTCATTCTTTATGATTAGGAACAACCTTCCATCACCTCTTCCGAACACTTTCTCTGGTTGCGTTGTCAGTGTTTCTATACTCCTATTTTTTTTCTAAAAAAAAAAAAAACCCACACCACTCTTTCTATTCCTTTTTTCTCTTCCAATAATGCAGAGTTGCTGCTTCAGCAGAGTTGGTGGGCTGTAGGGTGGGAATCGGTAGTGGCCTTGATGACAGATGCTTTGGAAATGAGAAGAGGGGAAACTGCCGAGTCAGGGACCAAATTATTTCTAATCCCAGGTTCATCTTTACTTCAATAATCACCCGTAAGGCCTGATAAGTCTGGAAATGAACCCAGGGGGGAGAAAGAGTTACCGAAATCTGCTCAACTTCTTAAAAAGTGCTCACGAGAAGGATTCTCTCCAGTCTCTAGTTTTTTTTCCCCCTAGATGAAAAATGACCACTGTTCTCTCGCTGACCTCTCCATTAGAACAACCAATTGGTGGAGTATGACACCAATTTAGAGGTCTCTGGGGTGTGGGGAAAGTGGTATGGGAGGAAGCCAATTTAGGTCTAGGCTTCTTTGACAGGAGCAAGCCAGTTAGATGGGAGACTTGCTAGGAGAACTGTTCTTTGAAAATGTCAGAGTTTCTTGCAAAAATCAAATCCAGAAGCACACACAGATAACTGAATCAGCCGGATTCATTAACTTCGTTATATACATAATAACACATAAAGTATATTTACAATACCAACAGTTGATTCTTCAGCTCAGATCATTCAGCAGACATGTTCACACACAGAATACATCAGAGAGACCTTAACACACACACACACACACACACACACACACACACACACACACACTGAATAGCTTCAGTTTCAATACACTACACAGAATCAGAAGCTGCAGACTAAGACACGCCCTGGCTCCAGTCTGTCTCGGCTCCTAATTGGCTGACTTAGTTGTTATGCTTATTCATTGGCTGACTTTGTTATCATGTCTTCTCAGTCATGAATATTCTGACAGAAAATATCGCGAACACGAGATACATTCTACCTTTGTCTGTGATTGATTGAAAGGAAGCTTCAGATGTAAAACTGGCCATCTTCTACTAATATAGAAGATAATATTTGTAGTGGTTGAACGTTGGGATCCTTGGTGATCTCTGAGCTTGGTTATTTTCTTGCTGACGTTTCATGACCCAACTAGGTTACATCATCAGTGCTGGAGGGAGTGGGATTTGCTCTCTGTTTGTGACACATCCGGCTTGCAGTCCACAAGTTTGACACCCCTGGTTTAGCCAGTCACCTCCTTCGGTAAAAATCAGCAATGTAGCAATGGAATATTTTCTGAATTCCTGAGAAAGAAGACACAACTCCGCTCAGATGGTTTGTGTGAGAGAAAGAGGATGAAGACAGTGCCTCCCCATCAGTTCCCAAAGTATATATGTTTCATGGTCCATGTAGTCTGCTTTAGTTTGGCAAAATTTCTATCTAGAGCTGAGGAACAAGAAAGGAAACTGCTTAGAAGAATCTCAGTGTGTCTTTCTTGGGTTTTGGAACCTGCTATATGCAGAGGACATGTCTCAGTAGACATAACTAAGGTTTAGGTCTCATGTAATGTCTTGCGGAGGTGGGATGATGGCTCAGTGGTTATAGACACTCAACTTGTCAGCTGGAAAGCCGACAGCTCAGGTTCGAGACCCAAGCACTGTGTGATGCGATGAGCTCCCATTCCTCACTTCAGTTCCTGCCCATCTAGCAGTTCAAAAGCATGCAAATGTGAGTAGATAAATAGGTACCACTTCAGTGGGAAGATAACAGCATTCTATGCCTATCGGCATATAGTCATGCTCACCACGTGACCATAGAAGCATCTTCGGACAATACTGGGTCCCTCGGCTAAGAAATGAAGATGAGTACCCCTCCCCTTGGAGTTGTACACAAATGGACAAGGGAAACCTGGCTGAGGAATTCTGGGAGTGGTCAAGTTTGGAGATCCCTGTTCTGTCCTCGCCACACAAACACACACACACTCAGACAGTCGGGGGTTAAATAAACTGGCAGGCAACCAATTAGTCCGATAAGACGCTTGGCAGCAATCCCAGCAGCTGCTTGCCAAGACCTTTATCAACTTAGAAGAAAATACACACCACAATTGTCCAGAAATAAAGCTGAAGCTGAAATGCAGGAA
This sequence comes from Coluber constrictor foxii, assembly GCA_038048745.1. NCBI lineage: Eukaryota > Metazoa > Chordata > Lepidosauria > Squamata > Colubridae > Coluber > Coluber constrictor. The sequence goes on along the minus strand of CM075959.1, from coordinate 1,973,089 downwards.
TAAATCTGAAGACTCCAAGGGATTTATTAGTTTTGTCCGTCACAGAGTTGAAGGCTTAACTCACTCCCTTTTATAGCCTGTGGGGTGTGGTCCAGTGAGTCAGCTAATCACAGGCACGCCTTTTCTTCTGCTGCGTGCGCCTGTCTCTGCGATGCTGGCGAGGGTCCAGCCAAGACTCATTACCCTCATCAGTGTCCACCTGTGGCTGCGGGGACGTGCTTGGCTCTGGGCCTATCTCTTGCCCTTCGGTGTCCTCTGGAGGCATTGCCAGAGAGGAGGGTCCTGGAGAAGGAGGCCTTGCCAACTCCTCTCCCTCACTCTCAGAGTCCTCTCCTGCTGATGACACAGGCTCAGACAACAGAGCCACAACAATCCCCTCCAAACAAAAAGAAGACAAGATTTTCCATATTGCTGCTCATAAGAATCAGTGGTGGTCTTCAGACAGTTCGGACAGGTTCAAGCAAACAGGTAGTGGCAACCAGTGGGCCCACCTCCCCTCCCTGGCACTATGCCATCCTATTTAGCCACATTTTCTAAGCTGCGTGCATGTGTGTAAGGCGCTTGCAAGAGCAAAACACATATGTGGAAGACTGCACGCATGCACGGAAGTTGCATGCCCAAGTGAAACCAGCGTCCGCGCTCACATTTTCAGCGCTCAGCGAACAGGCGGTAAAATTACGCAAAACCCATCTCGGATAAGAATGCGTTTTGAACTAGCGTAAATAAAAGCGTTTTGAAGTCGACACTCAAAACGGTCACTAAGCAAAGAGTCGTAAATCGAGGACTATCTGTAACCACTAAGCCACATTCCATGACGTCAAGCTCAGTTATTTTTTTATTTTTTTTCCCCCAGGAAACAAAATGTTTTGGCCCAGCCTCGGTGGCAACCAAACAAGCAAAATAGGAAACTCTACACAGCCAAAAAAAAAATTCAGTTCAGGGCCAAAAGGGGTTAACGGTTTGCTGCAGTGTGAAGATATTATCACATGCAAACTGCTTCTCCTTATATGAACTTTTGCTTTCTGGCAAGTGAATTCCAGCAGTTAAATGAATTATACCACTTAAGCCATTTTCCCCCATCTTTTCTGATGTAAGTGTTAAACACACACACACACACACACACACACACAACAGCTTCCAAGGTCACCAAACCAACCTTGCTAGATTTGCAGAGTGAGAGAGAGAGACAGATTTGAAAGAAAGAAAGAAAAAATAACACTCAAGTTTTTTTTTACAAAGATAAGATAAATGGAAAAGAAGGGGAAATAGATGGAGTTGCTCATCCCTAAGCAGAAGAGACATCATCATCACCATCATCATCATCATCATTATCATCATCGGCATCGTTATTCTTATTCTTATTGTCGTTATTGTTATTGTCATTATTATCTTTATTCATTAAACATGAAACTCAGTCAACTGAACATTCAAAAAGGCATCACAAATACCACTGACCGGTGCTAATGTTGATACAGGTTGCTGCCAGCATCCTAGGTATCAACCAAGCACCTTCTTAAGATATTCGATGTTCCAAGTAGTGCAGTTTTTTGCTGCTCTGCTGGTGTTGTTGCCGGAAGCTGCAATTTGCTGATATATCTTATAAAATTCTTGGACATGGTACCAAGTGCCCCGATGACAACGGGTATCACTGTGACATGTTTCATCCGTAATCACGTAGTTTTGATGGCCAGGTCACAATGTTTCGTGATCATTTCCAGTTCTTTTGCTTCAACTCTGGCATCTCCTGGTACCACGATGTCAATAAATTGTACGTTTCGGTTTTCGACAACTGTGATATCTGGCGTGTTGTATTCCAAGTGACGATCCGTCTGTATTCGAAAGTCCCACAAGATCTTCACCTTCTCATTTTCTATAACTTTTATATTATTATTATTATTATTATTATTATTATTATTATTATTATTATTAGTTAATCTTTAATTAGTGAGATTCACAGACTTTGAGGCTGGTTAATAGCTCAGCAGCTTGAGTCCTAACCAAGGAACTGTTAAGGTATCATCGGAGGATGTAAGCTGTTCCAAGTAAGGTGGCTTATTTATTATTATTATTATTATTATTGTTATTATTATTATTATTATTATTATTATTTAATCTGTAGTGAGATTCACAGTCTTTGAGGCTGGTTAATAGCTCAGCAGCTCGAGTCCTAACCAAGGACCTAGGAACTGTTAAGATATCGTCGGAGGATGTAAGCTGTTCCGAGTAAGGTGGTTTTTTGTAGAGTCAAAATGTTCAAGTCCGGTAAATTTAGAATTTCTAAATAGCGGGGTAGTCCAAGGGCTCCAATTACAATCGGAACAACATATGATTTCTTTATCCATAGTCGCTCAACTTCAATTTGCAAGTCCCGGTACTTTGTGATTTTTTTCTTGCTGCTTATCTTCAATCCGTGCATCACCAGGTATTGCAATGTCAATGAACCATACTTTTTTCTTTTCAACTACCGTTATGTCAGGTGTGTTGTGGACCAAGTGCCTGTCAGTCTGAATCCTAAAGTCCCACAAGATCTTGAGTTTCTCATTCTCTAGAACTTTCTCAACCTGATGTTCCCAGTGGTTTTTGCTGTACTCAAATCCAAACTTCTGGCACAATTTCCAGTGAATGATATTATTATTATTATTATTATTATTATTATTATTATTATTATTATTATTATTATTATTATTATTATTATTATTTTGCACAGGAGGAGGGGATTATGGAAATGGCGGAAAGGAACTCTGACACCCAGAGTTAAACATCAGGTGTTAAAAAAAGTGAATCTGTCAGGTGCAAAATACCGGAAGGTCCAATTAAATTGATTTCTTTGTAGAAGTGAATATTCGTAGCTCAGGGTTGAACTGCAGGGCTCTCTGTGTTTTCCGAGCTTAGTTATTTTCTTGCAGATGTTTCCAGACCCAACTAAGTAACATCATCAGTATCAGAAACCCACTGCTTTCTAGTACTGATGATGTTAGGGTTATGGTGGTAATGAAATGTCTGTAAAAAGGAAAAAACAAGCTCAGAAAACTTCAAGGGTCTCACAGTTTCCTCCTCCTCCTCCTCCTCCTCCTCCTCCTCCTCCTCCTCCTCCTCCTCCTCCTCTCCACAAACCCCACTCTCTTCCAGTACTGATGATGTTACCTAGCTGGGTCATGAAACATTTGCAAGAAAACAGCTTTGAGAACACCTCGCAACTGGTTTATTGCTAAAAAAGCCCATGTGAGGGAACCGTCTCCACTCACAGTTAGCACCTGCTTGGAGTTAGACTTGGAATTCAAGGGATTTAGTTCACTTGTGACGATGTAGGGATTCTATATCGATCCCTCTTTTAATTCCGCCTCTACGTTCCGTCACTTTTCCTCCTAGAGAACGTGTGGCAGAGAGGAAGATGGAGAACAATGGATGTGAGGGGAGCTGAACATAGCAGGCAAATATGTATTTCATTCCATCCACTTATCAACTTGGGAGATCGCTTAATAACTGCAACCATATAATGCCGGGATTATAGTTGTTGAGTAAAGCAATCATATGTGAATCTTGCTTAATGATAGCTTCACTCAGTAACCAAGATTCTGGTCCCAATTTTGGTAATAAATCAAGGAGTACTTGTATTGTTATTAAAGTTATTGCTGCTAAAGTATATTATTATTATTATTACTAGTAATAGTAGCAAGAGTACTATAAAATCTATCATCTATCTATCCATCAAACTATCATCTGTTTATTAATCTATCATCTATCTATCTATCTCTATCACTATCTCCTATCTATCTATCTATCTATCTATCTATCTATCTATCTATCTATCTATCTATCTCGCTATCGCTTATCTATCTATCTATCTATCATCTATCTATCTATCTATCTATCTATCTATCTATCTATCTATCTATCTATCTATCTATCTATCTATCTATCTATCTATCATCTATCTCGCTATCACTCATCTATCTATCTATCATCTATCATCTATCTATCTATCTATCTATCTATCTATCTATCTATCTATCTATCTATCTATCTATCTATCTATCTATCTATCTATCTATCTATCTATCCACCCATCCACATAATAACACAGGCAATTAACACTTCAAAGTGGCATACAAGAAAGCCAATGCATCTTAGAAACAGATACGTATGCAATAATATCTCTTTTCTGCTCCAAAAAAAACATTTCGGCATTTAAAGAGGTTGCAAAGAAGGAAATGGATAGAAACACGAATCGAAGCCCTAGTCGGAGTTACAACTAAAACAATGTTAATAGATATGCCTGCCCCCAGGAAATTCCTGAATAGGGAAGGAAATGTTTAAAAAGCCTTTTAAATCACGGACCAGATCTCTCCTGGTAGTGCTGAATGCTACGGCTGATGATTTTTTTTTTTAAAAAAAAAGAAATCTTTGATGTTGCTTGCTTGCTGAGATCTATGAAAGGCTGAAAGACAGTCCCTTCAATGAATGTTGGCCTTTGATGTGTTTTCTTTCTGTTCTGGGTAGGGAAGAAATCTAAAATAAGCTTAAAAGTAGGCTGTCCTTTAAATCTAGCTTTAGGAATGATAATTTTGTGCGTATGTAATTTCTTCGATAGCAGCACGGATGTGAATTTGATTTGCGGAATCTGGGCTACATCCTTGGCATTTCTTAGTGGTCTCCTGTTCAAGCATGTTGAATGTCAGGCATGAAGGATATCAGGACCATACGGTCTGCACCTAGAGTTGCAGTTAAAATGATTGATTGCTCCTGCCCTACACAGAAGAATCTAGTCAACGAATAGTTCACTGCTAAATTGGTGTTGGATAAGAATCAACCGAATTCAAGGAGGGTTGGATTTAGACCATTTGTGGGAATGTAATGATTCTAGGCTAATTCCTCCCTTGACTCCAACCCCTGTCCTTTTCCTACATTGAGTAAGCTCTTCTGATCGTTCTCTTCTCCCCCAAGAACAGCTGAGTTCTGCCTTAACTACTTCTAAGAAAGAAATGGCTTCTTATTGAAGGCCAAATCCTTAGGGCAACTATAGATATAGGACTTCCCAAAATTGCTTACCTTTACTATGTGCATTTTTTCCCTTATTCCTTCCATCCGCTCCCCCTCTTCTCTTCTCTTCTCTCTCTTCTCTTCTCTTCTCTTCTCTTCTCTTCTCTTCTCTTCTCTTCTCTTCTCTTCTCTTCTCTTCTCTTCTCTTCTCTTCTCTTCTCTTCTCTTCCCTTCCCTTCCCTTCCCTTCCCTTCCCTTCCCTTCCCTTCCCTTCCCTTCCTTTCTTTCTTTCTTTCTCTCTTTCCCTTTCTTTCTCTCTTTTTCCCTCTTTCTCCCTTTTCCTTTTCCCTTTCTTTTTCCTTCCTTCCTTCCTTCCTTATTTTTCTTTCTTGTTTCTTTCTTTCTTTCTTTCTCTCTTTTTCTTGTTTCTTGTTTCTTTTTTCTTTTCCCCTTCCTTCCTTCCTTCCTTCCTTCCTTCCTTCCTTCCTTCCTTCCTTCCTTCCTTCCTTCCTTCCTTCCTTCCTTCCTTCCTTCCTTCTTCTTTTTCCTTTTCCTTTTCCTTTTCCCTTTCCCTTCCCTTCCCTTCTACATTTACTAAAAATTGTAATTGTAATAGTGACATCCAATACAAACTAAAGCTAAAGAAAGAAAATAAAAGAGTGGGATGGAGATGAAAGCCTCACTTTTCAACCACAATACGGCGTCTTTTCCCATGAAGAACAGAAGCGGAAAAGGTAGTTGAGAATCTGTGTGTAACACTGGTTGATCTCCCATAGCAGGGTGACACTTCTCAAGGTCTAGATGTCTCTCTCTTCTCCATTTCCCACCCCTTGAGCTGCCAGTTAGAGGCCCCATGGAAGCTCTCTGCTCTGCAGTTTGAGATGTTCAGAGATCCAGCAGGAATAAAAAACAGAAATTATTTGGCTAAACATGGAAACCTCTTAAAAGAAACGTAATGACTTTTTTTGGGGGGAAGAGGTTTTTACGACTGGAAAGTAGATTTTCTTTTTCCTGTGCTTTTTCATCATCATCATCATCATCATCATCATCATAATAATTTCCTTCACACTTCACTCAATCCCAAGATTGCTCTGAGATTTTCAAAACACGCCCAAATATGAAGACCCTTGATTGAAGCATTGGAATTAGCGCTAGCCGTAGATTGTCCAACAAACGGTATTCCCTCTCATTCTTCCAAAGACGTACCAAATTTTGGGGGCTGCTCGTATTTCCCATCTCGTTGCAGCATTTCGGTTCCCAACGCCTGTCTCACCCCAAGTAAATTGGAAGCGGGAGGATTTAGGACTCTAATAATCGGCCTGTTTTGAACCCCTTGCAATAAATTGTACAGTGGTCACTCAATAGCTAGATCTATGAAGCTGCAGCTCTGGCAAGGAAGGTCTTCTCTGTTTTGTGGGCAATATCTCCCCCCAGGCCTTCTGGAGCAGAAACAGGTAGAGAAGCAGTTAACAAGGGACACAAAGCTTTAAAAAGATCAGAATCCATGTTACTGAGATTTTAAGTATTTCCTCCCTCTCCCTCCCTTTCCTTCCTTCCTTTCTCCCATATTTCCTTCCTTCTCCCCCTCCCTTTCTTTTCCTTCCTCTCTCCCTCTTTCTCTCCCTCCCCCTCTTCCTTCTTTCTTCCCTCCCTCCCTTTTCTTTCCTTCTTTCCTCCCTCCCTCCCTCCCTCCCTTTCCTTCCTTTCTGCCTTCCTTCCTTCCCTCCACCCCTTTTCCTTCCTCTCTCCCTCTCTCTCTCCCTCCCTCCCTTTTTTCCTTCTTTCCTTCCTCCCTCTCTCCCTCCTTCCCTTTTCCTTCCTTCCTTGCCTCCTTTTCTTCTTTCTTTCTTTCTTTCTTTCTTTCTTTCTTTCTTTCTTTCTTTCTTTCTTTCTTTCTTTCTTTCTTTCTTTCTTTCTTTCTTTCTTTCTTTTCTTTCCCTCCCTCCCTCATTCCTTTTTCTTCCTTCCTTGCCTCCCTCCCTTTGTTCCTCCCTCCCTCCCTCCCTCCCTCCCTCCCTTTCTCTTTCTTTCTTTCTTTCTTTCTTTCTTTCTTTCTTTCTTTCTTTCTTTCTTTCTTTCTTTCTTTCCTTCCTTCCTTCCTTCCTTCCTTCCTTCCTTCCTTCCTTCCTTCCTTCTTTCTTTTCTTTCTTTCTCTCTCTCTTTCTTTCCTTCCTCTGTCCCTGCTTCTCCCTCCTTCACTTTCTTTCTGTCTTTCTGTCTTTCTTTCTTTCTTTCTTTCTTTCTTTCTTTCTTTCTTTCTTTCTTTCTTTCTTTCTCTCCTTCCTTCCTTCCTTCCTTCCTTCCTTCCTTCCTTCCTTCCTTCCTTCCTTCCTTCCTTCCTTCTCTCCTTCCTTCCTTCCTTCCTTCTCTTCCTTTCTTTCCTTCCTTTCCTTTCTTTCTTCTTTCTTTCTTTCCCTCTCTCTCTCCCTCCCTCCCTCCCTTCTTCAGAAACATGTATTTTTAGAATATCAATTCCTACATTATTGCACTCTCTGCTAGGTTTTGGAAGCCCTGCACCAAACTCCAGAGAGCTGCCTGGTGTTGCTGTGGTCCAATAAGGAGGAGAAGAGGCAATTTGCTACACTTAGTCTCTCTTGCAAACCATGGGAGAAATATTACTGCCTGGCTGAAAAAACAATTAATAGCTATCAATCATAGGAAGCTGCCCCTGAAACGCAGGTTGTCCCTAACAGCACATTTCAAGGGAAAAAACAACACACAAAACATACACGAACAAAACAAAATAGGAATGTAATGATATTTTGTCCCTTGTCGCCTAGAGAGCTCCCTGCATGGGGAAAGCTAGCTGCTAAGGGAGGACAGTGTTTGCTTTTTAAGAAGAAAAAGTGACAAAGCCCTGTGAACACATTGAATTTGCTAATCAGAGTGAAATTGTGGGTTTGCACCAGAAGGAACATTTACTTTCTAAAACGTGAGACTTACTAAGTACTCAAAGCTCCTGGTAGCTTACAATAAAAACCAGAATGACACCCATGTCAAGTACCCATTAAAGTTGTTAGATTGGAAGATTCAAACCTTGGGTGACTCTGAGACAGTCGTTTCCATCCAAACTCTACCTCCCTGGAAACGGAAGAGGGAATTGCTAGGGAAGGGAACTTTAAACTGATGCTTGTAGAGCAGTGTTTCTCAGCCTTGGCAACTTAAAAGACTTCACCTTCCAGAATTCCCCAGGCAGCATGCTTTAAGATGGGTGGACTTTAACTCCCAGAATTCCCCAGTCAGCATGCTTTAAAATGGGTGGATTTCAACTCCCAGAATTCTCCAGGCAGTGTGCTTTAATATGGGTGGATTTCAACTCCCAGAATTCCCCTCTCAGTATGCTTTAAGATGGGTGGACTTTAATAACTCCCAGAATTCCCCAGGCAGAATGCTTTAAAATGGGTGGATTTCAACTCCCAGAATTCCCGTCAGTATGCTTTAAGATGGGTGGACTTTAATAACTCCCAGAATTCCCCAGGCAGAATGCTTTAAAATGGGTGGATTTCAACTCCCAGAATTCTCCAGTCAGTGTGCTTTAATATGGGTGGATTTCAACTCCCAGAATTCCCCTGTCAGTATGCTTTAAGATGGGTGGACTTTAATAACTCCCAGAATTCCCCAGGCAGAATGCTTTAAGATGGGTGGACTTCAACTCTCAGAATTCAACAGACAGCATGCTGTAAGATGGCTGGACTTTAGCACCTAGATATCTCCCATGATTTCTCACTTGTTCTTTCATTAGATATCTCCCAGGGTTCCTCATTAGATATCCTTCCTCCACTAGATATCTCCCAGGGTTTTGAGAGCTCTTGGGAAAGCCTTATGTAAAGTTTTGAGAAGTGGGTTCCCTCACTTCTCCACCTCTGAACTTCATATCCACTTGTAACTTCTTCGAGTCTTGGTAGAGGAGAATGAGTGGACCTTTCTAAAATAAATCTCCATTGCAATTTATCCATGGAGACTTTCAATCCAAGTCATGGTTGTTTTTCCAAAAGGCAACTGGGTTTCCTTGATTTGCTTTCCTTTAGAACTGAAGAAGCTTCTTGGATGAGAAGCAAAAGTTTTCAAAGAAAAAAAAAACCCCAAGAAAGTCCAGTTGCCTTTTGGAAAAGCACCTTTGGGTCCATTGCAATTGATCCTCCATCTTTCTACAGCCTTCAGGCCATGTATTTTGCAGGAGGGCCCTGTTTTCCTTGTCATTTCCAGCTATTGCTTTCTGCAAAAGGCCCTGAAGAAGGGTTGCAGGATGTGGGTTTGTCTAGTCTAGAGAAAAGAAGGACTAGGGGTGACATGATAGCAGGATTACAGTATTTGGAGAAGGGGTCAACTTATTCTCGAAAGCACCAGAAGGCAAGACAAGACATCCAACAATGGATGGAAACTAACCAAGGAGAGAAGCAACCTAGAATTAAGGAGTAACTTCCTATTACAGGGAGGACAATTCAATGGAACAGCTTGCCTTTAGAAGTCGTGGTTGCTTCATCACTGGGTTTTTTTTAAAGAAGAGACAGGACAGACACAGGATCTCCTGCTTGAGCACGGGGCTGGACTAGAAGACTTCCCAGGTGCCTTCCAGCTCTATTTTGACGATAAGATTCAACAACCATTGCCTGGAATGGTAAAGGATTTCCTGCTTGAGGACTCTGGACAAGAAGACCTCTAAGGTTCCTCTCAGCTCTATTCTGATGATGAGATTGTCTGGCATGGTATAGGGTCTCCTACTTGAGTAAGGGGCTACACTAGAAGACCTCCAAGGTCTCTTTCAGCTCTGTTCTGATTGATTGGTTGGTTGGTTGATTGACCAATCTTTGTATGGCCTCCAAGCTTCATCTTTTACAGGTCTCTGTAGAAGGACCTCCCCATAGCAACCTGGTGATGAAGGCCGACCCCTGCCCCTTTCCTCCTTTCCAGGGGAGGCAGTTGTCTTAAATGGCACATCCAGCTTTGCAATTCCCCTTTTGATCTTTCGCAACTCCGGCCTCCGACACCTGATATGTAATTTTTCCATCGCCTGCCACCGCTCTCCGCCCCTCTCGATTCCCCACCACCCCCTAACACTCCGACGCATTATTGCAGGGAACTAATTTTGTCTGGACTATTATTAGATCGTGAGATCAGGGCCACATAGAGGTCGTAAAATGTTTCACTCTCTCCGAACGGCCATCGCGCCCCCTCGATCAGGTGCCATAACGGGCGGCTTTTCTTATCGTGCATATTGCTTCGAGTTGCAAATTGCCCATTACCGGGCTTAAACACCTGGCATTTACATTCATTATAACCCTGACACCCCCTCTTTATGGCTTCCCAGGAGGGCCTTCCAATTGGCCAGAAACAGCAAATGAATGTTTTATGATTACGATGAATGATGTCAGGGACTCTGCAGGAAGGTGGAGGAAGGAAGGAAGGAAGGAAGGAAGAACTATCAAAGACGCCAGAGTTTTCATCTTGGGGAGGTTTGGCACTCTGTGTGTGCGCGCGTGTGTGTAGGAAGGTGTAAATGGGATTTATTCCACACACACACCACCCCTGGTCCCGGTCCCCAAATGATTGAAAGCAAATGTCGAAGATGTAAAAAGGAAAAACAAGCTGGGAGGAAGCGAATGGCATACGAGTGAATTGAAATCTCCCATTCCAAGCTAAGAACTCTGGAAATGATGTACTTCGTGTTATTGCTTCTTGTCGTCTTTCCGTGGGATTGGAGAGAGTAAAAGCAAGAAGCAATCCCAAGATCCTCACTAGGGGAAAACATGGTGCCATTCATCGAACCAAGGTTCATTTGCAAAGAAACTTTTGAGGTCTCGTATTCGTGCGCTAGGAAGAATGAGCCAGCGGTGGGCTGCAGCTGCCCCCCCCCCCCTAAAAGCCAACCCAGTCCCAAGTTTGTGTCAATGGAGGGATAGTTTCAAGAGTACATGAAGTGCTCAATTCCACTTTGTCCTGCACTGGTGAGACCATACTTGGAAGATTTGCATCCAGTTGTGCTCACCACAATGTCAGATTCGGGTTAATGTCAGGGTTCCAAGTAACACCCCCACCGAAAGACAACTCCAGGGCTAGAAGTTCCTCAAAGTTCCATTTTATTAGAGATGTCATATTGGCACATCCGGGAAAACCCAAATCTGAAAGCTTCCAGGTTTTCCCCACCCAAAGGAAGTTCAAGACCCTGCCCAGCACCCACATGTCCATCACATGGCCCAATCAAAGCACCATCCCAAATAGAGATGCCTCCTAGTTCCAGTTCTCCAGGTGCAGGGCAAGATGTCCTTGATTCTTTGAGAAAGGAATGTTATTATGACTATATATCATCCCTGCTCCATACAATACCCCCTCCTAGTTTCCCACAGTAGTAAATGTGGCAGACCTGAAGATCAGCAGTGAAATCCGGCTGGATCTATCCGGCTCACGCAAGCTGGTAGGGCTGGCAGCGGGAGGCTCCGCGCACTCACCGGGATGTCGTTACATCCTGTGTTTGACCCTCTGTGCATGTGCAGAAGAGGCGCTCACTCACACACTCACATTTCCTATCTGGTAGTGAAGGTACGTGCATTTCATGTAGGAGTAGGAAGAGGAAGGAAGGAAGGAAGGAAGGAAGGAAGGAAGGAAGGAAGGAAGGAAGGAAGGAAGGAAGGAAGGAAGGAAGGAAGGAAGGAAGGAAAATGGAAAGAAGGATGGATGGATGGATGGATGGATGGATAGATGGGGGAAGGAAGGAGGAAGGAAGGAGGAAAGGAAGGAGTAGGAAAAGAAGAAGGAAGGAAAAAAAGGGAGGGAGGGAGAGAAGGAGGGAAGGAAGGAGAGAATGGAAAGAAAGATGGATGGATGAGAAAGGAAGGGAGGGAAGAAGGAAGGAAGGGTTGGAGGGAGGAAGGGAGAAGAAAGTTTGATGGATGGATGGATAAAGAAGGATGGAAGGAAGGAAGGAAGGAGTAGGACGAAGAAGGAAGGAAAGAGGGAGGGAGGGAAGGAGGGAAGGTAATTGAAAGAATGAAGGATGGCTGCCTGGCAGTCAGAAGGAAGGAAGGAAGGAAAATGGAAAGAATGATGGATGGATGGATGGATGGATGGATGGATGGGGGAAGGAAGGGGGAAGGAAGGAAGGAGTAGGAAAAGAAAAAGGAAGGAAAGAGGGAGGGAGGGAAGGAAGGAAGGAAGGAAAATGGAAAGAATGATGGATGGATGGATGGATGGATGGGGGAAGGAAGGAGGAAGGAAGGAGGGAAGGAAGGAGTAGGAAAAGAAGGAAGTAAGGCAAGAAAAAGGGAGGGAGGGACTACCATGAGTTATCCTGTGGTAAGAAGGACCCTTCCAACTCTGTTATTCAATGTTCTGTGTCATCTCTAGTCCTTCTTTTCATTAGATCGTTAAGGTGTTGAGACTCTAGAAAGCGTGCAGAGAAGAACAACAAAGACAATTAGGAAAATGGAGACAAGATACTTCTGAGGAACAGTTGCTGGAACTGGGTATGTCTAGTTTAATGAAAAGAAGGCTTAGGGGAGATAGGATGGCAGTATTCCATATCTAAGGGACCATTGGAAGATATTCCTACTTGAGGCAGAGGTTGGACACCATGACCTCCAAGATTCCTTCCAACTCTGTTCTTCGATTGTTCTGAAGCGAACGTGCGAAGCGCAATTTTCACACAGACAAAGCTAATTTCAAAAAAACAATTCCGATTTGCTCTTTCGCAATCCGGATATGAATCCATCATCAGACACCAACACAAGGACGAGACTAGCCCCAGAAGTCACCTGCAAGTGTTTCAAGGAAAACAACATCCTGAATCGTCAACGTTAAAATTAACTCCCTTCAATAAAATGTACTGAAATTTCGAGACAAATTGGAATCAGTGCAAAATTGACATCTACAGTATTCCCCCCCGCCCCCCGAGAAACACATTCCCGAAGACTTCAAAACTACGGCCCATCTATCTTTTCCCCCCTCTCTCTATAATGCCCCTCCAGTGATAGCTTGTCATCATGCGCCATTGTTCCCCAGAAGCAATTAAATCCTGCTTTAATGTACGCGGATGCCAAGATGTGTTTCTCTTTTGAAATTTAGCTGAAAGATCAGGAAGTGAGATAAAACAACACCTGGAATCCTTCTGGTTAAAAAAAAAAATGCTACCTATTAAACATTTGTTCCTCAAACATGAATGCGAGGCTTGACTCAATCCTAGTTCAACATCTATGTTCCATACACAATCGACATTAGCAGATGATTATTATGGGTCTTTGGTGCTCTCTGAGCTTGGTTATTTCCTTGCAGATGTTTCATTACCCAGCTAGGTAATTTCATCAGTGCTAGAAGAGGGTGGTGTTTGTGCAGGGGGGGGGAGAGGAGGAATGTGGGGTCTTCGATGATCTCTGAGCTTAGTTGTTTTTCTTTTAGACATTTTATTACCCAACTAGCAAGGGTGAAATTTACTTACCTTCCCTACTGGTTCAGAAGAGCATGCATCGTGCATGAATCATTCACTCCGCTTGTGCGCGCATCACAATCACGCGCGGACCCTCTGTGCATGCACAAACTCTTCTGTGCATGTGCAGAGGGTAAAAAAACAGGTTACTTCCTCGTTTTTACCAGGTTTTAACAACAACCGGGTGGGCGGGCGGAGCTTTGCGCTGCCGTTGCTACCGTTTCTCTGAACTACCCACCGTTATCGCTACCAGTTCGGCTGAACTGGTCCAAACCGGTAGAATTTCACCCCTGCCAACTAGGTAATATCATCAGTGCTAGTAAGGAATAGGGTTTGACGGTCACTGATAGCCAAAGTCAGTGAGGTAAGCCAGATTCACTTAATGACTTAGTTCACTCAACAGGTGCAATGATTTGCTGAACAGCGATGGCAAAGAGGTCGTAAAATTGAGCACAACCACTACTTAACAACATCCTTGCTTGACGATGGAAATTTTGGCCTAACATTGCGGCCACAAGTTGAGGACTACTTGTGTCTCTCCTTGATGGTAACTGCTCAGGCTTCAGGAGCAGCTCTAAAGTTTTCACACTTTGCTGGGGTGGTTCACACTCTCCGTGTCGGGGTGTGTGTGTGTGTGTGTGAGATCTTCTCTCCATCACAATTGTTTCCTTTTTGTTTGCTTGCTAGCAAAAATGAACGGGTGCCAATTTCAAACAGAGCTCAATGTATGCCTCAACGCTCAAGGATGGGCATCGATTCGGGAGGGGAGTTTGATCAGTTACTAAATGGGGGGAGAGAGAGATAGAGAGAGAGACTGAGAGACAATGGCCAGGTCTCCCAAGGCTTGCAAGTCAGAGGGATGCAAAATAATCATTTCAATAGAAACAACTTGGGCTGCAAATAACACCAGGATACATGGAGATGCAGAGAAGAGCAACCAAGATGATTAGGGGGCTGGAAGCGAAAACACACGAAGAACGGTTGCTGGAACTGGGTATGTCTAGTTTGATGAAAAGAAGGACTAGGGGAGACATGATAGCAGTGTTCCAATATCTCAAGGGCTGCCCCAAAGAAGAGGGAGTCAAGCTATTCTCCAAAGCAACTGTGGGCAGAAGAAGAAACAATGGATGGAAGCTAATCTAGGAGAGAAGCAACCTAGAACTAAGGAGAAACCTCCTGACAGTTAGAACCATTAATCAGTAGAACGACTTGCCTCCAGAAGTTGTGAATGCTCCAACACTGGAAGTTTTTAAGAAGAGATTGGTCTCGGTTTTGGGGGAGAATATCTGAAGGGCAGGGAAGAAGATGCACAAAAGCATACAGCAAACTGGTCTACAAGAAAGACCAAATGAAGGACAGGAAAGAAGCATGGCAGGATGATGTCTTACATAGCCAGTATTGTAAAAAGAAAAAAAAAATAGTAGACCAAGCAGATAATAACAAGGCAGGATAACAAAACAACAAGAGTTGGAAGGACCTTGGACGTTGTTCAATCCAACCCCTGCTCAAGCTGGAGAGTCTATACTGGTGACGGTGAACCTATGGCATGGGTGCCACAGGTGGCACGCAGAGCCATATTGGTGGGCACGCAAGTGTTGCCCCAGCTCAGCTCCAGCACGCATGCGCGCATCGGCCAACTGATTTTCAGGCTTTCCAGTCCCACCGGAAGTCGGGAAACTGGCTGTTTACGGCCTCTGGGAGGATGAGGAAGTCTGTTTTTGTCCTCCCCAGGCTCCTAGAATGGCTCTGGAGCCTGGCGAGGTGGAAAAACGGGCCTACTGGGCCCACCGTGCCATCATGTGCCAAAAGCACGGGGAAGTGGGGGGGGGTCATGTGCACATGCGCAGGAGGGCAGGGTGCATTGAATTATAGATGTGGACACACGCACCCATGACCCCCCCATGCTCTCCCCGCTTTTGGCACGGCAAAAAGGTTAACCATCACTGGTCTATACCATTTTTGACAAATGTTGTCCAATCTCTTCTTGAAATCCTCCTGTGATGGAACTTTCGAAGACAAGCCATTCCACTGTTATCCTCACCATCAGGAAATTTCTCTTTAGTTCCAGGTTGCTTCTCTCCTTCATTAGTTTCCATCCATTGTTTCTTGTCTTGCCTTCAGCTGCTTTGAAAATTAAGTTTTTTGTTGTTGTTTTTTTAAATTTGATTTATATGCCGCCCTTCTCCAGAGACTCAGGGCGGCTTACAATGCGCTAAGCAATCGCCTTCATACTTTTGTATATTTTATACAAAGTCAGCTTATTGCTCCCACAAACTGGGTCCTCAATTTACCTACTTAGAAAGGATGGAAGGCTGAGTCGACCTTGAGCCTGGTGAGATTCGAACTTACAGTAATTGCAGACAGCTGGTGTTAATCACAATGCTTTAGTCTGCTGAGCCACCAGGCCCTCCTCTTCTTTGTAAGAGCCCCTCAAATGTTGGACGACTGCTATCATGTCATCCTTAGTCTTTCTTTTCTCTAGACTAGACAAACTAAATTTCTGCAACCATTCTTGGTTTTATTTACCTACTTTAGGAGGGCAGGCTTTAACAAGTTATCAGAGTTGGAAGGGACCTTGTTGGTCATCTAGTCACACACACACACCCCACAACCCCAAGCAGGAGACCCTACAACATTTCTGACAGATGGCAGTCCAATCTCTTCTTGAAAGCTTCCAGTGATGATGCTCCTTTGAATCTGAGTCTAAAAACCTGGAATTAGTAATTCTCTGCCGTTATTAAAAGCAGCCACATCCATTTTTAGAGACTGGGACTGTGAAAAGATATAGCTGCGTTAAAGAGCTGTGGACAGACATTTTATTTGGCCCTCCCCTATGTTGTTTCCCATGGCACGATCCACCGTAGTGTGTAGTTGAATGAATGGTGCCTTTTAGCTTCAGAAGCCACATTGCCAAGCAATCAAACTGAATAAAACTTGTTGGAAAAAACAATGTGTAGAAGGCTGTTTATGTGGGGGGGAAAAAATAAAAAAGAATTAGCTTTGCTTCGGCTGCACTTTGGAACAAATGTGGTAGAAGATAATTCCCCTCGAGACCAGAGACGCGTACTTCTAAATAAAAATACTTGCACTTCAGCTATACCTGCGAAAGCTGCCTGATTGGTCTCCCTTAATTGCACACTCCGCGGAAAAACCCGGATTTGTGACTGCAGAATGTGTGAAGTCACCCAGAGAGACAGATGGTTTTCTTTCCAGAAACTGGTGTCTTCGTATGCACGCCTCCAAATTGAACGTTGATTAAAAAAACCCATGCTCTTTCTCTTGATTGTTCAAAATGTTCCAGCAAGGTCTGAAGTTTGCTTGGTCAGTTTAAGGGAAGTTGGAAACGGGAGGATGAAAACCTGGTGGCTCAGCAGACTAAAGCATTGTGATTAACACCAGCTGTCTGCAATTACTGTAAGTTCGAATCTCCCCAGGCTCAAGGTTGACTCAGCCTTCCATCCTTTCTAAGGTGGGTAAATTGAGGACCCAGTTTGTGGGGGCAATAAGCTGACTTATTGCATATTGTATAAAAACATACAAAAGTATGAAGGCTATTGCTTAACGCATTGTAAGCCGCCCTGAGTCTTTGGAGAAGGGCGGCATATAAATCAAATTTTTAAAAAAGACAGTTATGGAGGGGAATACAGCATAAAGTGATAAAAATTTGAAATGAACTTCGCTGTGGAATAGTTGGTGCTCTCTGAGCTTGGTGATCTTCTGGCAGATGCTTCATAACCCAACTAGGTAACATCAACAGAAGGAAGTGGGACCAAATAACGTAATTAGTGCTAGAACTCCACTCCTGTTTAACATGGATGGTGTTACCTAGTTGGGTCGTCAAACGTCAGCCAGAAAACAGCCAAACAGAGAGAGCACTGAGGACCCATCATTTCAACCCTGAGCTACAAACCCTTTCTTCCATTGTTCTCCTCCTTCTCCTCCCCTCCCTCCCCTCCTTCTCCTTCTTTTCTTTCTCCTCCACCTCCTCCTTCTCCTCCTTTCCCTCCCATTTTTCTCCTCCTTTTCCTTCTTTTCCTTCTCCTCCTCCTCCTCTTCTCTCTCTCCCTTACTTCTCCCTTTCCTCTTCCTCCTCCTCCTCTTCCCTTCTAGCACTGATGACATTACCTAGTTGGGTCATGAAACGCCTACAAGAAAACAGCCAAGCTCAGAGAGCACCAAGGACCCCACAACCCTCCTCCTCAACCTCCCATCCTTCTTCTCCTTTTCTTCTCTCTCCCCTCCTCCTCCTCCTCCTCCCTTCTAGCACAGATGACGTTACCTAGTTTGGTCATGAAACGTCTGGAAGAGAACAAGCGAACCCAGAGAGCACCAAGGACCCCTTGTGTCAACCCTGAGCCACAAATATTCTCTTCTCTTAGAATCCAATTCTACAGTCATTCTCCGTCATTCACTGTTCCATGATTGTCTCCAAATTTATAACAACCTGCTCAGCCTCTAAGCATCCCCGCCTACTTGTGTATTCTCCCTTCTAGCACTGATGATATTACCTAGTTGGGCCATGAAAAGACTGTAAGAAAATAACCAAGCTGAGAGAGCACCAAAGAGCTCACGGTCTCCCCTCCTCCTCCTTCTCCCCCCCCCCTCCTCCTCCCTCTAGGTTCAGATTTAGGGCCCTGTCAGTGGTGGGTTGCTACTGGTTCTGTCCGGTTCGTTAGAACTGGTAGTAAAAGCGGCAGGAGGCTCCGCCCACCCGCCCGGGTGTCATAATTGACAATCTGCACATGTGAACCAGTAGTAAAGGTAAGTAAACTTCAGCCCTGGACCCTGTCTCTCTTTTTCCCATATTGGAATGAAAGTGTTTGTGTGTGTGTGCGTGTGTGTGTGGACACCCTTGAAAATGGGCACCGTTGAGTAGGCTGAGACTTCAGTATAAACACCCTGCAGCCAAATCTGATAGGCTTCTGTAGCATTTGGAGGAGAGAGAAAAGGATAGCCTGGAAATGTGATATTTGCCTAATGCTTCTCATGTCTAACATAATTCACAGAACGGTTGAAGCTGAAATGCAGAGCAATGTGTGCCGTTCGCCGAGTCTTCTTCATTAGAGGTTGCATATGCAAATTCCTATCCAGCGCATAAAATCAGGACCCTTTACGGTACTCTGTTGGAAGCTTTTTTTACAAAAAAAAAAAAATTCCTTGTTTAACCTCAGTTTTTAATTCAACCGACCTCTTACCTGTCTCTCAAAGGGCCTTCCTATTTCTGTGATTGGTCATGGAAGTTGGAAGAGGCTCTATCCTTTACCTGAAATGCTCCTCTCAGCTGTCACTGGCTATTAAAGATCTTAGGGCACAACATCTGTTCAATTAAAACGCACGTCTTAATGTCAGAGGAAGAGAAGGAGGGCTCCAGAGCCTGGCATCCTGAACTATGAACTTCCATCCATTGATGGTTGATGTGAACCAACGTTCAACGTATTTTTAGAGTTCTGAGAAAAAAAAAGACAGGTCACCTGGAATTCTGGACAGATACAGAAATATATATATTTGCCATAACCTCAGTCTTGCCTTGAGAATTGAACGTTGTGCGTGGTTGGTATTTTGAAATGGGGGGGAGGGATGGGGGGGAATTACAAAACTTCTGTTTCCACCACGATTGCTTGTTTTAGAATTTTTTGAGAATGATTAAGAATAGGATTTTTTTTTTAAATTGATAGAAGAGAAGATTTGTAGCTGGGGGGGGGGGTGTTGAACGGTGGGTGGGGGTGGGGTTGGGGCTCTCTGAGCTGGGCTGTTTTCTTACAGACATTTCATGACCCAACGAGGTAATAACCTCAGTGCTAGAAGGGAGTGGGGTTTGGGAGGAGGAGGACAACAACTGTGAGAAAGGGATTTGTGGAGAGGAGGAGGAGTGGGTAGGAGAAGGAGAAGGGGAAGGAGGGGAAGGAGAAAGAGATGGAGAAGGAGAGGAGGGAGAGGGAAAGGGAAAGAAGAAGGGGAAGGAGGGGAGGGGGAGGGGGAGGAGGAGGAAGAGGAGGAGGAGGATAAGGATAAGGATAAGGATAAGGATAAGGATAAGGATAACGATAAGGATAAGGATAAGGATAAGGATAAGGATAAGGATAAGGATAAGGATAAGGATAAGGATAAGGATAAGGATAAGGATAAGGATAAGGATAGGAGGGAGAGGGAGAGAGGAAGGGAAAGGAGAAGGAGAAGGATAGGAGGGAGAGGGGAAGGGAAGGGAAAGGAGAAGGAGAAGGAGGGAAAGGAGAAGGAGCAGAAGGAGAGGGAGAGGGAAAGGAGAAGGGGAAGGAGGAAAAGGAGAAGGAGGAGGAGAGGGAGAGGGAGAGGGAGAGGGGAAGGGGAAGGAGAAGGGGAAGGAGGGAAAGGAAAAGGAGGAGGAGAAGGAGAGGGAGAGGGAAAGGAGAAGGGGAAGGAGGAAAAGGAAAAGGAGGAGGAGGAGGAGGAGGAGGAGGAGGAGGAGGAGGAGAGGGAGAGGGAGAAGGAGAAGGATAGGAGGGAGAGGGGAAGAGGAAGGGGAAGGGGAAGGGGAAGGGGAAGGAGGGAAAGGAAAAAGGAGGAGGAGGAGGTGAAGGAGAGGGACAGGGAAAGGAGAAGGGGAAGGAGGAAAAAGAAAAGGAGGAGGAGAAGGAGAGGGAGAGGGAGAGGGAGAAGGAGAAGGATAGGAGGGAGAGGGGAAGGGGAAGGGGAAGGAGGGAAAGGAAAAGGAGGAGGAGAAGGAGGAGGAGGAGGAGAAGGAGAAGGAGAGGGAGAGGGAAAGGAGAAGGGGAAGGAGGAAAAGGAGAAGGAGAGGGAGAGGGAGAGGGAAAGGAGAAGGAGAAGGAGAAGTAAACAAAGAAATCTGTTTACTTGCAGACGTTTTATTACCAAACTAGGTAACATCATCACTGCTAAGGAGTGTGGTTTTGTGATTATTGTCACCAGGGAGAGGTGGAGTTTTATTGTTGTTGTTGTTTTTTATTGAGGCTTCATCTTTGTAAGGCACCCGGAGTCTCCTTGAGTGAGTCAGGCGGCCATGTTCATTTTCTTAAATAAAGAAATGAGTACATGACATGGGATTTGTAAATCAGAACGAACCTCATTTCTTCAGGGATGTCAGTCTCCTAACTCCACCGGGACCGAATTCATTTAACAACAACAACAAGAAGGAGAAGCTTGGTTAATTCTTTTTCGATGTTCATTTTGCAGCGAGAACAAAGGGCTGTGCAGCAACTCCATGCCCATCGATCGGAAGGATTAACACGCCATCCTGATTATCAGCGTTAGGTTGTTTGAAGAATCGTCAGAGGCAACATTACATTGATTCCTCTAATAAAGCTTCCCTCGTAATTAGAGACATCCCTTTTCAAATTTGCCCAACCACCAGATTGCCCGTTTTGATGAGAAACGAGGCCATGAGTGTGCTGGAGAGAACATCTCGCTTCTGAGTAATCATGGTTTATTTATCAAAATTACCTTTAACAACGTCCTAAAATGGGTGGAAACTAATCAAGGAGAGAAGCAACTTGGAACTAAGGAGACATTTCCTGACAGTGAGAACAATTCATCAGTGGAACGACTTGCCTCCAGAAGTTGTGAATGCTTCAACTCTGGAAGTCTTTAAGAAGATGTGGGATAACCATTTGTCTGAAGTGGTGTAGGGTTTCCTGTCTAAGCAGGGGGTTGGACTAGAAGACCTCCAAGGTCCCTTCCAACTCTGTTATACTAAATTCTAAATTCTAATCTGAGCAACAATTCTAGTTGATGCTATTGTTCAGTTAGGGTTGCCGCAGGATATTGATCTCATGATGTATTAGTACCACTTTATAAATCCTTAGTAAGACCACACCTGGAATACTGCAATCAATGTTGGTTACTATGCTACAAAAAAAAAAACATGTCGAGACATTTTGGAAAAAGTTCAGAGAAGGGCAACTAAAATGATTGAAGGCTTGGAGACAAAAACATCTGAAGAACAGTTGCAGGATTTGAGTTTGTCCAGTCTAGAGAAAAGAAGGACTAGAGGGGAACACGATAGCAGTCTTCCAGTATTTGAGGAGTTGCCACAAAGAATTGGGGCGGTCAAGATATTCTCCAAAGCATCTGAAGTGATGATGCTGCAGATAATAAATTATACAGCATTGCACACAGAACAACTAGACACAAGGACAGTTTTTTCCCGCATGCCACACAACTAATTCTCACAACACTGTCAAACTATTTACTAAGACTGCATTACTATTATTCTTCCCATCCTTCCTATTACCTATCTCCTTTTCTACTTACGACTATAACCTTGTTGCTTGTATCTTTATGATTTATATTGTGTTATTTAGTTTCCGAGTTTGATTTTGATTGCTTATTTAGTAGCCTATAACTATCACTAAGTGTTGTACCTTATGATTCATGATGAATGCATTTTTATGATGACTAGGATCGTGATTTATCACATACCGTATTTTCCGGCGTATAAGACGACTGGGGGTATAAGACGACCCTCCTCAGAGCCATTTAAGGCTCGTCAGAGCCTTTCGGGCTGGTCTGCCTGGTTACAGGAGAATGAGACCCGGCGTATAAGACGACCCCTGATTTTTGAGAAGATTTTTTGTGTGATAGAAAGTAGTCTTATACACAGGAAAATACAGTATATCTTTTACGTACACTAAGAGCTTATGCACCGAAGGCAAATTCCTTGTGTGTCCAATCACACTTGGCCAATAAAGAATTCTATTCTATTCTAAATTGTTATTATGGTTGGTTGCACATGTGCCAGATGTTTATTATTTATTTATTTATTTATTTATTTATTTATTTATTTATTTATTTATTTATTTATTTGTTCGATTTATATGCCGTCTAGACTGGATTTGACATTTTTGTCCACCTCTTGTGTCCTTCTCAAAGAAACTGGGATAGGCAGATGTGGATGTTTGAAGGCATTACAGAAATCATCATAAAATGTAAGGTCTTCTGAGTAAAGCTGCAGTTTGCAATTGACTGATAGGGAGTTTGTCAATGCTGGAGCTGCTTCAAATGGTTCTCCACATGTTTTGGGATTGGACCCAAGGCATCAGTTACTATTTGTACTATCTTTGCTTTCTTTTTCCACGGTCATTCTATTTCTATCTGCAACTCTTTGTATTTTGTGGTTTTCTCCAGCTCTTTCTCTTCTCTTCTGCTGTCTCCAGGCACTGTTATGTCCATTATCCAGATCTTTTTGGCTTTCTGTTCCACAATCACTTCTTATCTGCAGATGTTTCATGACCCATCTAGGTAACATCATCAGTTCTAGCAAGGAGGGGTTTTGCTCTCTGTTTATATACAATAGCCGTGGTGGCGCAGTGGTTAGAATGCAGGACTACAGGCTACTTCAGCTGACTGCCGGCTGCCAGCAATTTGGCAGTTCGAATCTCACCAGGCTCAAGGTTGACTCAGCCTTCCCTCCTTCCGAGGTCAGTCAAATGAGGACCCAGATTGTTGGGGGCAAGAGGCTGATTCTGTAAACTGCTCAGAAAGGGCTGTAAAGCACTGTAAAGTGGAATACAAGTCTAAATGCTATTGCCATCGCTTAGGGTGTTGTTTGCTATTTGTTTGTCTGAGTTAATAATTCTTTGGTTGAGGTGTTGTTTACTGTTTGATTGTTGGTGTACTATTTTTCTTGGTGTTAACTTCTGCCTATCTGGATGTTGATTGCTGCAAGGAGGGGTTTTTTTTTGGTCTTTCTGGGTTTTTTTTTGGCTTGCTGATTGTCTTTTTTGAATCGTATGTAGATGTTGTTTATCTGTATGTACCTGTTGATAGCCAATTTGTGCCAAGGTTCCAGGAATTCTCCAGCAAATACAACTTAGCAATAGCACATAACTTACATACCATTTCATAGTGCTTTATAGCCCTCTCTAAGTAGTTTACAGAATCAGCCTCTTGCCCCCCCAAAAACTGGGTCCTTTTTTTACCCATCTCGGAAGGATGGAAGGCTGAATCAACCTTGAACTGGTCAGGATCGAACTGCTGGCAGTTGGCAGAATTAGCCTGCAATACTGGATTCTAACTACTGTGTCACCACGACTCTCATTTTTGAACGTCGCTTGATCTAGGTTGTCTACAGTTTCCCAGCTAGGAGCACTGATGATCTTACCTAGTTTGGTCAAGAAACATCTGCAAGAAGATAACCAAGCTCAAAGAGCAACAAGGAATCCACAGTTTCAGCTGACATTGTTAATACTTCCACATCCAAACTGGTTGATGCACAGGAGGAACTCAACCAAACACTGGTTGAGTTCCATAATGTTGCTGTTGTTGTAGACAAAGGACAAAGAGTTTCTCCTCTCTCTTTCTCTTTCTGTCTCTCTCTCTCTCTCTCTTTCTCTCTCTCTCTCTTTCTCTTTCTCTCTTTCTCTTTCTCTCTTTCTCTTTCTTTTTCTTTTTCTCTCTCTCTCCCTCTGTTTCTCTC
>CM075959.1:1799282-1946782 GCA_038048745.1 Coluber constrictor foxii | reverse complement strand
TGGTGCAGCGGACTAAACTACTGTTAAAAGTAGCATTTAGCTGCCAGCTGCCTGCAGTTACTGCGAGTTCAATTCTCACCAGGCTCAAGGTTGACTCAGCCTTCCATCCTACCCAGGTAGGTAGAATGAGGACCCAGTTTGTGGGGGCAATAAGCTGCTTTTGTATAAAAAAGAACACCACTTGGGGGGGGGGGCAAAAAAAGCCCTACTAAGCAGGTATATACAAAAGATGGAAGGCTATTGCTTAACGCATTGTAAGCCGCCCTGAGTCTCCGGAGAAGGGCGGCATATAAATTGAACTAATGAATGAAAAAGAAAGAAAGAAAGAAAGAAAGAAAGAAAGAAAGAAAGAAAGAAAGAAAGAAAGAAAGAAAGAAAGAAAGAAAGAAAGAAGACTCCAAGGCTTGAATTTCCTCAAAGTTCCATTTTATTAGAAATGTCACATTGGCGCTTCTGGGAAAACCCAAATCTGAAAGTGTCCAGGTTTTCCCCACCCAAAGAAAAGTCCAAATCCCTGCCCCAGCACCCACATGTCCATCACATGGTCCAATCAAAGCACTGTCCCAACTGGAGATGCTTCCCAGTTCCAATACTCTAGTTGAAGAGCAAGATGTCCTTGACTCTCTGAGAAAGGAATGTTATTATGACTATATATCCAATGGAAACGATGGCTTCCTGGTCCTTCTTTCCATTAAACTAGACATACCCAAATCCTGCAACCATTCTTTATATATTTTGGCCTCCAGCTTCTTAATCATCCTTGTTGCTCTTCTCTGCACTCTTTCCAGAGTCTCAATGTCTTTGTTTTATATTGTAGCGACCAAAAAATGGGCACAGTATTCTAAGTGGGGTCTTACTAAGACTTTATAAAGTGTTACTAGAACGTCACATGATCTTGATTCTATCCCTCTATTAATGCAGTCTAGGATTGTGTTGTTTTTTTGGGGTTTTTTTGGCTACTGCCACACCTTGCTGGCTCAACTTTGAGTGATTGTCCACTTGGACTCCAAGATCCCTCTCATGGTTACTGGCATGGAGAAGTCAGGGTAAGACCAGAGGTTTCAGCAAGTTCTATCCATTCTAGAGAACCGGTAGTAGAAATTTTGAGTAGTTTGGAGAACCAGTAGTAAAAATTCTGACCTGCCCCACCCCCATCTATTCTCTGCCTCCCAAGTCCCAGCTGATTGGGAGGAAATTGGGAGTAACCTTCCCCTGGATTGGGGAGAGAATGGAGATTTTACAGTATCCTTCCCCTGCCATGCCCACCAAGCCACGCCCACCAAGCCATGCCACACCCACTAAGCCATACCCACAGAACCAGTAGTAAAAAATTTTGAAACCCGTCACTGGTGGTGACCAAAACTGGATGCAATACTCTAGATACGGTCTTATTAAGGCTTTATAGAGTGCAATTTAGGATTATTCTAATTGGATGAATGCAGATCATGTTTATTTTATTGGTCTGGTCAATATTCCATATTCTCAACCAGATCATCATATCTTTCAAAAATCTGCGCAAGGGACTTGTCAAAAATTCGTTCGTTCATCCTGAAGGCCTGTTAATTATTTCTGGATTTCTCTGTAAAGAAAGAAAGAAGAACAATTGAGAAGACAGCAACAGATAGCAAAGGCTACCTCTGCAGAGAAGCTGAGAAAACAGTGGATTATCTAGTTGGTTGCTGTAAGGGGATTGCACAAACTGACCACAAACAACGGCATGACAAAGTGGCAACAATGGCGCATTGGAAGATCTGCGAGACGTACCATTTTCAAGAAGTGACGGGACCACAAAATACACAAAATAGAAAACAAAGAAGCTAAAGTTCTCTGGCTCTTCAGAATGCAAATAGACAAGCATTTGCCACATAACACCCAGATTTAACAATAAGAAGAAACACAAAAAAAGTCTTGTTACTGGATGTGGCAGAGCCTGGAGATAACAAAAGAGAAGAGAAAGAACTGGAGAAAATCACAAAATAGAAAAGCTTGCAAAAAAACAAGTGTGGCAAAAGAAAGCAAAAGCGATAGTAATCAGTGCCTTGTGTGCAAAACCAAAACATCTGAAGCACACCATCGGCATTGACAAAATCCCCATTAGTCAATTGCAATTTTGCTTGACTTGCAAAAGCTGACATCAAGCAACGAGACTGTTTCTCTTTAAACCACAACATCTGCCAATCCCAGGTCGTTGGGAAGAACTTGAATAGATCAACAAAAATGCCAGATCCAGTCTAAACATCTCATTGACTGTGTGAACATCTGTAGTAGTAGCCTGGAGTTAAGGAGAAACTTTGTAAGAACAATTAGCCAGCAGAACAACTTGCCTCCAGAAGTCCGAAAGACCTTAAGAAGCTTCTTGGATGAGAAGGAAAATGTCTCCTAAGAAAAAACTAGAACGTCCAATTGCCTCCTGGGGACAACCATAACCTGGATGACTGAGAATCTGCATAGACTTGCCTTCAAAAGTTCTAGGTGCTTCATCACTAGAGATTTTTAAGAAGAGACTGGACAGTCATTGATCTGAAACAGTATAGGATCTCCTGCTTGAGCAAGGGGTTGGACTAGAAGACCTCCAAGGTCCCTTCCAGCTCTATTCTGATTGATAGTGGTAGTAGTAGTAGTAGTAGTAGTAGTAGTAGTAGTAGTAGTAATCCTGGTGAAGAGTCCTTAGAAAAATCATAAATGCTACTCGTTTTTGACCACTTTTGAATGCAGTCCAAAGTGCTCCTTTTGAATTATTAAATTTCCAAACTAAAGCTTACTCAAAACTGACTAAAAGCGATGTAGGTCAAGGGAGAAGGAGGACACGGCTGTACGACATCTTACACAACTTCCTGATGGTTTATCGGAGCCAAAGATATCATCACATTGCCCACCTGTTCTTCTCTACTTCCTTCTTTCTTGTCCCGACATTCTCCTTCTGTTGTCACTGGTGATGAACTGGGGGTGCTAATTTACTGGGTTCAGCTCTACACAAAAGTTTTTAAGGAGGGATTGGACAAGCATTTGTCTGAAATGCTATAGGGTTTCCTGCCAAAGCAGGGTGTTGGACTAGATGACCTCCAAGGTCCCTTCCAACTCTTACTGTTACGTTAAGTCCTCCGCACCTAGGAATCCATTGTAGATTTCATTTCAAAACCTCTGATCATAAATCTTCTCTCTTTGTCTCTCTGTCTCTCTCTCTCTCTCTCTCTCTCTCACACACACACACATTTTTCATCCAGCAAGGCTAAGGTGGCCTTCGAGAAAATTTATTTCATTTCCTCTGGAAGCAGAAGTTAATATTTCTATCGGTCCCATTGCAGGAAGATTGACGCCAGGGTCTATTTGCTTGGAGAAGCACAATCAAATGGCACGTCCCTTTTTTTTTTTTTGTGCTCCTTCACTTTTCCTTTTTCTTAACTAATTGTCGTGATACGAAATTGAATTTTAAAGGTTTCGTCCCCAAAGAGACGGAAATGTAATTTCGGCTGGATATTAAAAAAAAATAAAATGTGGAAAACTCAGGCAGGCACGTACGGCTTCTTAGGAAACAAAAATAAAATTAATTAATTAAAAAAACAAAACGAAAAACAACCAGCTGGCATTCAGAACAATTCTTGCAAGTTGTGTAGGTTTGTGTGTTTGTGTACAGCCGTGGGTGGTGTGAATCTGCAGATGTGCGAATAGTTGTTTTTGTGACTGTCGAATTGTCTTTAGCTTTATAGATATTCAGGGGTAGGCTTCAAAAATTGTAGCAAGGGGTTCTCTGCTTGGTTGTTGAGTGGGCGTGGCCATGGTGGGCGTGGCCTAGTCGGTCTCCTGCACCAAGGCGGGGAGGTGGTTTTGCCCTCCCCAGGCTCCGAGGCTTTCCTCAAGCCTCCAGGAGGGCGAAAATGGCCTCCCCAGGCTCCAGAGGCCAGCCACATGTGGGATTTGGCGGTTCTCCAAACTGCACAGAATCTCAGCAAGAGGTCCTCCTGAAACTCTGCAAACCCTCAGCAGCCCACCCCTGCAGATATTCTTTATTTCTTTACAGGAAAGAGAACAAAGATTCACTTGCAGAATTTTCCCCAAAGAGGGACACTTAAAAGTATCTATATTACATAGAATACAGAATAACAGAGTTGGAAGGGAGCTTTGAGGTCTTCTAGTCCAACCCCCTGCTTAGGCTGGAAACCCTACACCACTCCAGACAAATGGTTATCCAATCTCTTCTTAAAAACTTCCAGTGTTGGAGCATTCACAACTTCTGGTGGCAAGCTGTTCCACTGATTAATTGTTCTCACTGTCAGGAAATTTCTCCTTAGTTCTAAGCTGCTTCTCTCCTTGATGAGTTTCCACCCGTTGCTTCTTGTCCTGCCCTCAGGTGCTTTGGAGAATAGCTTGACTCCCTCTTCTTTGGGGCAGCCCCTGAGATATTGGAAGACTGCTCTCATGTCTCCCCCAGTCCCTCTTTTCATCAAACTAGACATACCCACTTCCTGCAACTGTTCTTCATAGGTTTTAGGTTACCTTGTAAATACCAATGCATATCGAGTACAAATCTCAAACCCTGGTTTTGTATATGGTGTGTGTGGGGTGTGGGGGGTGTATGTGTGTGTCCCTAAATGTTCTGGATTGAGACCGAAGGATAAGAACATCCCTCACCTTTGTTGGGTGAGCTCAGTTTTCGTAAAAGAACGGGCCACAAAAAGCCACACACACACACACAAAATCAAATTATCTTTGTTTTTGCAAAATCTTCAGTGTTTATCTTGGAATTCCTGATGGTTTCACGGGCTCCCTCTGGCGGTCGACGGAAGGATATGAAGGAAGCAGGGGAAAACAATGCATAAATGACAAGGTAGGGGAGTACAGCCAAAACTTTAGAAGAAAGGCTCAAGATCCAGAAAGATCTTCACTGACTGATCTGGATCTCCCTCTGACCAGCTTTCCACTCATTGCTTCTTGCCCTGCGTTCAGGTGCTTTGGAGAATAAGTTGAGACTTTCTTCCCCTTGATAGCTCTTCAAAAATTGGAAGAGGCTATCATGTCTCCTCTGGGACTTCTCTTTTCTTAGAATAACAAGGTTGGAAGGGACCTTGGAGGTCTTCTAGTCCAACCCCCTGCTTAGGCAGGGGTGTAGGGTTTCCTGTCTAAGCAGAGGGTTGGACTAGAAGACCTCCACGGTCCCTTCCAACTCTGTTATTCTATTCTATTCTATTCTATTCTATTCTATTCTATTCTATTCTATTCTATTCTATTCTATTCTATTCTATTCTATTCTATTCTATTCTATTCTATTCTATTCTATTCTATTCTTCTAATCTCCTACTCAAAAAGGAGATCCTATAACAGTGATGGCTAACCTTTTTGCCGTCGGTGCCAAAAGTGGGGGTTGCGTGGGGGGTCACGTGTGGGTGTGCCCACATCCATAATTCAATGCACCCCGCCCTCCTGTACGTGACCCCCACCCACTTCCCCCTGCTTTTGGCACGTGATGCCACGGTGGGCCCGGTAGGCCCGTTTTCCCCCTCCCCAGGCTCCAGAGGCTTTCTAGGAGCCTGGGGAGGGCGAAAACAGCCTTCCCCATCCCCCCGGAGGCCTTCCGGAGGGTGGAAACAGCCAGTTTTCCTATTTCCAGTGGGACCAGAAGGCCTGAAAATCAGTTGGCCGGTGCATGCATGTGCACTGGAGCTGAGCTAGGCAACACACGTGTGCCCACCAATACGGCTCTGCGTGCCACCTGGGGCACCCGTGCCATAGGTTCGCCATCACGGTCCTATAATATTATTTCAGACAAACGGTTCAATTTGCAGCAGCAGCAGCCAAAAAAGCGAATACAATCCTGGGTTGTAGAAACAGAGGCACAGAATCAATATCACGTGACGTATTAGTGCCGCTTTATAAAGCTTTAGTAAGGCCGCACCTGGAATACTGCAATCCAGTTTTGGTCACCGCATTACGAAAAAGATGTTGAGACTTTGGAAAAAGTGCAAAGAAGAGCAACTAAGACGATGAAAGGCCTCGAGACAAAAATATGTGAAGAACAATTGCAGGATTTGGGTCGGTGGGTGTCACATAATTTTACTACCGGTTTGCCACGCACTGTAAATATTGGAAGACTGCTATCGTGTCTCTCCTTCTTTTCATCGGACTAGACATACCCAATCCCTGCAACTGTTCTTCATATGTTTTAGCCTCCAGTCCCCTCATCCTCTTGGTTGCTCTTCTCTGCACTCTTTCTAGAGTCTCCACATCTTTATATATATATATATATACTCTGGTGACCAGAACTGGACCCTGTCTTTCAAATTTTACCCACCAGTCCAGTATAAAGCAGCCTAAAGCAGTTCTGTCAATAAAGGAAATTTTAAGCAGGCTGCTTCCAGAAGGCCGTAGCAGTGGGATGGTCTAAAAGAGAAAATCCCACTAATTCTGGGTCCTTGGTTTGCTTGGAAAAGAAGAAGGTGTGTGGCTTTCTGTCCAACTTTTTCTGTTGTTCGGGTTTTGCGAGTTCCCCTCCCAGCTGGGTCTTTCTTCAGATGCCTTATTTTTTCCTGGCTTACCCCAGCAAAGAAAGGAGACACGGCAAGAGAAAGGCATGGTAGAAGCTTGGAAGGATGGATGCCAGCCAGCTGCTTCCCAGCAGAGAAGGAAAACGGCATTTGGAGTCCATTTATAGAGCAGGGAGGGAAGGAGTGTGGCTATGTGTGTGTGAGTGTGTGTTTGTGTGACAGGATTCCTTTGGGAGCTGAAGTCATTCACTGAAGCTCAGGCTTGACTTGCCCAGGAATAGCTGCAAATTACAGGGCTTCTGACTTCTCTCTCTCTCATTTCCTTCCTTCCTTCCTTCCTTCCTTCCTTCCTTCCTTCCTTCCTTCCTTCCTTCCTTCCTTCCTTCCTTCCTTCCTTCCTCCCTCCCTCCCTCCCTCCCTCCCTCCCTCCCTTCTTTCTTTCTTTTTCTTTCTCTCTCTCTCTCTCATTCTTTCTCACTCTCTCTCACACACATTCTCTTTCTCACACTTATTCTCTCTCATTTTCTCTCACACACACAAACATACATTCTGTGTCTCTCCCTTCCTTCCTTCCTTTCTCTCTTTCTTTCTTTCTCTCTCTTTCTTTCTCTCACTCTCATTCTCTTTCTCTCTCACACACACACACATTCTCTTTCTCACTCTCATTCACTCATTCTCACTCTCTCATTCTTTCTCTCTCTCTCATTTTCTCTCTTATTCTCTTTCTTTCTCTCTCATTCTCATTCTCTTTCTCTCTCATTCTCTTACTTTCTCTCTTTCTCTCACTCTTTCTCTCTCTCTTTCTTTCTCTGTGTCTCTCTCTCACTCTCTTCCTCTTTCTTTTTCTTTTCTTTTCTCCTTCCTTCCTTCCTTCCTGCCTTCCTTCCTTCCTTCCCACCTTCCCTCTTTCCATAGATGCTCCATGCCAATGGTGGCTGGTAGGCTGAGGCAAAAGGCCCCATATCTCCATACCGTTCCTGCTCCTAGATTTTTACTTTCCATGGGATCCTGCTTCATTTTAAGCACCTAGAGTTGCTTATATTTATAATTATTTATTCATACTTCTTATATTTATAATTTTATTTCATCGACAGCTGCCCAGAGTCTCTCCTAGGGAGCCGGGCGGCCTACAAATTTAATAAATAAAGAAATACATCGTAAATCCAAGATCTGTCGTAGCTCCCTTCCGATGAGCCAGCTCGCCGACGGCTCCTTTTAACAGTTCCTGTCGTAAAAGGAAGAAACAGC
This sequence comes from Coluber constrictor foxii, assembly GCA_038048745.1. Taxonomy (NCBI): domain Eukaryota; kingdom Metazoa; phylum Chordata; class Lepidosauria; order Squamata; family Colubridae; genus Coluber; species Coluber constrictor. Next base: position 1,939,055 of record CM075959.1, on the reverse strand, counting down.
ACAATCTATTATAACACCCCTGACTCGGTTGTTGTAGATCAATATGGCAAACTCAATAATGGCTTTTGATTCTGGAATATTAGGCTGACTGTCAGATTTGTATTTATTAGCCGTTTTTTTTTTACAAATGAGCCGAGCCACTGACCTGAACGGAAAAAAAACGAGCACAGACGTTCCGGTCTGGCATTTTCGAAAGATAAGCAGCTGTTCTTTCATTTTACCCGAGGAGGCTTTTTAGAAACAGAATGGATTGCATTTGTTCATTTATTTTTTAATATATATTTTTTTTAAAAAACTCCATTGGATTCATGAAATATCAAAGAAGCTCATAAAAACACACACACACACACACACCAAAAGAGTGAATAATTGCTTTGGAGTTTATTTTTGTGCGTCCAGTTTGGTGAATTTCACACCTGCTACCTGAGAAGGGGACCTGGCGAGGAAGATGGAGAAGAAAGGAAAGGGGGGGGGGGGCTGTTTTTAAAATTATTTATTAATTGGTTTTTTGTTTTATTTTGTTTTCTCCCTGGCTTTCCAGGGTTCCCCCCAAGAGCACGGCCTCCGATGAATTGCCCATCGTTAGACAGCAAAAATAAAAAATCAGATTAATTGAATTTGAAACTGCAGACAAAGGACCAATGATATTATATTAGGGAACTCATTAATTCCCAGCTGGGCTTCCACTGGTTGCATCACCATGGATAAAGGAATGTTTTAATGTGCAATTAATGCACAAAATAGGTTGAAATAGAAATCTTTGTGGGTGTATTTATGCAATAGATAACGGGGGTGGGGGTGGGGGTGGAAATTGACACTTTATACATATAAAATAATCCTGTCTCGCAGAAAACATCGGGATTAAAACATTCCCCTTATTGGGAGAGTCCACCGAGTTTCGGAATCGGGACCCGGATTTCCGTTGCTAAGGAAAGAGAGGGGCTGAGTGATTTGAGGCTGATTTTACAATATTGTTTTTTGTGGGAGGTCATTATTTATTCTGTAAATCACTGAAGTTGTTAAGGGAATCATGCAATTAGTAAGTAGATCCCCCATTGATTTTGTATGTTGGAATCTTCCCTCCCTCCCTCCCTCCTTCCCTCACGCTATTTCCTTCCTTTCCCCTTCCCTTCCTCACACTATTTCCTTCCTTCCTTTTCTCCCATATTTCCTTCCTTCCTCCTTCCCTCACACCATTTCCTTACTTTTTTTCCATATTTCCTCCCTCCCCCTTCCTTCCCTCCCTTTTCCTTCCTTCTTTCGTTCCCCTTCTTTCCTCCCTCCCTCCCCTCCATCTCCTTCCTCCATCCTCCCTCTTCCCATCTCTTTCCTTCCTTCTTCCTTCCTTCCTTCCCTTCCTTCCTTCTTCACTTTCCCTTCCTTCTTTCCATCTCCTTCCTTCCTCCCTCCCTCCCTCCCTCCCTCCTCCCCTCTTTCCTTCCTTCCTTCCTTCCTTCCTTCCTTCCTTCCTTCCTTCCTTCCTTCCTTCCTTCCTTCCTTCCTTCCTTCCTTCCTCCCTCCCTCCCTCCCTCCCTCCCTCCCTCCCTCCCTCTCTCTCTCTCTCTCATTTTGTGCATCCCTCCCTCACCTCTGTTCTCTGATGCTTTTTTCTCTCAGTCCTCATTTTTAGATGCACCAGAGCATCCGATACATTTTAAGTGGCTCTGGGTTCTTTTTTCCAAGGGCACTTTTCACTTTTCACAAGTGCCAAAGCTTTTCAACCCGCCCTTCCCTCCCTAAGGAACGAAGCCTCCTGCCCTCTTCCTTAGTCCTTGATGTGTTGGATTCAAACACAGAAGCAGACATTGAATCGGAGGACCAGGAGGGACCTTCGACTTTGCCCTCGTGGAGAAAGTAGACTCTCTCACTCAGATCCTCAGGGAGCGTCTTTTTATCGTGCCCCAAAGTGCACTCTAATCCCCAGTCCCCAAAAAATTCCTCTCCAAATACAAAGGCCACACTAATAAATGTTATATTTATTACTTTTGAAAGGAGGCTATCCCACACTCGCGTAGCAGGTGGCAATATAAGTTATACAACTCCGGGGTCGATGGTGCCCTCTGAGCTTGGTTGTTTCATGACCCAACTAGGTAATTTCATCAGTGCTAGAAGGGAGTGCAGTTTGTGAGGAGGAGGAGGAGGAGGAGGAGGAGGAGGAGGAGGAGGAGGAGGAGGAGGAGGAGGAGGACTGTAGAGGCTTTGGTGCTCTCTGAGCTTGGTGGTTTTCCTGGAGACGTTTCATGACCCAACTAGGTAATTTCATCAGTGCTAGAAGGGAGTGTACTTATAAATAGGTGCTGTGTTGGTGTTGCTGAGAGTTTTGTTTACTACTTATGTGCTTGCTTGCTTGCTTGTTTACTTACTTACTTACTTACCTACCTACCTATCTATCTACCTACCTACCTACTTACTTACTTACTTACTTACTTACTTAGTTATTTTACCACCCATCTGGTCTAGAGACGACACAAGGCCAGATAATTTAAGACAAGTTTAAATGAAACAATATGTGAGTCTTAACATATACTGTATTTTCCTGCGTATAAGACTACTTTCTAACACACAAAATTATTCTCAAAAGTCAGGGGTCATCTTATACGCCGGGTCTCATTCTCCTGTAACCAGGCAGACCAGCCCATAAGGCTCTGACAAACCTTAAATGGCTCTGAGGAGGGTCGTCTTATACGCCCAGTCGTCTTATACGCCGGAAAATATGGTACCTGAACGAAGCAGTGCTACCCGGGGACCTTTGCTGAAACAGTTCTTCCACCAATTTCACAACGGTTTAGCCTGATCCCTGCTAAATTTTTAAAATTTTTAGAGTTTTTTTAGAGTTGATTCATTTTAATATTTATTTGTTTTTAAATTTCAGCCAAATTTATATTTGTTTTTATAATATTTTAACTTTTATGTACTGGTTTTTATTCGGCTGTTCACCGCCCTGAGTCCATAAGGAGAACGGCGGTATGTAAGTCTAATAAATAAATAAATAAATAAATAAATAAATAAATAAATAAATAAATAAAACAAACAAATCAAACAAATGCACAGTGCACAAAGAAGTCAATGGATCATGTGACGTAGGTGGACATTGTGAAAAGTTTGAAAGAAAACTACCAAGTTCAGAGAGCACCAAGGACCACCCCCCCCCCAGTTCAACCCTGAGCCAATATAGAACCAATACATGACCAATCCAAGCACACAAAACTTTTAATTAAATATATTGTTTTATTGTCCTATTGTTTTTTTCCCCCTATTGGCCAATAATGAATTGTATTAAATTATCTTTTTTTTTCCTCTCCTGTAAAGGCTAATCAAAAATTGTTATAAAGGGATTTGATTTGATTTCTTGTGAGACATAAAGGCCTCTACAACAGAACAAAAAAAAAAGGGGGGGGTAGTTTCAAATAAAAAGTTCCCAAGAAATCAAAAACATTGTCTAGTTTAAGGCCAAAAGGATCCTGCATTTCCAATCCAGTTGCAAATTTATTTCAATTTGCATGGGGATAAACAGCACTCCAAAGAGTAAACACGATTACAAATATTAGTGGACAGTCTATGTTAAGCTGAGGCCAATCTTCTTCATTTGGACTTACAATCATTTATTTTATTTTCATTAATCAAACCGTGTTTGCTGACCTTTCAGCGTTTGATTCTTCTTTCCTTAATTGGTCGATAAACTTTTAAAACGTATTAATATTTGATGAGTCCCTTAATCTACTTCGGAATGTTTAAACAAGGGGATTTTTTTAAAATTAATATTCCATCATTGATATCTCCATTTATTTTCCTGTTAATATTTGTCCCTTTCGTAAGGACTGCGCTTACATCTTTTGAATTCATTTACGCGTCCATTTCAATCTCCCTGACGTGGTATCCAGTTGTCCTTGTATTTTATATGACTTTAAATGTCTGTTACGGGATTAGATGAATCACTGGTCAGTGATGACAGTAAGTGTGATTCTGATGACGACTAGAGCAGGATGGATATCTCTCTATCCATCCTGCTCTAGTCGTCATAGATAGATAGATAGATAGATAGTTAGATAGATAGATAGATTTATTTATTGGTTCGATTTATATGCTGCCCTTCTCCAGAGACTCAGGGTGGCTTACAATGCGTTAAGCAATAGCCTTCATACTTTTGTATATACCTACTTAGTAGGGCTTTCCCCCCCCCAAGCGGTGTTCTTTTTTATACAAAGTCAGCTTATTGCCCCCACATCCGGGTCCTCATTTTACTTACCTCGGAAGGATGGTGGATGGATGGATGGGATGGATGGATGGATGGATGGATAGATAGATAGATAGATAGATAGATAGATAGATAGATAGATAGATAGAAGACAGATAGATAGATAGATAGATAGATAGATAGATAGATAGATAGATAGATTGATTGATAGACAGACAGATAAATAGAGATAGATAATGTTAATAATAATAACACATAATAATGATTTGCTATGTGTTATAAAGCATTGCCAATATTCACTACATCAAGTGAAAGAGAATGCAGATGAGAGAGAGAGAGAGAGAGAGAGAGAGAGAGAGAGAGAGAGAGAGAGAGAGAGATGGATGGACAAACAGATAAAATAAATGTATGTATGTATACGCAGATATCTGATGAGGCAGAAAGAAGGAAGAAGGAAACAAAAGAAGAGATGGATGGATGGATAGATAAATATGGATGGACAGATAGATAAATATGGACGGACAGATAGACAGGCATATAGATAGATAGAATATGTATATATGTATGTATGTATGTATGTATGTATGTATTTAAGCGTGTCAAGGACATGAGTTGTCCTGCAGATACCTGATGAGGCAGAAAGAAGGAAGAAGGGAATGAAAGAAGAGATGGATAGATGGATGGATGGATGGATGGATGGATGGATGGATGGATGGATGGATGGATGGATGGATGGATGGAGAGAGATGATAGGCAGGCAGGCACACCCATTGCTTCTTGTCCTGCCCTCAGATGCTTTGGAGAATAGCTTGACTCCCTCTTCTTTGGGCAGCCCCTGAGATATTGGAACGCTGCTATCATGTCTCCCCCTAGTCCTTCTTTTCATTAAACTAGACATACCCAATTCTGCAACCGTTCTTTATATGCTTTTAGTTTCCAGTCCCTTCATCCTCTTTGTTGCTCTTCTCCTGCATTCTTTCTAGAGTCTCAACATCTTTTTTACATCGTGGCGACCAAAACTAGATGCCATATTCCAAGGGTGGCCTTACCAGGGCATTATAAAGTGGCATGAACACTTCACGTGATCTTGATTCTCTCCACTCTGTTAATGCTTGTGTGTTTCAGGGTCACACGTGGAATGAAAAGCATCATTGGTTCCAACTTCTAATCTACACTGACTTTTTCGGTGTGGTCCTAGAGTTGCGGATGGCAAACGCCCTTGATCTGCACTTTGGAAGCAAGACAGAGAAAGAAACATCTCCTGACATTAGAAAAGACATTAAATCTCAAAAAGACCACCGTGTGGTCCTAGATGCTCCCTGAACGTGGTGGAACATTTCTTGCAAATGTTTGAATAGCGAACTAGGTCATATTTTAAGAAGAGATTGGACAACCATTTGTGTAAAATGTTATAGGGCAGTGATGGCTAACCTTTTTGCCATCGCGTGCCAAAAGCGGGGGGAGCACGGTGAGGTCACACGCACACGTGCCCACATTCATAATTCTATGTGCCCCCCCCCCGTGCTCTCCCCTGCTTTTGGCACGTGATGGCACGGTGGGCCCAGTAGGCCCATTTTTTGCTCTCCTAGGCTCCAGAGTCTTTCTAGGAGCCTGGGGAGGCAAAACAGTTTTCCCCACCCCACCCCAGAGGCCCTCCAGAGGCCAGAAACAGTGTGTTTTCCTGACTTCTGGTGCCCAAAAATCAGCTGGCTGGTGCACGCATGCGTGTCGGAGCTGAGCTTGCGTGCCCACCAATATGGCCTCCGTGTGCCACCTGTGGCACCCGTGCCATAGGTTCGCCATCACGGTATAGGGTTTCCCGCTTGAGCAGGGGGTTGGACTAGAAGACCTCCAAGGTCCCTTCCAGCTCTGTTATCATGCAACCTAATTTGTCCCGCAAGAAACCCTCCAAGTTCAGAGAGCACCAAGGACCCCAAAGTTGGACCCTGAGCTTCCAATGCAGACAATCCTCGACTCACAATAGTTCCTTTAGTGACCATCCAAATGGCACTGAAAATGTGACTTAGGACCGTTGTTCTAAGTCACATTTTTATGACTTTTGCTGCAAAGGACGTTGTTCCTTTGCAGCAATTCCTGCGTTCACGGGATCAAAACTGGCAGCTGGTTCATACTCAGGACTGTGGCTGTGTCCCAAGGTTATGTCATCAACCCCCTTTTGCCACCTTGGGACAAGCAAGCTTAACGGGGTTCACTTAACAACCGGGTTTCTAACAGGGATTCACATGGAAGAGAGGTCGTAACATGGGACAAAACTCACTCTAACAAATGTCTCAGTTGACAACAGACATTGGGGGCTCAATTGCGGTCGTAAGTTGAGGGCTACCTGCATTTAATGATCATCACAGTCTTAGCAATTAACAACGTTGTGTGACCATGGTTTGCTCCAGCTTGATCAGCAAAAAAAGTTGTCAGGATTCCGAATAATTCACCCATAGCAAACAGAACTCTGAGGCAAGCAGGTTGCTCAAAGAACAGTTTGATTGGAGATATCATATTGGCACCGATTGGTGAAAACCCAGCTCGGAAGGTTCCCATGGCTTTCACCTAATTAAGAGTAAAAAGTTTTCCCCCTTTCCCAAACAATCAGTCACATGGTCCAATCAGGGTTCTAGTTAAAGTTAACAGTAACAGAGGGATTCGAACCGCTGAACTGCCAACCTTTCTGATCAACAAGCTCAGTGTCTTAGCCACTGAGTCACCTAGCTAGGCTGTCTGGTTGCTTGGAAATCTCTCCTCTTTTCAGCCACCTGTGAGAACATCCTTGATTCTCAAGGGGAAACTATTTTGTTTTGGCTACAAAACCTCAGCTATCTCTATCCTCCCCTCCTCCACTTCCCTATACCTCAGCACCATCGCAGCAACCCGGAAGCCTTCAAGATGGCCACAATCAGGCCAGTTTTGGAGTAGCAGGAAACAAGAACATTGTATGAATGAACTCAGCATATTTAGGAGACTTCATATTTACGGTTTATTCACTCTGGTCGTACGCCGAGGGCGGCCTGTAATATCTTCTCAGAATAATCTACGTAATTAAATGGCAAAAGGTTTCTGCAATCTTCCCTGGAGAAATTGAAGGAAATCGTCAATTTATGGAATTTTGGTTGGGATGTTGGAGTCTTTTTCTGCTCGGCTATAATCCCTAGAGACATAATGCACTGGAAATTATACAATTTTTGCAGCTGCTAAAAATGTGTTTTAATATGTGCATGACACAGAACCGCTCTACTAAGCCAGCAATTTTTCCCCCCACCTATACTTCTTTCTGATTTTTTTTTAAATTTATAATTCTATATTTTATTCAGGCCTTGTTTCCAGCATTTATAGTTTTATATTTTTATTAAAACGAAAAGTAATGCTAGTGTTCCACAACATGATTGACACAGATATCTAGGTGGGATGGGGATTAATAAGTCAAAGCAATAACTATATTTATCTTGATTGGGTCTGGGGTGAAGGCACCAGGATAGAAGCCAGGAGACGGTGAGTTCAAGTCCTGCTCTAGGCAAGAGATTGGACTGGGTGACTTTGGGCCAATCACCAAGAGATGGTGAGTTCTAGTCTCACTTTAGGCATGAAAATTGACGGAGTGACTTTGGGCCAATCACCAAGAAATGGTAAGTTCTAGTCCTGTCTTAAGTATGAAAGTCAGCTGATGGAATTTGAATCCAGGAGACGGTGAGTTCTTCAAATCCCGTCTTAGGCAAGAAAGTTGACTGGGTGACTTCACTGAACAAATGTGGCGAGCTTGGTCGTAAAATGGGACAAAGCTCACTTAGCAAATGCTTCACTTAGCAGCAGAAATTTAGGGCTCAATTGTGGTCATAAGTCGAGCACCACCTATCAGGTGCTTAGAAGTGATGTTATTCTGCGATTTTTTAAATAAGAATTACAATTACTGCTCTATCTTTCCCTTTCTGTTATGTCCTAAAACACAGGATCTTCTGATTTTTTAATATATATAATTTGGGGGGGGGGTTGTTGTTGTTTTTTTTACTGTCTTAACCCTTCATTTCACTTTGGGGGGTGGGGGGAGTGAACGTAGTTTATTTAGTGACCTGGATTTTCAACTTCATGCCTATCAACTCCGACTTGAATGGCAGCCCTAATACGGTAAGATTAAATGAATTTATAGGCTACCCACCTTACCCAAAGCTGGCTTTAAATCTAAACGAAGCAAAGAAAAAAAAAAACCCTCCAGATTGGGTGGGAACATTGCCAAAGGCAGCTATGTTGGATTGACTGGGGGAAACACCGAAAGAAGTCTTAAAAATAAGGCATAAATTCGGTGCCTCTCTTTTCATTGTGATCGCTGCAATATTGATGCCGGGGATAAAAGGGGAACGGCAAAGCAAATAAGGACCTCATAAAAATATTAAAGCTGGCTTTGATCTCCCTCGCCGTTTCTTTCTTATTCCCCTGGGGAAGTCGTGTGAGAAGCAATCACTTTTCAGGCAAACTGGATTTAGAAGATAAGCTGTAACAGAATAAGAGAATAACTGAGTTGGAAGGGACCTTGGAGGTCTTCCAGTCCAACTCCTTGCTGAAGCAGGAGGCCGCATCCATTTCAGACGGATGGTTTATCCAATCTCTTCTTTAAAACTTCCAGTGTTGGAGCATTCACAACTTTTGGAGGCAAATTGTTCGACTTGATGAATTGTTCTCCCTATCGGGAAATTTCTCCTTCGTGCCAGGTTGATTCTCTCCTTGATTAGTTTTCACCCGTTGCTTCTTGTCCTGCCTTCAGGTGCTTTGGGAAATAAGATGACCCCCTCCTCTTCTTTGTGGCAGCCCCCCAAATATTAGAAGATGGCCATCAGGTCATCCCTAGTCCTTCTTTTGATTAAACTTTTAAAAAGGTAAAAGTTTCCCTCACACATATGTGCTAGTTGTTCCTGACTCTAGGGGGCGGAGCTCATCTCCGTTTCAAAGCTGAAGAGCCAGAGCTGTCCGAAGACGTCTCCGTGGTCATGTGGCCGGCATGACTCAATACCAAAGACGCACAGAACGCTGTTACCTTCTCACCAAAGGTGGCCCCTATTTTTCTACTGGCATTTTTTACCTGCTTTTGAACTGCTAGGTTGACAGAAGCTGGGACAAATCACGGGAGCTCACCCCGTTATGCGGCGTTAGGGACTCGAACCGCTGAAATACCAACCTTTCAATCGACAAGCTCAGCATCCTAGCCACTGAGCCACCGTGTCCCTCTTAATTAAACTAGAGATACCCAATTCCTTGGAATCCTGCATCCAGTTTTGGTCACCATATTATAAAAAAAAGATGTTGAGACTCTGGAAAGAGAACAGAGAAAAGCAACCAAGTTGATTAGGGGGCTGGGGGCTAAATTGCCCCTTCAAACATCTCTGAAAGTGGGTTCTTCAGAAGAAGACCAAGACATGTTTTTTTGGGATGGAAACCAACCAAGGAGAGAAGCAATCTAGAACTAACAATTGAGAGAGAGAACAATTGATCAGTGGAACAACTGGCCACCAGAATTTTTGAGTGCTCCAACACTGGAAGTTCTTAAGAAGAGATTGGACAACCATTTATCTGAAATGGTACAGAGTCTCCTACTTGGGAAGGGATTTGAATGGGAAGACCTCCAAGGTTCCTTCCAATTATATTGCAGGGAGTCCTCAACTTAGGAGCACGACTGAGCCCAACTTTTATGTTGCTATGTGAGAAATTTGTTGAGTGAGTTTTGGCCCATTGTATTACTTTTCTTGCCACATTTGTTAAGCGAATCACTGTGGTTGCTACATTAGCAACACAGTTCTTAAGTGAATCGGTGTTCTGACGCAGCTCCACAAAAACGAAAACCCTCTGAACTGAACTTAAAGATTCTTTTATTAGGAGCGCCGGCAACTCTGGCAAAAAGTCGCCGGAGGCTAACAAGTCTGTCCGGCTGGAAGATAAATAGTTATCTGCCACATCTATTCATCTCCGCCCCCTGCCTTTTATCCCCAGAGCTACGGTGGGGCTTCGCTAGCAGCAGTGGCTCTTCCATCCCAAGGACCTGCCCATAGATTTCCACTGCTCTCCTCTCCTCTGCCTTCTGCGTATCCATGCATCAGGCTCTGGACCCAGCTGCTCCTTCTCTTCCTCATCAGTCACCTCCAGACCTGGGGGCTGTTAACTCTCCATCTGAGGGCTGACAGACAGCTCAGGCTCCACCTCTGTCTCTCTCTCTCTGTCTCTGCCAGCTCCATCCCCTCTTCCCTCTCAGAACTTGCCTTGAGGCTGACCCTGACTCCAACGCCTCCTCTGATTTAGCTGCTGGAGGGGCCGGCAACCAACAGGCCACAACAATTTGGCTTCCCCATTTGTGTTGTGTCCCGTACAAGGCCTGTGCAGCTAGTAGCTGATTCAGACAGCAAGGAGGCTGGTGTAGTGCTGCGCCAGCAGCCTGGGCAGCTGGCAGCTGAGTCAGACAATGAGGAGGCTGGAGAAGATGTGGTGCCAGGGGCGGGGATTTAGCCAAGGCCTTCAGAAAATCCAGAAGCTCCCTTAAGTGAAGAGGAAGAAGAGGAGGAGCCACTTCTCGATGCATGGGCGCGCAGAGCTGCCAAAAGGCAGGAGTGGTTCCTCAGGAGGAGGTCTCCTCGAGAGTAAGGCTTGGGGCTAATTGGCCACACCCTTAGCCTATTTAAGGAGGAATGCCGACTGAAGCAATTTGCAGGGAACAACTTCGTTCACATACTTTCGTGTCTTGTCTTGCTTCCTGAAAATTGCTTCTGGGCATTCTGCCAACCATAGTAAGCTTTCTGTTATTATACTTTGAATTCTTGGCGGCTGTTAATGCAGTTAATTAACAGCCATTGTTGTAAAAGACTGGTTTATTCAGTAAACTAAGGTTTGAACGGACTTTGTGTGTGTTGCATTCTTCGGGGTCCGTAGCTGGGGCAGAGCAATTTGACTTTGCTTGTCAGAAGGTCGTAAAAGGAGGTCCCATGACTTTGGGACACTGCAACCATCATCAATGTGAGTCAGTTGTCAAGGAACTGTATGTAAATCACCTGAACCTGGGGGATGCTGTAACGGTCATAAGCGTGAAAAACGGTCATAGATCCCCTTTGTTTCTCGTGCCGTTGTAACTTCGCACAGTCACTAAGGGAACGGTCATAAGTCAAGGATTTCCTGCCTTCTGTCTTTCCTTGCCGCTAAGCATTTATCTGTCTCCTTCCCGCCCGTGAGTTAATTTATCCTTCCTTTCCTTTTCTGCTTCTCCCCTCCCAGCTCCCTGGGAAAACAAGCCCAGTTTAGTTTTATTTTTTGTCAAAGTCGGCAAGAGTCATATTTCCTCTCTATCTCGAACGCCGCGAAGCCGGAGGCCCAAGGGAGCCGAGAATAAAGACGGATCCCTGGTTGTCATCTTTGCAATTATCAGCTATGAACACAATGACAATTTGTTGTTGTTGATTGCCTTTCTTATGCAAATACGGCCGTCCCGGTTTTCCTTTCCTTTTCTTTTTTTTCTTTTTTTGCAATTTGACTCCCTCCCTCCTTATTTTGCCTTCTTCTTTCTTTTTTCTTTTTTTTTAAAAAAAAAAACATCGAGGGTGCGCAAAGCAACAAAGCGGAATCGTACATATTTAATTTTTCAAATTCTCGGCCGTTTCCCCCTTAGAGATGGTTTTGCAAATGTTTCTCTCTTCGCTCGCAACAGGAGGCCAACGGAGGAATGTCCCAGCTGGCAAATTTCAAATTCCAACTTTCTGGCTGCTGTTTACCTTTTTCTTTTTTTTCTTTTTTTAATTTTATTTTTTTATCATCATCAAAAGGGCATTGTTGATAGGTCTCGGAAAAGCCATTTAGGAATTTAAGTCTCGGCTAAAACGCAAGAACGTACGGCCCCTGCTTTTATGATTTATGAGCTTGGATTCCCAAAGCTTCATTTAACAGTTTGCATGCTTCTGCTGCAAAGTAATCAGCTGCTTTTCCCAGGCAAGTTTTCAAAAAGTTGGGTAATAGAGAGAAAAAAAAAATAACAAAGACAACAGCAATGAAAGTTGTCCAACTTTTTTTTTGAAAAAGAAATAGTTCTAATAAGGAAGAGCAGTGATTGCAATTAAAACTCAGAATACAGAAGCAAATTTAAGACTTGGGGGAGGGGGGGGTCTTATGAGAGTCTGAAAATCCATGGGTGTTACAGATAGATCAGAGTTTCCATGAAATTATGATTTTTGACAAAAGGGAGCTGTTTTCGCCAGCAAATGGAATTCCGAACAAAATGGCCTCTAAGGTGATTTGATGATGATAATACAGGTATAATCCTTCAACTGCCACCACAAACGAGCCCAGAATTTATGTTGTAAGTGAGACAGATGTTAAGTGAGCTTTGATCCACTTTACGACTTTTCTTGCCGCCGTTGTTACGCGAATCACTTCAGTCGTTAAGTGAGTCACACACGGTTGTGAAGTGAATTTGGCTTCCCTATTGACTTTGCTTGTCGGAAACTTGTAAAAGGGGACCCTTGAACATGGCGGAGGTCATAAATATGCGTCAGTTGCTAGCTGAATTTGACCATGGGGATGCTTCAATGGTCGTAAGTGTGAAAAATGGTCAGAAAGGAAGGAAGGCAGGGAGGTGAAAGGAAGGAAAGAAAGAGGTGGAAAGAAGAAGGAAGGGAGAGAGGGAGGGAGGGAGGGAGGAAAAGGAAGGAAGGAGTGAAAAGAAGGCAGGCAGGCAGGCAGGCAAGAAGGAAGGAAGGAAGGAAGGTGATCTGTCCCCCTCTACACACACCCACAAAAACACAGCCAGTCGAGGGTTAAAGAAGCACTTGGCACACACCACAGTGTGTGCCACATCTCCAACTTGGCAGCGATATTCACACCGTCTGCCAAGTGCTTTAATTGTTCACAGAAAGAAAATCACATACGTAGCTTTGCCAAAATCCGTTCTTTTAGCAGCTTCAGGCTACAATGACTACCAGATTGAGTTTTGTTCGTCACAGGGATCACTGACCACTACCCTCTCTTATATAGTCTCTGGGTTGTGATCAGTGACTCATTGATCCTGTGACTCAAGTCCAGTGACTCAGGTCTATTCCCTCGCACGCCTCCTCAGCTGCTGTAAGCGCTTATCTCGCCGTCTTTGACGTGCGTCCAGGAATGACGTCTCTCCCTCACTCTCATCTGAGACACCTGTTTCCCCACTACTTTGCTCTCTTTCAGCTGGCACCTGAGACGGTGCCAGAGGGGGGGGGGGGGTTGGGAGATCTGGCTGGCTCCTCTTCCTCATGCTCAGAGCTTCTTTCCTCCAATGGGATAGGCTCAGAGGACGGGGCCACAACAGAAGGAAGGAAGGAAGGAAGGAAGGAAGGAAGGAAGGAAGGAAGGAAGGAAGGAAGGAAGGAAGGAAGGACCTGCGGGTAGGCCCGCCCACTTACCCAGACGCAATCCTGTCCTATATCGCTGTGATTTTGATGCCGCACAGATGCTCAGATGGTGCGCACGAGCAAATTGCCGTGTTGTTTGACATGGCACGCACGCATGGACAGCACACGCGAGCAAATTGCCACCTTTTGTGATGCCACACGCATGCACGAATGGCACATGCTCACATTTCTGGTGCTGGGCAAACCGGTTGCTACAATTTGTGAATCCCACCTCTGGTCGTAACTGTGAAACAGTTTACATCCGGATGGAAGTCACCTGACCATGGGGATGCCTCAATGGTCATAAGTGTGTGTGGGGGGGAAATGGTCACAAGTCACCTTTTTTTCAGAGCCGTTGTTACATCGAGTCGTCATTCAGCGAACTGGTATAGGTAGAGGGCTCTCTGTATCTCTTCTGCCTTCTCTTGCCTTACTTTTGAGTTTTTTTCTTTGTGGCCCCAGAAGAAGGAGAAGAAAAAAATAATAGTAATCTGATCCTGAATATATTTAGTTTCAAGTAGGGTGGAATATATTTGCTAGAGATGATTCTTGGATAAATGACGGGCAGAGCTTGGGGGCAAAAGCTGGCGGCTTTCCTTGGTTTTGTGTGTGTGTGTGTGTGTGTGTGTGTGTGTGTGTGTGTGTGTGTGTGTCTGTGTTAGCAAATGTGCACCCTTCTTGCCATTTCCAAACAAAAAACAACAACAACAACAACAACAAAAACCCTGCCCTGGGTAAGCAGTAACTCAAATTAAAATAAAAATCACCATTATAAAAAAAGTATTTTCTTTAAAAAAAGAAAAGTGGCACAGCAAATTAAACACAGGCTGGATGGCAGATTTAAGAAGGAAAACAGGATTTAACCCAATAAATTAAATGCCTGCTGGAATAAATAGTGTCTTGAGGAGACGATGGAAGGACAGAATAGTTATTTCTAATTACTGTTGGAATAAAATTAAGGCATTTATAATTTCAAATTTCATAAAGACACAAAAACAGTGTGTTTTCCCTGCTAATTAAGCAATGAATAATGTATTTCATGTCCTTAAAGCAGTAATGTAATTTGGGTTTGGTAATGTAGTGACTGTTGCATATATTTTAATTTTTATTCAAAGGTTTTCCTTTCCTTCCCTCTTCTATCCCTTCCCATCCCCTCCCTCCTTCCTTCCTCCCATCTACTCATCCATCCATCCATCCACCCATCCATCCATCTATATTTTCCTTCCTTCCTTCCTTCCTTTCTTCCTTCCTTCCTTCCTTCCATTCATCTCTGTTACCTTTCCTTCCATCTTCCTTCCTTCCTTCTTCCCTCCCACCCACCCATCTCTTCCTTCCTATTTCTTTCCTTCCTTCCTTCCTTCCTTCCTTCCTTCCTTCCTTCCTTCCTTCCTTCCTTCCTTCCTTCCTTCCTTCCTTCCTTCCTTCCTTCCACCTTTACTTTCCTTCCATCTGTTATCTTTCCTTCCTTCCTCCTATCCACCTATCCACCTACCCCCACCACCCACCCACCCACCCATCCATATCTTCCTTCATTCTATTTCCTTCCTTCCTTCCTTCCTTCCTTCCTTCCTTCCTTCCTTCCTTCCTTCCTTCCTTCCTTCCTTCCTTCCCTTTCACTTTCATAATGTTTTCTTTTCTCTTTCCCTGTCCCCTTCTCTCCCTCTTTCCTTCTATCCTTTTCTACTTTCCTTTTTCCCTTCCTTCCTCCCTTCCTTCCTGACACACCTCCCAACATGTGTGTTTATATCTCATGTGTGTTTATATCTCTGTGTGTGTCTGTAGCCTAGATAATCATTCTCACAGGCTCGCTAACCAGACCTCAAAAAGGCCGAACAACAACATGGCTCAGTGGTTTTGCTAAATAGTTATCTATAGGCATTGGATTCCCTTCAGCGATTTGCTTTTGTTTTGTTTTGTTTTCCTTAAAAGAGGAAGCAAAATCTCACAAGGAAAGAAGTCAGTTTTTCCCCCCTCCGGTTCTCTTATCCCTTCATTTTATTATAGGTTATCTGTTCCCTCTTCTTCCATCTTCCATCCAGGTCTCCTCAGGATTTGACAGCTTCTTTTTGAAATGTGAGTGTGTCATTTGTGAAGGTGAAAGTCATATGGAATGAGGATCATTCTGAGTTTTGTGAATGTTTTTTAACAGAATAATGTAGTTGGAAGGGACCTTGGAGGTCTTCTAGTCCAACCCCCTGCTTAAGTAGGAGACCCTATATCACTTCAGACCAGTGGCTGTCCAGTCTCTTCTTAAAATTCTCCAGTGATGGAGCACACACAACTTTTGAAGGAAAGCTGTTCCATTGATTAATGGTTCTCACTGTCAGGAAATTTCTCTTTAGTTCTAAGTTGCTTCTCTCCTTGATTCGTTTCCATCCATTGCTTCTTGTCCATAAAAATCCACTTACAGAAGATTAACCTGGCTGACTAATAACAATCAAACCCATGTACTGTGCTATGAAATGCAACCCCCCCCCCCCCCATTAAAAACCATCAGACTCTAACGTGGCACCATAACAACTGCACATATGCTGGGCTCAACTCATGGACTTGTAGATGGCATTAGTCCCATCAAGGTTCTCTCCTTGATGACTGTCTATGGATGGAATGTCTATGCTGATTCTCGGGCATCCAGGTCATGGTTGTCCCAAAGGGGTTTTTCAAAAAGACAATTGGACTATTGAAAAATGTACTTTTGGGACTCTCCTTGACGAGTTTCCATCCGTTGCTTATTGTCCTGCCTGAATAGGTTGACTCCCTCTTCTTTATGGAAGCCCCTCAAATATTGGAAGAAGGCCATCATGTCACCCTTAGTCCTTCTTTTCATTAAACTAGACATCCCCAATTCCCCATTCCCAACTGTCCAACAAGAGTGAAAGATATGAGAGAGTAGAGTAGAGTAGAGTAGAGTAGAGTAGAGTAGAGTAGAGTAGAGTAGAGTAGAGTAGAGTAGAGTGTGGAATGGAATGGAAGGGAAGGGAAGGGAAGGGAAGGGAAGGGAAGGGAAGGGAAGGGAAGGGAAGGGAAGGGAAGGGAAGGGAAGGGAAGGGAAGGGAAGGGAAGGAAGGGAAGGGAAGGGAACATGGGGGTCTTGTAGTCCAGTCCCTTACTCAAGCAGGAGAACCTATACCATTTCATACAAGTGACTGTCTAGACTCTTCTTAAAAACATCCAGTGATGTAGCGCCTATGATTTCTGGAGGCAAGTTGTTCCACTGGTTAATTGTCCTCACTGTTAGGAAGTTTCTCCTTAATTCCAGGTTGCTTCTCTCTTCGATTAGTTTCCAACCATTGCTTCTTGTGCTGCCTTCTGATGCTTTGTAGAATAGATTGATCCCCTTCTTTGTGGCAGCCCCTCAAATATTGAAACACTGTTATCGTGTCTCCCCTAATAATTCTTCTTTTCTTTAAATAAGCCAAACCCAGATCCTGCAGCCGTTCTTCATATATTTTAGTCTCCAGGCCTTTGATCATCTTAGTTGCTCTTCTCTGAACTTTGAAATACATTAAAGATGGTATATGAGAAGTTGGAGATAAGAGGTAGTTCATGGAGGGAGATTGACAACAGTAGGCAGACCTGTGGTCCTCTTGTCCTTTTATCTGCCTGCCTAGATGTCTAAATTCCTGGTAGCAACCAAATTCAATTTTTTTACTACCGATTCTGTGGCCGTGGCTTAGTGGGCATGGCATTGCTTGGTGGGCATGGCTCGGTGCACGTGGCAGGGGAAGGTTACTGCAAAATCCCCATTTCCTCCTAATCAGCTGGGGCTCGGGAGGCAGAGAATAGATGGGGGCGGGGCCGGTCAGAATTTTTACTACCGCTTCTCCAAACTACTCAAAATTTCCGCTACCGGTTCTCCAGAACTGGTCAGAACCTGTTGAAACCCACCTCTGATTCCACCTTGCCTCCTCGTGAACTTGAGATGCTCATCAAGAGTGTCTGGCTCCCGACACCGGTGGAGATGCAGCTGTGTGAGTCATTCCTCTCAATGGTATGCCTGACGCACTCTCTTTGGTCCAAAAATAGCATCTCAAGGTGAGATGACAAGGCTATAAAAGCATGAGAGCTTCCTGAAGGAGCTTTGTGTCTCCATGTGGGCTACATTTGCAGGACATGTTGGTGTCCGAACACATTATAGGTAGTCATTGGGCCCCAATGTTTCCATTGCTAAGTGAGGCAGTTGTGAAGTGACAAGGTAACGTCATCAGTGCCAGAAATGGATGATCACCTGTGATACATGGAACCCAGCCTTTGTATCCACATGTTGCATGAATCACACAAAGTCATTTTCCTGGGTTGGAGAAGGTTTGGGGCATCCCTATTCTATGAACATCGCAACCTGTGTTCTTAGTTCAAGTTAGGATTCCCTGACTGTGAGAACAATCAAACCCAGTGGAAGAGCTTGCCTCCAGAAAAAAAAAAATTCTGGAATGTGCAGAAATGGATAGATTAACTCTAGAAATCAAAGGAAAAGAAGATTCGGAATGCTTTATAACGTGGGAATTATTCTACAAATGGTTAATTGACAGATGCTGAGGTTAGAGGAATGGAATTATGTGAAATATGGACTACATGAGAAAGAAAAACTGATGAATAAATATTTTGATGGTTATATAATCAAAACTATAATGGAAGATAGTATACTTTTCAATAATGATTGCTATGATTGCATATATAGCATAGAATAGAATAGAATAGAATAGAATAGAATAGAATAGAATAGAATAGAATAGAATAGAATAGAATAGCAATAAGAAGAGAGAATGGAATTGCAATTAGAATAGAACAGCAATTAATAGAATAGAATAGAATAGAATAGAATAGAATAGAATAGAATAGAATAGAATAGAATAGAATAGAATAGAATAGAATAGAATAGAATAGAATAGAATAGAATAGAATAAAAAATAGAATTTTTTATTGGCCAAGTGTGATTGGACACAAAAGGAATTTGTCTTGGTGCATATGCTCTCAGTGTACATAAAAGACACCTTCATCAAGAATCATAAGGTACAACACTTAATGATAGCCACAGGGTACAGATAAGCAATCAGGAAACAATATCAATATCAATCGTAAGGATACAAGCAACAAAATTACAGTCATACAGTCATAAGTGGGAGGAGATGGGTGATAGGAAGGATGAGAAGATTAATAGTAGTGCAGACTTAGTAAATAGTTTGACAGTGTGGAGGGAATTTTTTGTTTAGCAGAGTGATGGCATTTGGGGAAAAACTGTCCTTGTGTCTAGTTGTTCTGGTGTGCAGGGCTCTATAGTGTCGTTTTGAGGGTAGGAGTTGAAACAGTTTATGTCCAGGATGCGATAGTTAGTGTTTACATACACATACACACACACACACACACACACACACACACACACACACATATTAAATACACATTCTGTTATATGCAGAACAGTTGCAGGAATTGGGTATATCTACTGTAAGGAAAAGAAGAACTAAGGATTGCATGATAATTCTTCTTGTGCCATATCTGTCCTTGGACATTGGCAATCCTGTCAAAGGTGATCCTATTTTTATCAACAGCCGCACGAAAAACTGCTGCTGAGTTTTATCCAAACCGGTCCAAACTTAGATTTTGAAGCCACGATGTTCTTCTTCTGCCTGGACCTCGTTTAACTTCAATCTTTCCCTGGAGGATTAAGTGAAGGATGGCGTATTTTGCCAGGTGTCGCATCCCATGTCCAAAATATTCTAACTTTCGCTTCTTTATGGTTTTGATGATTTTCCTTGGCTTTCCCAGGCGGCTTATCATGAGAGCAATCTTCCAATATTTGAGGGGCTGCCACAAAGAAGAGGGAGTCAAGCTATTCTCCAAAGCACCAGAAGGCAGGACAAGACACAACGGACGGAAGCTAATCAAGGAGAGAAGCAACCTGAAACTAAGGAGACATTTCCTGACAGTGAGAACAATCAATGGAATGACTTGCCCCCAGAAGTTGTGGGTGCTCCATTACTGGAGGCTTTTAAGAAGAGACTGGAGAAGAAGTAGTTTCCTGCTTGAGCAGGGGGTTGGACTAGAAGGCCTCCAAGGTCCCTTCCAACTCTGTTATTCAGTTGTTCTGTTAGATGAAGGACAGGAATTGCAGAAATTGGATATGTCTGTTACTTTTCTAAGATGAACCTCCACTTCCCACAAGAGGAAATGAGATGGGACAGTGGTGAGATTCAGTCGGTTCAGGCCAATTTGGGCGAACCGATAGTTAAATTACTGACTGGCCCCGCCCTTTCTCATCTCGCCCCTTACAGGAGTCCCCACATGACCCATTTTGGCTCCAGGCAAGTGCAGGAAAGCCTCTTATCCCAAAACGGGGCACGGGAAGTGTGTGGCGCCTCCCCACCACCACGTCCTGTTTTCACTCCCAGGAGGCTTCAGGGAGGCCTCCTAGCCCAAAATTGGGTGTGGGGAGCAGTGCATCCCCTCCACAGCCTGTTTATGCTCCCGGGGGCGGGGGTGCAGGAGGCCGGAGGCTGCCTGTCACTCCCCCTGGCCACACCCACCATGGCCACGCCCACCCAGCCTGTCATTAGGGCAGAGAACCGATTGTTAAATTATTTGAATCCCACCACTGGATACCATGGGCAATGTCCTTCCACATTATGCATCGTGACAAAAAGCTGGCCAGAAGTTGAGGAAGTGGCAGCCGTTAGACCGAGCCCAGAAACACTTGAAAGCAAAATCGATTAACATTTCTCAAACAATGGCTTGTTTGTGATGAGCTCACATTTTGCTCACGATAGCCAACCCTATGAGTCAGTCGTTGGCTAGAGAGGATGCATGAGATCATCAGACATGACAAGGGAGAGCATCATCTTCTCTTTTCTATGGTCCACCAAATGGCCTCCCAATGTCACAACACATCTAATCCAGGGTGGGTTCTAATTTTTTTTACTACCGGTTCTGTGGGCGTGGCTTATTTTGTGGGCGTGGTTTGATGGTCATGTGACAATTCTTTAGGATTTAGCAGAGGTGCTGGTCTACCAGGCTTTTAACTGCTTGCAGAGCCGTACCAGTCTACCTATTTGTTTTTGGAGCGCACTGGTCTACCACCACACTGCCTTTTAAAGCTGATCAGCTGTAGGGCGGCCCTTTGAAGCCCCGCGGCAAGAATTTAAACAGCTTTTTCCTTCTTAGCCGATCAGCTGGGACTCAGGAGGCAGAAAATAGATTGGGGGTGTGGCCAAATAAAAGGTAAGAATAATGTGGGGGGGGGGAGGGCCCAGGTTCCGAACAAAGAGAACCAGTTTGGTGACATCATATTGTCACCGCTACCGGCTTGGCTGAACCGGGCCGAACCAGGAGAAACCCACCACTGGTCTAATCTGATATTACGTTTGAGTCGTAGGCCTCTCTACATGCGGCCGAAATATTTTCAGCCTATTTAATATCCTGCAGCTCCTTGGGCAAGTTTGTTTATTCGTTTTTATTAGGTTTTTAGAATAGAATAATATAATAGCAGGATAACAGAGTTGGAAGGGACCTTGTAGGTCATCTAGCCAACCCCCCACCCAAGCAGGAGACCCTACACCTTGTCTGACAGATGGCAGTCCAGTCTCTTCTTGAAAGCCTCCAGTGATGAAGCTCCCTCAACTTCTGAAGGCAATTTCTGTTCCATGGGTTGATTTTTCTCACTGTCAGAAAATTTCTCCTTACTTCCAGGTTGAATGTCTCCTTTTTTTAAAAAAAAAAAAGATTTATGTGCCACCCTTCTCTGGAGGCTCAGGGCGGCTTACAATGCGTTAAGCAATAGCCTTCATACTTTTGTATATTTTTATACAAGGTTAGCTTATTGCCCCCACAAACTGGGTCCTCAATTTACCTACCTTAGAAAGGATGGAAGGCTGAGTCAACCTTGAGCCTGGTGAGATTCAAACTTACAGTAATTGCGGACAGCTGGAGTTAATCACAATGCACAATGCATTAGTCTGCTGAGCTATCCAGGCTCCTTGTTCAGTTTCCATCCATTGTTCCTTGTCTGGCCTTCAGGTGCTTTGGAAAATACCTTGACCCCTTCCTCTCTGTGGCAGCCCCTCAAATATTGGAACTTTGGCTGGAGCCTATCCTCTCCAGAATGTAGAGATTCACTGAACAACCGCATGAATTATTTAACCTCTGTAGCGATTTGCTTAGCAACTGGTGGGGGGGAAATGTCTTAAAAATTGACAAAATTCACTTGGCAAATGTGACGCTTAGCAATGGAACAATGGAATGGCTCAATTGTGGTCCTAAATCGAGCACTGTAAAATATGTCTCTGCAGGGAGTTTGTTGTAAACTGATAGAGGCAGAAATAAAATTAAATAGGGGAAATATTAGAACGTATATAAGATTAGAGGTTTATAGATGTTAGGCATTTTTTTTTCTGCTGCTTGAATAATATTATGAGGATCACTTAAATTTGATAAATGTGATAAAGATGACTAATATTGTTATTTTAATTTGGATTAATATGAATGATGCCCAGAATCAACACTGTCCACATACAATATGGATGTATTTTTATACATACATACATACATACTTATACATACATACATACATACATACATACATACATACATACATACATACATACAAAGTGTTTTTCTATCGAGGCACCTGATCTTCCCCAACATGGGGGAAGGAGCATATGCATCCCTTTTGCCTTTCAGCTCCAATCCAGGAGCCCTCAAGCAATCACATTCACTACAAACCGTTTTATACCAAAATTATATTTCACTGGATTGGAGCTGAAAGGCAAAAGGGATGCAGTATGCTCCCTCCCACATGTTGGGGTAGATCAGGTGCCTCGATGGAAAAACACTTAATCTCTGCCCTGGTTCAAGCTGATGAAGGGAGGAGAACTTGTGGCTTAGAGGTTAATACAACTGCCAAACATGCAGACAACCCAAGTTCAAAGCCAAGTAAAGTTATGGCTAGCTGATGATAGCTAAATAGCTTGAAATAGATCTATACTAGTCTCCCTTTATTTCTTTATCAGCGAAATATAAATTGTAGATATATATATATATAGTATACATATATTGTTAAATTTACATTTACTGACAAAGAAATAAAGGGAGACTAATATAGATCCATTTCAAGCTATTTAGCTATCATTAGCTAGACATACCCTTTTGGGATTCGAACCTGGACCTGCTTGAATATTAGGCAGATGTTTAACCTCTAAGACACAGGTTCTCCTCACTTTGTCAGCTTGTACCAAGGGAGATTAAATCGGTTTTCTAGCAACCTGGTCTAGGGAAGGAGCATACTGCTTCCTTTGCAAGCAAGCCCAGGTTTGAATCCGAGTAAGGGTATGGCTAACTGATGAGAGCTAAATAGCTTGAAATAGATCTATACTAGTCTCCCTTTATTTCTTTGTCAGTAAATATAAATTTAATACAAAACAGTTTGTTGTGAAAGCGACTGCCTGAGGGCTCCTGGATTGGGGCCGAAAGAGGTTTTCGCTTCTTACCTGAATAGGTGAGTGCAGGTGAGCACTGCCTCTGATTAGCACATGGACAACCAAGTCCTGGACTTATTATTTGAGAAAGGAGAAGGGGAAAAAAATCTTAATAAGCAGCAGATTGCCTCGGTTTGATGGCTGCCAGATCTCACTTCGACACAGCACCAAGAAGCGACAAAAACCACATGAGCCTTCTAATCTTTCCTGCGGAAACAATCAACTTTCTACTGGAGGCAGAAAAGAAAAAAAACGTTTCCACCCCATCCTTCTCAGCTCCCCAAATTAAAATCCACACTAGACTCACTCCAACTTTTTTTGAAGCTATTTCAGATTGGCTGGAAGTGGAAGATGATTAAAGAGAGATCCAACCTAGATTTAAGGAGGAATTTCCTGACTATGAGAACAATTTACTCGGTAGAATGGCTGGCCTCTGGAAATTGTGAGTGCTCCCATCACTGGAGGTTTTTAAGAAGAGATTGGACATCCATTTGTCTGAAATAGTATAGGATCTCCTGCTTCAGCAATGGGCTTTGCCTAGAAGACCTCCAAGGTCCTGTCCAGCTCTAATCTGATGATAAGTTTGGACAACCATTGTCTGGAAGGGTATAGGACTGTGATGGCAAACCTATGACACAGGTGCCACAGGTGGCACACAGAGCCATATCTGTGGGCACATGAGCATTGCCCTACCTCAGTCCAGCTCGCAAGCGCACACTGGCCAACTGATTTTCAGGCCTTCCGGGCCCACAGGAAGTTGGGAAACAGGCTGTTTCCAGGCCTCCGGAGGGCCTCCAGGGGAGTGGGGAAGGCTGTTTTCACCCTCCCCAGGCTCCTAGATAGGCCCTGGAGCCTGGGGAGGGCAAAAAAATGGGGCTACCAGGCCCACTGTGCCAAAAGCGGGGAGGGGGAGCGGGAGGGTCACATGTGTATGTGTTGGGGGACGGGTTGCATTGAATTATGGTCTGGGCACATATGCATGCAATCCCCCCCCCCCACTACCCCCGCTTTTGGCACATGACGGCAAAAAGGTTAGCCATCGCTGGTATAGGATCTCCTGTTTGAGCAGGGGGCTCGACTAGAAGACCTCCAAGGTCCCTTCCAGCTCTATTCTGATGATGAGATTGGGCAACCATTGACTGGAATGGTGGAGGGTCTCCTGCTTGTATTCTATTCTGGAATAGTTACGCTTTTCAATTAGACAAAATGCCAGTTGTGTTTAGAAGCCCAATATCGTGCCAAAGAAACCACAGCCATCGGGAAGCTGATGTTCCTAATGAAACGTTAACTTAACTTGAAAACGGTCCTCTAATTTACCTCTCTTTTATTCTTTCTTTTTTTTTTCCTTTTTCCTTTTTTTTTAAATGCTAATGCTTTAGCAAAAACCTTTGTTTTGACATTTCTTGCTGGGGGAATACTATTCTTCATGTTGGCATTAATGACTTTTTTTTTTCCTGGTGAAACATTTCAGTTTTGATATATTTATATTAAATAGACTTTCCTCGAGTTTAGCTGGGCTCATTAGTAAGGTAACCTGCCTATACTTACCTGGAGGGGGGGAGGGCCGGGGAAATGATGATGTAATTAGAGAATTTAATAGCAAGAAGATACAATGGAATTTTGCAAAGGGAACACTATATATATATATATATTATATTGGATAGATAGATAGATCTAGATAGATAGAGAAATAAAGGGCGTTTAGTATAGATCGACAGTATTTCAAGCTATTTAGATCTCATCAGCTAGCCATACCCTTACTTGGATTTGAACATGGGCTGCCTGCATGTTAGGCAGTTGTATTAACCTCTGAGCCACAAGTTCTCCTCCCTTCATCAGCTTGAGCCAGGGGAGAGATTAAGTGCTTTTCTGTCGAGACACCTGGTCTACCCCAGCATGTAGGAGGGAGCATACTGCACCCCTTTCACCTTTCAGCTCCAATCCAGGAGCCCTCAAGCAGTCGCATTCACTGCGTTGATTTTGCTTGTCAGAAGGTCGCAAAAGGTGAACACATTTCATTTCATTTCATTTCTTAAATTTGTATACCACCTTTCTCCTGACGGACTCAGGGCAGTGAACAGCCAAAAATTAAAATATATAAAATATGAAAGTTAAAATAATTTAAAACATAATTAAATCAATTTTGGCTTCCCCAAATTTAAAACCCCTCACTAAAATTAACGCATTAAAATCTTTTTAAGCCAGCCCGAATTGCTGGAATAGAAAAGTCTTCAGGGCCTTGCGGAAAGTACGGAGGTCTAGGATCAGTCGTATCCCTGGGGGTAGCTCGTTCCAGAGGGCGGGAGCCCCCACAGAGAAGGCTTTCCCCCTGGAGGTCACCAATCGACATTGCCTGACCGACGGCACTCTGAGGAGACCCCCTCTGTGAGAGCGTATTGGCCGGTGGGAGATTATCGGTGGCAGAAGGTGGTCTCGTAAGTACCCAGGCCCTAAGCCATGGAGCGCTTTAAAGATGAGAACCAGTACCTTGAAGCGCACCCAGAAGACCACTGGGAGCCAGTGCAGCTCGCGCAGGAGAGGTATTACATGGGAGCGCCAAGTCGCCCCCATAATCACCCGCGCGGCCGCATTCTGGACCAGTTGGACCCTCCAGGTGGTCCTCAAGGGGAGCCCCATGTAGAGAGCATTACAGTAGTCCAGGCGAAAAGTGAAGAGGGCATGAGTGACCGTGCATAAGGAGTCCCGATCCAGGAAGGGACGCAACTGGCGTATCAGGCGAACCTGATAGAAAGCCCCCCTGGCCATGGCCATCATATGCTCTTCTCAAGACCTCCAAGATCCCTTCCAGGTCTATTCAGTTCTATGAGCTCTAGTGGCACAGGGGTTAGAGTCCGGTACCGTAGGTTACTTCTGCTCACTGCCGGCTGCCTGCAATTTGGCAGTTCGACTCTCACCAGGCTCAAGGTTTGAGTCAGCCTTCCATCCTTCCTTCCGAGGTCGGTAAAATGAGGACCCAGATTGTTCGGGGGTGGGGGGTGGGGGGGTGGGAGCAAGAGGCTGGTTCTGTAAACTGCTTAGAAAGAGTTTGTAAGCACTGTTTTAAAGCGATACATAAGTGCAAGTGCTATTGCTATTGCTCTTTGATCGACTCCAAATCATGAACCACAGACTCCGTCTGAACCAGGTCTTGATTGCACATTGCTCAGAGCAAAACACCACCAGAAAGTCTGTCTTGTTCACTTTATTAGAGTTTATTACCAGAACTGCTTATTATATTGCCCATTATGTTAATGAATTAGAACAACAGAGTTAAAATGTTTGTCATAGTGTAAAGCTCATTAGTCTGGGGGAGGAAAAAAAAAAGGAACTCGGAATACACCATATTAGGTTTAAGGGCCTTCTTCTTCAAGAATATTCCCAATTAGGATTTATGTAAGCATGCAATTAGCAGGAGTCCATGAAGACAGGGGTGAAAATGGGCTGGGGAAATATCAAGGCGGCCCTCTTGGCTTTAAGTCAAATAGAAGCCTTGCAGGAAACCACTCTTGTTTCTGGCAGGGAAGTGAGTATCAAGGAACCGCTTCATTCGGTTTTTTCCTAGAAAAGGAGAAATTCTCCAGGAAATCCATCCTTCCTTCCTTCCTTCCTTCCTTCCTTCCTTCCTTCCTTCCTTCCTTCCTTCCTTCCTTCCTTCCTTCCTCCCTCCCTCCCTCCCTCCCTCCCTCCCTCCCTCCCTCTCTGTTGGTTGACCTTCCTTCCTTCCTTCCTTCCTTCCTTCCTTCCTCCCTCCCTCCCTCCCTCCCTCCCTCCCTCCCTTCCTTCCTTCCTTCCTTCCTTCCCTCCTCCCTCCCTCCCTGTTGGATGACCTCCCTCCTTCCCTGTTGGTTGGCCTTCCTTCCTTCCTTCCTTCCTTCCTTCCTTCCTTCCTTCCCCCCTCCCTCCCTCCCTCCCTCCCTCCCTGTTGGTTGGCCTTCCTTCCTTCCTTCCTTCCTTCCTTCCCCTCCCTCCCTCCCTCCCTCCCGGTTGGTTGGCCTTCCTTCCTTCCTTCCCTCCTTCCTCCCTCCCTCCCTCCCTCCCTTTTTCCTCCCTCCCTCCCTCCCTCTCTGTTGGTTGGCCTTCTTTCCTTCCTTCCTTCCTTCCTTCCTTCCTTCCTTCCTTCCTTCCCCTCCCTCCCTCCCTCCCTCCCTCCCGGTTGGTTGGCCTTCCTTCCTTCCTTCCCTCCTTCCTCCCTCCCTAGTTGCAGAATTTTAATTTTAATTTCAGATGTTTCTCTGTGATAGAAGTGATTGAACTGGTTTTTAGCAGGTATTGTTTCTGCATTTTCTTACCATACTTGCAGCCCATTCTCAAATTAATCGGTTTTAAAAATCAAGTTATTCAAGTTGTTCTTCACCCTGGCAGCTTGTGTGGATGTGTGCAGGTACTTCACTTGACAGTCTGCAGAAGAGAGAGATCAATGTTACGTTTATTCGTTTTTAAGGGATGCTATCCCACACTCAGATAGCAGGTGGCAAATTAGCTTCCCCAAGTTATACAACTCTGAGAAGAGCCTCAGATAGCTCAACAGACTAAATAGCCTGTTATTAACATCCAGCTGTCTGCAAGTATTGCAAGTTCGAGGCTCAAGGTTGACTCAGCCTTCCATCCTTTCTAAGGTAGGTAAATTGAGGACCCAGTTTGTGGGGGCAATAAGCTGACTTTGTATAAATATACAAAAGTCTGAAGGCTATTGCTTAACGCATTGTAAGCCACCCTGAGTCTCCGGAGATATATAAATCTAATTTTTTAAAAAAACTCCACCGGGATCTTTGGTGCTTTCTGAACTTGGTCGTTTTCTTGCAGACGTTTCATGACCCAACTAGGTAACTTCATCAGTGGTACAAGAGAAGGGGAGGAGGAGGAAGAGGAAGAGGACAACATCTGTAGAGTCTTCGGTGCTCTCTGAGCTTGGTGGTTTTCTTGCAAACATTTCAAAATCCAACTAGGTAACATCATCAGTGCTGGAAGGCAGTGGGGTTTGCCAGGAGGAGGAGGAGGAGGAGGGAATTGTTGGTGTTCTCTAAACTTAGTTGTTTTCTTGCAGATATTTTACTACCCAACTAGGTAACATCATCAGTGCTAGAAAGGAGTGAGTACAAGAAAGGACAGTCAACAACAGCCTAATCAAAGAACCACCAATGAACACCCCCTCCATCAACATTGACAGGGAAAGCCACTTATCTATAAACAGAGTTCAAACCCCATTCCTTTCCAGCACTAATGAAGTTACCCAGTTTGGGTAACAATGCAACCCTGAGCTACAACTATTTTCCTTTGACACTACAGTGATATATTGAATATAATAGAAGGTTTTTGCAGAACAATGAGTAAGCTCAATTAAAATATTTGCTCGCTAAGATAGTCCTCTTGATACAGTTGTTAGGAATATTGGTGTATTGGCCCAAGTGAAAGATACTTGAAATATCTACCACAATTTAGGTGCATCAAAAGGTTTTCTTGGAAACCCAGGTTTGTGTGCTTAGAGGGAAAAATTAACGACGCTGAACAAAATATTCCCGAGGAAAGGAGAATTGGGCTAATCAATAAAATTACAATCACACAATCAATGAAACAATGAAATCACCATCGTCAACAGTGAAGACAGGCAAATAAAAATGTTAGACGGACTGTTAAACAATATTATTTGATATGGGAGATATTTTATCAATGGTCTGACAAAAAAAAGTATGGAGATGAGATAGCATACATGAGATGAAACTTCGATGAAATGTTTAAATATTTATCTTCTGTTCAAGTAAAGAATAATTGTTAGATGATGAGATTTGGAAAATTGCAAGCACGAAATGATTTTAACCGATCGAGATGCTGCCTATAATTGTTTGTAAGGACGATATTTTTAAGTTGTTTTTTATTTTAATTTCAAATAAAACTTTTTTCACACAAAAAAATTGTTAGACGGACTGCTATAGAGTGTTTACATGCATAGTCAGCAATTTAAAAGAAAGAAAGAGAAAAGAGTTTTGAAGGCCTTATGAATTAGACAGAGGGTCAAACGTACGTAAGACTCCCCAACCCTCCTGTTTCCCCCACAACAACAACCCCGTGAGGGGAGTTGGGCTCAGAGATACCAAAGGGCCGAAAATCCCCCAGCTGGGTTTCTTGCCTAAGGCATGGCCAGAATTCACCCTTCAAAGCACCAGAAGGCAAGACAAGAAACAACAAATGGAAACTAATCAACCTGGAATTAAGGAGAAACTTCCTAGCAGTGAGGACAATTAACCACTGGAACAGCTTATCACAAGAAGTTGTAAATGCTCCATTACTGGAGGTTTTCAAGAAGAGACTGGACAACCATTTGTCCATATTGGTATAGGGCAGTGGTGTCAATCTCAAGGATTCGGCCTGCGGGGTGCTTAAATCTGGCCCGCGGGGCTGGCCTGGAAATATCAAAAGACCAGCTTCCAGTGGAATCTCAACATTTGAGGTAAACCAAGTCAGAAAACAGATTCTGCAACGGATAATGGGATTATCCTTTCTTGGTATCAAAATCCTGATAGCATTTTGTCTGTTTTATACCAAAGGTAGGATAGAATGGAATGGAATGGAATGGAATGGAATGGAATGGAATCGAATCGAATCGAATCGAATCGAATCGAATGGAATCGAATCGAATCGAATCGAATCGAATCGAATCGAATCGAATAGAATAGAATAGAATAGAATAGAATAGAATAGAACATGGAATGGAATGGAATGGAATGGAATGGAATGGAATGGAATGGAATGGAATAGAATAGAATAGAATAGAATAGAATAGAATAGAATAGAATAGAATAGAATAGAATAGAATAGAATAGAATAGAATAGAATAGAATAGAACATGGAATGGAATGGAATGGAATGGAATGGAATGGAATGGAATGGAATGGAATGGAATGGAATAGAATAGAATAGAATAGAATAGAATAGAATAGAATAGAATAGAATAGAATAGAATAGAATAGAATAGAATAGAATAGAATAGAACAGAACATGGAATGGAATGGAATGGAATGGAATGGAATGGAATGGAATGGAATGGAATGGAATAGAATAGAATAGAATAGAATAGAATAGAATAGAATAGAATAGAATAGAATAGAATAGAATAGAATATGGAATGGAATGGAATGGAATGGAATGGAATGGAATGGAATGGAATAGAATAGAATAGAATAGAATAGAATAGAATAGAATAGAATAGAATAGAATAGAATAGAATAGAATAGAATAGAATAGAATAGAATAGAACATGGAATGGAATGGAATGGAATGGAATAGAATAGAATAGAATAGAATAGAATAGAATAGAATAGAATAGAATAGAATAGAATAGAATAGAATAGAATAGAATAGAATAGAATAGAATAGAATAGAATGCGGAACGGAACGGAACGGAACGGAACGGAACGGAACGGAACGGAACAGAACAGAACAGAACAGAACAGAATCGATTTTTTTATTGGCCAGGTGTGACTGGACACACAAGGAATTTTTCTTGGTGCATATGCTCTCAGTGTACATAAAAGAAAAGATACGTTCAGCAAAAATTATAAGGTACGACAGTTAATGATGGTCATAGGGAAACAGTCGATATAAATCTTAAGGATACCAGCAACAAGGTTACAGTGGTCCCAGATTAGATCTTTTTCTAATGTTTTGGAGAAGGTCATCTCCAGATACCACTATTACCAGAGAGACACAGCGAGAACTATACCCTTTATTTAATGAATAGCATCTCTGCTGTCGACAAAAGTGTTTGGTATCAAATACATTTAGACAGTACAGTATTAAAGAGGACTGGGCAAACTCAATTAGGATTGAACTAACAGCAGCTATTAGATAGATAGTTCTTGTTTCCAAAATCATAACAGCTCCATAAGCTTGAATGTCAGTTGTCGATCAACATCCTATTGTTGTTCAGTTGCTAAATTGCATCCAACTCTTCATGACCCCCATGGATCACAGCACACCAGACCCTCCTGCCCTCCACTGTCTCCCAGGGTTTGCACAAATTCATCTTTGTTGCGTTGATGACACCATCTAACCATCTCATCTTCTGCTGGTCTCCTTCTTCTTTTGCCCTCCATCTTTCTCAATACCAGGTTCTTCTCCAAGGAGACCTCTCTTCTCATTTGGTGGCCAAAGGATTTGAGCTTCAGCTTTAGGATCTGTCCTTTCAGAGGACAGCCAGCGTCAATTTCCTTTAGGATTGACTGATTTGGGAAGATGGGTTGGATTAGATGACCTACAAGGTGACTTCCAATGCTGTTAACCTGTTAATCTGATTTGATTGTCCTTGTAGTCCAAGGGACTCAAGAATCTTCATGGCCATCACAATTCAAAAACATCAAGTCTTCTGTGCTCGGCCTTCCTTAAGGCCCAACACAATGTATTAAAGATACATTCAGTCACTAAGTCATGTCCGACTTTTCGTGACTCCATGGACCATAGCACACCAGACCCCCGCTCTCCTCCATTGTCTTCTGGAGTTTGCACAAATTCATATTCATTGTGTCGATGGCACAATCCAGCCATCTCATCCTCTGCTACCTCCTACACCTTTTGCATTCCATCTTACTCAACATCATCTTACTCATTCGCCAATGA
Source organism: Coluber constrictor foxii (assembly GCA_038048745.1). Lineage (NCBI taxonomy): Eukaryota > Metazoa > Chordata > Lepidosauria > Squamata > Colubridae > Coluber > Coluber constrictor. The sequence continues at coordinate 1,907,391 of CM075959.1, read as the reverse complement.
GCCCTCTTGTCTCATTTGAGGGCCAAAGTATTTGAGTTTCAGCTTCAGGATCTATCCTTCCAAAGGACGGTCATGGTTCATTTTCTGCTGACCTTCCTAGGGGACCACTATTTTCCTCCAAGTTCCTGGAAGTATCTGGTTGTCCATTTTGTAATACAATGGGGCGACTTGATCCATCTGAGTTTTTTAGATGTTCTCCTGCCCTCATGAGTTGCTCATGTAATGCCGCCAAAGATTCTCAGGAAGCCAGAAGAAGTCATTGCCTAGGACAGTGATGGCTAACCTTTTTGCCATCGCGTGCCAAAAGTGGGGAGAGCGCAATGGGGTCACATGCACGCGTGCCTACATCCATAATTCTATGTGCCCCACCCCCCTGTGCTCCCCTCGCTTTTGGCACATGATGGCATGGTGGGCCCGTTTTTTTGCTCTCCCCAGGCTCCAGAGCCTTTCTAGGAACCTGGAGAGGGCAAAAATGACCTTCCCCACCTTCCCCAGAGGCCCTCCAGAGGCCGGAAACACTGTGTTTCCTGACTTCTAGTGGGCCCAGAAGGCCTGAAAATCAGCTGGCAGGTGCACGCATGCATGCCAGAGCTGAACTCACATGCCCATCGATATGGCTCCACGTGCCACCTGTAGCACCTGTGCCATAGGTTCGCCATCTCGGGCCTAGGGAGACACGTCTGTGCTACGTGGAAGGCACAAAGGCTCTTATGATAACAATCCAGAACTAGTCCAGGAAGGTGCAAGGTCAAGCTGTAGATCACAGAACAAGAAGTTCTTCTCTTTCACTAATTAATTAAGCAGCTGGAAAGAAGGGACTGTGAAAAAGGTGAACGCAATGACATTGCTAACAACAGGAGCCCTATTTATCAGTCATAATTAGCTTCCTCCCACCTCCCTCCAGAAGTGCTGCAGCTGTACCCGAATGATGGAGCGATGAGGATGGGCCGACCCCTCGAGTCCTCCGGGAGACACTCCTCTCCCTGCCAGCCTGAAGGTGACTAAAGCCGGGCTCTTGAGGACAATCGTGCAAAGTTAGTTCTCCTTCAAGGAAAACTTCTTGCAACCTGTTACTCCGGCTGGAGTGGATCACTTGTAACGTTCAGGAGTGAAGGGAGATGACATGGGTGAATGTAGACCATAGAATCATAGGGCTGGAAGCAGCAGTGAGTTTCACATATTCTTACTACCGGTTTGCGTTCCACACCTGCACTTTGCTCACACACGCACCTTCCGGACATGGACCCTCCCTTGAAAATAGGACTAAATAGGACAGCGTTATGTCTGCTTGCTGCTACCGGTCTGAACCGGCTGAATACCATCTCTGGCTGGAAGGGACCTTGGAGGGTTCAAGGGTCCCCAACCTATGAGCCCATTAGTGCAGTGGTGTCAAACTCAAGGCCCATGGGCCAGATCTGGCCCACGATGTGGTCAGATCCAACCCGTGGGGCTGTCCTGAAAAATGTAAGAGGCCGGCCCGCGTCTCTTCAGCCCGGTCTACCCAATGCAAAGAGGAAACATGCCAGCAGTCTGGGGAGTGGCGCCAAGCTGGCCATGCCCACCCAGCTGGCCACACCTACCCAGTTGCCCATGTCCCTCCCCCAAGGTCAGCCGCAGCCCTGATGTGGCCCTCAATGAAATTGAGTTTGACACCCTTGCGCTAGTTCAGGGGTCAGCAACCTGTGGCTCTGGAGCCGCATGTGGCTCTTTCACCCCTCTGCTGCAGTCCCTGTCATTCAAAATATGCGTCACAACCACCAATGTGTGACACCCGCTGGCACACAATTTATTGAACTTTTCAACCCCCGGTAGGCCAACCATGGATAAACCCAAGAAAAGAAAAGTTTCAGAAGAAAGCAGAATGTTTAATTGAACTACATCTGCTAGTTTTGTGGCCGCTCAAGAAATAGTCAGGCACAGGAAGGGTTTTGTGGCTCCCGGTGTTTTCTTTTCTGTGGGAAATGGGTCCAAATGGCTCTTTGAGTGTTTAAGGTTGCAGACCCCTGTCATGAGGGGAGTGCAACTAGGCCATGGAAATGGCCAGTGGAGGGGAAGGGGGGAGAGAGGATGGCTGCACACAAACCATGGTTAAACACATTTGCATGCTCTCCATTTGCATGACCGGCATGCATTTGTGCACACCACTCATGCAAATGAAGATACATGCTGACGTGTGCTTGCTGGCTGCTCTGGTGCAACCATTGTCTCCCCCCACCTCCCCCAGCCAATCTGCAAAGTCAGAAATGTTTGGGAGCTCTGTTCTATTCCAACCCCTGGTTCACGCAGGAGACTCTATACCCGTGATGGCGAACCTATGGCACGGGTGCCACAGGTGGCACATGGCACATATGCATGTGCTGGCCAGCTGATTTTTGGGCCTTCTGGGCCCACCAGAAGTCAGGAAACATGCTGTTTCTGGCCTCCAGGGTGAGGAACGCTGTTTTCGCCCTCCCCAGGCTCCTAGAAAGGCTCTGGAGCCTGGGGAGAGCGAAAAACGGGCCTATCAAGCCCACTGTGCCATCACGTGCCAAAAGCAGGGGGACTACAGGGGGGCGCATAGAATTATGGATGTGGGCACGCGTGCATATGACCCGCCCACGCTCCCCCCACTTTTGGCACCATCACTGCTCTATACCATTTCTGATAATTGATTGTCCAATCACTTCTTGAAAACTTCCAGTGATGGAACTCTATGGATATTCTCAGTCATCCAGGTCACCTTTATCCCAAAGGTGCTTTTTCAAGAGGCAACTGGGCTTCCTTGGTTTTTCTTTGAAGACGTTTCCCTTCTCGTCCAAGGAGCTTCTTCAGATGAGAAGCGACACAGAGCTGAAGAAGCTTCTTGGATGAGAAGCGAAATGTCTTCAAAGAAAACCGAGGAAGTCCAGTTGCCTCCATGACTGGTTTGACTGAGAATCTCCAGGTTTTGAAGAAGTGATTGGACAACCAATTATCTGAAATGGTCTAAGGTTTCCTGCTTGAGCCAAAGGGGTTGGATTAGAAGACCTCCAAACTCCCTTCCAACTCTGTTATTCTGTTGCAATGGCATTTAGTGAAAAACTAAAATGTTCAAAGCTAAATGACAGACCCCCCTCAAGTTGCACTCAACAGCGGACTTCGTCAACAAGTCAAGTCACCTGGTAAGACCACATTTGGAATACTGTGTGCCCCAATTTTGGTGCACCCACAACTTCTTGGAGTAAAATTGTTCCACTGGTTAATTGTCACCGTCAGGAAATGTCTCCTTAAATCTCGATTGGTTCTCTCCTTGATCAGTATCCATCCATTGCTTCCTGTCCTGCCTTCAGGTGCTCTGGAGAATAGCTTGACTCCCTCTTCTTTGTGGAAGCCCCTGAGATATTGGAAGATTGCTATCATGTCTCCTCTGGTCCTTCTTTTCATTAAACTAGACATATCCAGTTCCTACAACTGTTCTTCATATGTTTTAGATTCCAGTCCCCTAATCATCTTTGTTGCTCTTCTCTGCACTTTTTCTAGAGTCTCCATATTTTCTAGGATTCAGGTGTCCAAAGTACCCTTCAACCCCACCTCCCTTCTAGTACTGATGATGTTAACTACTATGGTCATGAAACGTCTGCACGAAAACCATCATGCCTGGAGATCAGATCCGATCAGGCAGAGGCCTTAACAACTACATTGGCACAAGACGCTAAATTTAACAGAATAACAGGCTTGGAAGGGATCTTGGAGGCCTTCTAGTCCAACCTCCTTGCTCAAACAGGAGACTGGAGAAATGGCCATCCAATCTCTTCCAGTGATGGAACACCCAAAACATCTGGAGCAGGGGTGGGTTCTAAATTTTTTTACTACTGGTTCTGTGGACGTGGCTTATTTTGGAGGTACCAGTCTACCCATTTATTTTATTTTATTTTTTTAATTTGATTTATATGCCGCCCTTCTCCGGAGACTCAGGGCGGCTTACAATGCGTTAAGCAATAGCCTTCATACTTTTATATATTTATATAAAGTCAGCTTATTGCCCCCAACAAACTGGGTCCTCAATTTACCCACCTTAGAAAGGATGGAAGGCTGAGTCGACCTTGAGCCTGGCTAGGATTGAACTCGCAGAAATTGCAGGCAGCTGGATGTTAATTGCTGCCTTTAGCAGGAGGCATTAGCCCCCTACGCTACTCAGGCTCAGTTCATTTTTTGCAGGCACTGATCTACCCATTTATTTTTGCGGGCACCGGTCTACCACCAAACTGCCTTTTACCACTGATCAGCTGTAGGGCGGCCCTTTGAAGCCCCACGGCCAGAGTTTAAACAGTTTTTCCTTATAGCCCATCAGCTGGGACTCAGGAGACAGCAATAGATTGGGGTGGGGCCAAATAAAAGGTAAGAATAACACGGGGGTGGGGGGCCGGGGTGGGGCAGAACCGATTCAGTGACGTCATATTGCCACTGCTACTGGCTCAGCAAAACTGGGCCAAACCGGGAGGAACCCACCACTGATCTGGAGGGAAGCTGCTCCACTGCTGAATTGTTCTCACTGTCAGGAAATTTCTCCTTAATGTTAGGTTGAATTTCTCCTTGGTAGGCTTCCATCCATTGCTTCTTGTCCTGCCTTCAGGTGCTTTGGAGAATAACTTGACCCCCCTCTTCTCTGTGACAACCCCTCAGATATCAGCAGGTAGCTATCATTTTACCCGTAAACCTTCTCTTTGTTGGAGTAGACACCTCCAGTTCTTCCTGGAAGGTTCTTAGCAGATTTAATACATTTTAATGTTTAACCAACTTTGGCTCATTTAGGAAGCTAAGCAGGGTCAAGCTTGGTTAGGATTTGGATGGGAAACTACTTGACAATTTTCTGGATTACAGGCTAGACAGAGAAATCCAAAACACAGACTGGGAGAAAGAATAACAACGTAATTTTGTAAAACGCTGCCAAGAAAAAAAAAAATAAATGATTTGCATGAGCTCAACTTGAAGCCTTGATATTGTATTACAAGTCGACGTGCAGTGGAGCATATAATATATTGCTGGGATTTGCACAATATTCTTTTCAAGGGATGCTTTTATGGCTTCTAATCTTGAACAAACAGGAGGAAAAAGACCAAATTCCTGTTTCTTTTCGGATCAGACAGTAATTTAATCTCCCGCAGTATTTCTAGCCAGACATCTGCGTTAGTCCGAGAGGAAAACGTTAATAGCCTTGGTTCAGAGGTGAAATGCTCCCGGTTCGGACCGGATTGCCCGATCCGAACTGGTAGTAAAAATCCCTGCCACCCCCTTGACCAGCTGAGCCACACAATCATCAGAGGCTTTTTTTTTTTTTACTTTTAAAAGTATTTTTTCTACAACCTCTTTGGCAAAAAAAATGCTTTTAAAAGTTAAAAAAAAGTTTCTGATGATCACGCGGCTCAGCTGGGATCGTCAAAGGCTTTTAAAAGACCCCCCTTTTTTTTCTTTTAAATGCCTCTGATGATCCCAGCTGAGTTGCCTGATCGGCAGAGGCTTTTTTTTTTTTACTTTTAAAAGCATCTTTTCGGCCGAAGAGGTTGTAAAAAAATGCTTTTAAAAGCCTCTGCTGATCAGGCAACTCAGCTGGGATTGTCAGAGCCTTTTGAAAGCATTTTTTACAACCTCTTTGCCCAAGAGGATGTAGAAAAAATGCTTTTAAAAATAAAAGAAAAAATAATTGGCCACGCCTACCCAGTCACATTACCTCACACACACACCAAGCCACGCCCACAGAACCGGTAGTAACAAATTTTAGATTTCACCACTGCCTTGTTGGTTCTTTTGTGGCAAACGCAGGAAAGAATTCAGTTTAATGCCCATGTGAAATGTATAGGGTTAGGCCAGCTTAGGAAAAAAAAAATCAAGTCCAATTTTGGTGAAAAACAACCAGGAGTTTCATAAGGTGAAGTTGAAACCTGCCTATTCGAAATCTTACCAGTGATTCCATTCTTAAACATGAAATAACGGAATGGGATGGGATGGGAAATTCATTAAGTGAGTTTTGCCCCATTTTATGACTTTCTTTGCCACCATTGTCAAGTGAATTGCCGCGGTTGTTAAATTAGTGACACAGTTGTTAAGTGAATCTGCCTTCCCCATTGACTTTGCTGGTCAGAAGGTTGCAAAATTGGATCCCGCGACCCCTTCCTTCCTTCCTTCCTTCCTTCCTTCCTTCCTTCCTTCCTTCCTTCTTTCTTCCCTCCCTCTCTCCCTCGCTTTCTAGTTTTCTTCCTCTCTCCCAATCTCCTTCCTTCCTTCCGTTCTTCCTTCCTTTCTTCTTTCCTTCATTCTTCTTCTTTTCTCCTTCCCTCCCATCTCCTCCCTCCCTCCTCTTTCCATTTCTCTCATTCCTTCCTCCCTCCCTTTCTAGTTTTCTTCCTCTCTTCCAATCTCCTTCCTTCTTTTCTTCCTTCCTTCCTTTTTCTTCCTTTCTTCTTTTCTTCCTTCCTTCCTTTCCTCTTTTTTCCCTCTGTCCCTCCCTCTCTAGCTTTTTAGTTTTCTTCGTCTCTCCCAATCTCCTTCCTTCCTTCTTTCCTTCCCTCCTTCCTTCCTTTCCTTCTTCCTTCCTTCTTCTTTTCTCCCTCCCTCCCATCTCCTCCCTCCCTCCCTCCTCTTTCCATTTCCTTCCTTCCTCCCTCCCTTTCTAGTTTTCTTTCTCTCTACCAATCTCCTTCCTTCTTTTCTCCCTTCCTTCCTTCTTTCCTTCCTTGTTCTTCTTTCCTCCCTCCCTCCCTTCCATCTCCTCCCTCCTTCCTCTTTCCATTTCTTTCTTTCCTTCCTTCCTTCCTTTTCCTTCCTTCCTTCCTTCCTTCCTTCCTTCCTTCCTTCCTTCCTTCCTTCCTTCCTTCCTTCCTTCCTTCCTTCCTTCCTTCCTTCCTTCCTTCCTTTCCCAGCTCTTTAAAAAAAGTGACTCTGGATGTCTTACCATTAAATCATAAGTGTAGGAAATACTTACATGCACTGTGATTAGATATCACACTCCACCTTTGGTGGAGAGCTCAGATATCATTCATTTATTCATTCTTTCATTCCTTCGTTCATTCATTTATTCAAATTTATTGGCTGCCCAACTCCGGTGGACTCCAATGAATCGTGAATCTGCCATCATTCCACCTTCCATCCTTTCTTAGGGTAACTTCATCCCATCGTGACTGCACAAAAAGGCACTTTGGAAGCCCAGCACCTCCACTCAGAGAGGACAACTGTTTCGCCCACCTTTTGTTCACCAGCACTGACTTTATCTTGCCTCCTGCCTCCGCCTCCGCAGGCCGTAGCACATTTCCCTTTCTTCCAGCAGGAAATGGCAAAGGTTACTTCTGGGCAGCCCTAATTTGCAGCGTCAGAGTTACCCATTACCAAAACGATTAACTTTAAAGAGATGGCAGTAAACGGCTGGTGTATAGAAGACATCAAGCATCATTAAAATGTAAATGGAAGCCAAGTTTAATGCGAGAAAGGGGAAAGTTGCCGGGAACACTTTGCCGTCGTCGTTGCGTCCCTCCGCTCTCTGCTCACCGCCGGCTGCCGAGCGAGTCGCGTTTTCTTGACAATTGCCATAATGATGACAAAGATAATATGGAGAGACATTAGCGAGTGGCGTGTTCTTTCTAGTGGTGGAACTGCAGTTGTGCACATGCTGAGATTTTGCTGTGGGTTCAAAGTGCACCAGAAGTTATATTCACACAAGGCACTTGACTGGTTCCTGAACCAGCCCACTGTCACGAATTGTACAACTCGGCAAATTAAGGCTCATTATTTAGCCAAGCGGGCTGGGTGTGGTCTATGTGCCAAGCAGATTCTTTTAATAATAAATAATAATATAATTATTAACAATGAGCCTGAGTAGCGTAGGGGGGTAATGCCTCCTACAAAGGCAGCATTTAAGATCCAGCTGCTGCAATTACTTGTGAGTTCAATCCCAGCCAGGCTCAAGGTCGACTCAGCCTTCCATCCTTTATAAGGTAGGTAAATTGAGGACCCAGTTTGTTGGGGGCAATAAGCTGACCTTGTATAAATATAAATATACAAAAGTATGAAGGCTATTGCTTAATGCACTGTAAGCCGCCCTGAGTCTCTGGAGAAGGACGGCATATAAATCAATTTTTTAAAAAAATATAACAACAACAGCAGCAACAACAATAATAGTTTAGTTAGTTTATTAATTTTTTTAGTTTATTACATTTTTATACTGCCCTTCTCCCGAAGGACTCAGGGCAGTGTACAGCTATGATAAAACAACATATACCATAAAACTTTAAAACAATTTAAAATGTATTACATAATTTGGCCCTATTTTATTTATTTTTTAAAAAAAGACCCCAAAACTAAAATAGCCGATTTAAAATCATACTTTCATTAGCCCAGCCTGCTGTAATAATAGGGTCTTGAGGGCATGGTAAAAGGTACGTAGGTCACGGATCCTACGTATCTCGGGGGGGGGGCAGTTCATTCCATAGGGTGGGAGCCCCCACAGAGAAGGTCCTCCCCCTGGGGGTCGCCAGTCGACATAATTTGACCGACGGCAGCCTGAGGAGGCCCTCTCTGTGAGAGCGAACTGTCCGGTGGGAGGCTATCGGTGGCAGAAGGAGATCTCATAGATGCCCAGGTCCTAAGCCATGAATTAGGATAATAATAATAATAGTAATAATAATAATAGTAATAATAATAATAGTAATAATAATAGTAATAATAATAATAGTAATAGTAATAATAATAATTCACACAAACTGATTACAAAGCTAGACACAACCGAGTTGTTAAATTAATCCACTGGTCATTATGTAAAAAATATGACTTTCCTGTATCCAAAAAGTCACGGGAATATAAAGTGGGAAAAGTTATAGTTCTATATAGTTATAGAAAATGAGAAAGTGAAGATCTTGTGGGACTTTTGAATACAGACGGATCGTCACTTGGAACACAACATGCCAAGATATCACAGCTGTCGAAAACCGAAACATACAATTTATTGACATCGCGGTACCAGGAGACGCCAGAGTCGAAGAAAAAGAACTGGAAAAAAATCATGAAATATCGCAACCTGGCCATCGAAACTACACAGCTACGGATGAAACATGTAACAGTGATATCCGTTGTCATTGGGGCACTTGGTACCATGTCCAAGAATTTTACAAAACACATCAAGAAATCGCAGCTTCCTACAATAACAGCGGAACTTAAAAAAATGCGCTACTTGGAATATCGTACATCTTAAGAAGGCACTTGGTTGATACCTAGGATGCTGGCATCAGCACGGTTAGTCATGTTTGTCGTTTCGTTTTAGCCTTGTGTTTATGTGTTTCTACAATTCACCATTTATATTGTTTTTCCAATCTTTATTTTGTGTTAATTTTACTGTAAATATTTAATAAAGATTTAATTTAAAAAAAACCCCATCAGCACCAGTCAATGATATTTGTGATACATGTTTAAATGTTCAGTTGACTTGAGTTTCATGTTTAATGGATAAAAGTAATATAATAATAATAACAACAACATTCTTTACTTGTGCATAATGGTATTCTTCCAACTTTTGATTTCTACCTTTATTATCTAACCACTGGTAAAACAAATCCCAAGTTTTTTTAAAAAAAATATTCTGAATCTTCTTTTTGTCCTTTATCTTTAATGTTAACCTTGACCTTAAGATTTGACGTGGCTTGAGTGGCCCGATGCATCTCAAGTCTCGCGTCTTTCTGGGGTCAAACCTATAAATTGGGGAGATCAATAAGGTCGTGTCACGACTGTGATTGTTTGCTGGAGCCTCGCTTTGTGGTGCCTATGACTCTCCATTAATTTCCAGTCAAGAAAAGGGGTTATTTATAGCTCTTTTAAAAAGAAGAATTACCCTTGACTTAGTCATGCCTTTTGAAGGCACGGATTACTTAGCATTGTTACTTCCTAATGCTATTCATTTGTGCTCAAAGGTTGCTAAGCTTTTTTTTTTTTTTTAAAAAAAAGCAACTTTACTTTTGGCGGTTTTATGTTGTGTTGTCGTGCGATGGGCAACTTGGAAGTCTGGCACAGCTATCAGCAGGAGTGTGGGGAGTTATTGGTGTGTTTGTGTGTTTGCACAACGATGACGTTATTCCACTCAGTCGTGTCCGACTCTTGACGATTCTATCTGTCCCTCCAATCATTCCGAACTTGCACTATTTTGTCCAAAGATGTTTGAAAAAAAAGTGCAGAGAAGAGCAACTAAGCTGATGAAAGGCCTGGAGATTAAAATATATATGAAGAATGGTTGCAGGATTTGGGTTTGGCGAGTCTAGAGAAAAGAAGGACCTAGCGGGCGGGGGAGCGGGACATGATAACAGTCTTCCAGTATTTGAGGGGTTGTCACAGAGAAAGAGGGGGTCAACTTATTCTCCAAAGCCCCTGAAGGCAGGACAAGAAGCAATGGGTGGAAGCTAATCAAGGAGAGAAGCAACTTAGAACTAAGGAGGAATTTCCTAACAGTGAGAACAATTAATCAGTGGAACAGCTTGCCTACAGAAGTTGTGAATGGTCCAACACTGGAGGATTTTAAAGCGAAGACTGGACAGCCACTGGCCATAATTACCGGTTCATGCAAATCGTTCTGAACCGGCTGAATCCCACCCCTGCCCATCTTCAACAGGGAAGAGACACAGGGCAGAGAAAAACATATTGCAGCCAAAGAGGCTCTACACCCATTTGCACCACTCAAGTGACCCTGAGGACACAGACACAGACACTTGGAGGACACAACCTCCAAGTGGCCTCAACGACCCTCTAAAAGGATGCAAATGACCAGAATGCTGTCTGCAAGGAGTATAAATCCTTCCATTCCCCACCATCCACAGAGCTGAAGAAGCTTCTTGGATGAGAAGCGAAATGTCTTCAAAGAAAAAAACAAGAAAGTCCAGTTGCCTCTTGAAAAAAAAGCCCCTTTGGGATATGCTCATCGTTGTGAGTGCTGCAGATCTTTGTATCTGTCAGGAAAGGATGCAGTCAGATGAAATAATTAAATAAAGCCCTAGGCTGCATCCATAAAAACAACAACAATGACGAAAACAAAAGAATAAGGTTTACCTTGCTTTGATTTCTCTCTGTCTGAGTCTCTTTTCTTTTTCTTTTTGTGTGGCTGTTATAATCGGAGTCCCACCCCCAGGGACCGGGGCTAAATCTTTGACTGAATTAGCATGGCGTTCCCCAAGGGAGGTTGGTGGCCATTGATGACTAAGAGGAAGGGGTGATAAATGCTAACAGGAACATTTTGGCAGAGTGCTGATTTGGTAGTTGCAAAACGCACACCTGCACAAAACAGTGCCGAGCCAGGGATTTCACCGCTCCGTCTTTAAGGGAGACAGACGCTTAGAGAGGCAAGCTGACAGAGGTGGGTTTCAGCAGGTTCTGACTATTTCTGGAGATCTGGTAACGGAAATTTTGAATAGCTCAGAGAACCAAAAGTAAAAATTCTAACTGGCCCCGTCCACGTCTATTCTCTGCCTCCTGAGTCCCAGCTGAGCGGGAGGAAATGGCGATTTTGCAGTTACCTTCCTCTGGAGTGGGGAGGGAATGGAGATTTTACAGTATCCTTCTCCTGGAATGGGGTGGGAATGGATATTTTACAGTATCTTTCCCCTGCCATGCCCACCAAGCCATGTCACGCCCACCAAGCCATGCCACACCCACAGAACCAGTAGTAAAAAAATTTGAAATCCACCACTGCACGTTGAGGTTTGGCTGGGTCTGGAAAGGAAGGGGAATCTTCAGAATCAGAACAGATCTGGAAGGGACCTTGGAGGTCTTCTAGACCAGCTTCCTGCTGAAGCAGGAGATCCCGTACCATTTCAGTGGCTGTTCAGTCTCTTCTTAAAAACCTCCAGTGGTGAAGTATCCACAACTTCTGAAGGCAACTTCCATTCCACTGGTATGGATAGAGGATATATCTAGAAGGACTGGGGGTGACATGATAGCAGTGTTTCAATATTTGAGGGGTTGTCACAAAGAAGAGGGGAGGGTCAAGCTATTCTCCAAAGCCCCTGAAGTCAGGACAAGAAGCAACGGATGGAAACAAATCAAGGAGAGAAACAACCTAGAACTAAGGAGAAATTTCCTGACAGTGAAAAAAATTAATCAGGGGAACATATCGGTCGAAAGTTGTGAATTCTCCAACACTGGATGTTTTTAAGAGGTTGGACAACCTTGTGTCTGCAATGACATGGGGCTTCCTGCTTGGGCAGGAGTTGGACTACAAGACCTTCAAGTTCCCTTCCAACCCTTTTGTTCTGTAGGCTCATCCTAGGATGGGACTATTGAAGCATTGATCCTACTTCAGATGGTTTATCCACTGGATGAACTAGCTAAAATGGATTATTAGATAAAATCATTCATCCAAGGAGAAACTTTCTCACAGTGAGAGCAATCAACCAGTGGAACAGCTGGCCTCCAGAAGTTGTGAGTGCTCCATCACTGGAACTTTCAAGAAGAGACTGGACATCCATTAGTCTGAAATGGTATTGGGTCTCCCACTTGAGCAAGGGGCTGGACTGGAAGACCTCCAAGGTCCCTTCCAGCTCTATTCTGATGTTGAGGTTGGACAACCATTGTCTGGAATGCTATAGGATCTCCTGCTTGAGCAGGGGCTTGGACTAGAAGACCTCCAAGGTCCCTTCCAACTCTTGTTATTTTGTAGGCTCATCCTTTAATGGGACTTTTGAGAAAGAAGGTTTGATAAATCACTGCTGTTGTGATTTCCAGTCCTCTAGAATTTCTCCGGAACAAACACTTCTCCAAAGAAAAATGGAAGGACTTTAAAATGCTTGGGCCAGCATCCAATTAACTAAGATCATTAATTAGAATCTGTTTTCAATCACTGCCTTCATTCCTCCTCTATAGCCGACAATACAGAGCGGTCCAGGCAATTTTGAGAGGTTGTGTCCATCTACCAGGCTGAGAATGCAAGTCAGCTTAGAGAGAGAGAGAGAGGGAGGGAGGGAGACAGACAGCAATGGAGAGACGATGCTTAATTGGGAGGATAATTTTATGACATCATGTCTCTTGGCTTTTATTCCATTTAAATGAAGGAGAAAGTAGGGCATGGACAGATTTACTTTCTCCACCAGCCCTACATTTAGTTGTAAGCTTCCCTGGCTAAAAGCCTCATCATCTTAGCCAGTTACTTTTATTTATTTCATCGCAAGCTACTGTCTACTCACTTCCTTTCCATTTTATTTTTTTTACTGCATTCGTAATACCTTTATAATTTGACTTTGTGACTGGAGAGGTGTCGAGTTTTTAGAGGCAACCGGAGACCAGAGGTGGAAGGGTGCTAACAAATTTATCAAGTTTGAATATAGCTGCTCTGGTGTGTATGTGTGTTTATGTATGTGTGTGTGTGTGTGTGAGAGAGATGATTAGATAGATGACTAAATGGGTAGGTAGGTAGATAGGTAGGTAGAGGTAGAGGTGTAGAGATAGAGATAGAGATAGAGATAGAGATAGAGATAGAGATAGAGATAGAGATAGAGATAGATGTTAGATAGAGCCGTGGTGGCACAGTGATTAGAATGCAGTACTGCAGGCTATTTCTGCTGACTGCAATTTGGCAATGCAAATTTCACCAGGCTCAAGGTTGACTCAGCCTTCCATCCTCCCGAGGTCTATAAAATGGGGACCCAGATTGTTGGGAGCAAGAGGCTGACTTTGTAAACTGCTTAGAGAGTGCTGTAAAGCACTGTAAAGCGGTATATAAGTGCTCTTGCTATTCCTTCCTTATCTTTCTTCCTTATCTTCCTTCCATCAGCTGTTGTGGCACAGTGGTTAGAATGCATTACGGCAGGGTAATTCTGCCGACTGCCAGCAGTTCATTTCTCACCAGGCTCAAGGTTGACTCAGCCTCCCGTCCTTCCGAAGTCAGTGAAATGAGGACCCAGATTGTTGGGGGCGAGAGGCTGACTCTGTAAACTGCTTAGAGAGGGTTTTAAAAGCACTGTAAAGTGGTATATAAGTCTAAATGCTATTGAGAGAGACAGAGACAGAGAGAGAGAGAGAGAGGGAGGGGGGAGGAAAGGAGGGAGAGATGGAATTTAGGGATTAATCTCCTACCTTGCGGTGAATTTTTAAAAGAAAATTGTGGCAATGAAGGAGAGTAGATGAGGTATACAGGTAGTCCTCGGCTGAGAAACACAAGGGAGCCCAAAATTAATGTTTCTAAACAAAACATTTGTTAAGTGAATTCTGCCTCATGGTACTACCTTTCCTGTTGCAGTTGTTGAGCAAAGTTTCACTGGCAATTCTGCGTAAAAAGAAAAAGAAAGAAAGAAACTGCATTTGGGTGCAAGTTTATAAAGAGAACTTGGATGATTTTTAAAAAAATAAAAAAAAAGATGTTCAACCCATATTCCTCATTTTAAGATTTCCTTCGTCTTGCTCCACCTCGAAGCTCCGAGACGCGTATTATATAGCATTGGGAGTGTTAAATTTATGCCTTCTCTTTTTTGCTTATATAAGCACAGGTGCAGCTTACAACAATAAAACAAAATTCAGAATATAAAGCTGAACAATAAAAAAAAAAATCAAGGGAGTTACCATAAAGAAATTAAAACAAGTTGAACAGCTAAAAGCTTAGGAGACAGAGAGGGAGAGAGAGAGAAAAGAGGTCGGTAGGTAGGTAGAGGGGAGGGAGAGGGGAAGGAGTGGGGAGGGAGGGAGGGAAGGAAGGAAGAAAGAAAGAGAGAGAGAGAAAGAAAGTGAGAAAGAAAGGAAGGAAGGAAGGAAGGAAGGAAGGAAGGAAGGAAGGAAGGAAGGAGGGAGGGAGGGAGGGAGGGAGGGAGGGAGGAAGGAAGTGAGATGGGTAGTCCTCCACTTATCACTTGGGCAATTGAGCCCAACATTTCGATTGCTAAGTGAGACAGTTGTTAAGCAAGCTTTGCCCCATTTTATGACCTTTCTCCCCACAGGGGTTAAGGGAATCCGTGCACTTGTTAAGTTAGCAACCCAGTTGTTAAGTGAGACTGGCTCCCCCCCCCCCCTTGACTTGGCTTGTCAGAAGGTCACAAAAGGGGATCACAGGAGCCCGGGGACTCTGCCACCGTCATAAATAAGAGACAGTTGCCAAAGAGTTTGAATTTTTGATCATGTCACCACTGGGGGTGCTGCAATGGTTGTAAGTGTGAAAAATGGTCATAAGGCACTTTTTTCCAGTGTTGTGGTAAGTCAGAATGGAATCCCGTTCTCCGCTATTCAGTCACAGTTGAAGAAGCTTCTTCAATGAGAAGCGAAATGTCTTCAAAGAAAAACAAAACCAGAAAGTCCAGTTGCCTCCTGAAAAAGCACCTTTGGGACAACCATGACCTGGATGACGGAGAATCTCCAATGTGATTTGTTAAGGCTATTGTTGTTGTGTAACAACTAGCAGAGTAAAGTGCACAGAGAAACGTTGCTGAGAGCAATGAGATAAGAGATACGTGCAAACTGGTGTTATCAAAAGTTTTCTTTATAGTGGAAAATAAACAATCTCGTAGTCTTCTAAACAGTCCAAGTCTTTACTGGTTAAATCCAAAAAGCTTCTTACCAAACAAACAGTAGTTGGTTCACTCTGGTTCACAAACCCCGGATGGTAGCAGATCCACCCACACATGCACACGATGATAGCACAATGGCAGCTTATCATCAACTGAATACATTACAGTACCTTTCTTAAATACATTGCTAAATTACAACTAATTATAGCATGACTCAGCATTACAGCATGATGCAGCATTAAAAATTAAAGTCACAGAACACATATATTGCCTGGACAACTGTTAGACCCAAATTGTATCCTAACATGATTAATGGTTTTCTCTTGATGATTGAAGTGTCCTGGTCAATCACTTGTCCTGAATGGTGGAGAGTCTCCTGCTTGAGACTTGGAGTAGAAGACCTCCAAGGTCCTTTCCAACTCTGTTATTCCATTTTTCTAGTGACTCGCAATTTCCAGCCTCAAAGAGGAATTCCTTGAGTCGTTTCTGTGGATTTAATGTAAGCTAGGAAGTCAAGGAAACTGCTTATCGGTGTGTTGATTACTGGCCAAGAGGCATTTTTGGTTCATCTTTTTGTTTCCTTTTGGGCTTTTTGATTGTCTCGTTTGAGTGGTATGTAGACGTTGTTTATCTCTATGTGCCTGTCGATAGCTGAATTGTCCTAGTTCCAGCTTTCCAGCAATTCCCTAATGTTTTTGGACTTGGCTTGATCTAGGATGTCCATGTTGTTGGAAGAAAAATCCATCTGGTTCAGTTCCAAGCAGGGAGAAAGACACTGGAAACATGGGGGCTGTTTGGAAAGATGGTTTTAATGGTGAAGCAGGACCACCAAGGCACCTGTGATTCTGGGTAGCTGACCACATGGAGTGGAGAGTGAGGGTTATTTATACCTTCTCTTGCACCTTGCCCTTGAGCTTCCTGTTCCTGTGCAAGAAATGTATTCTATTGGTTGTTGTTGGGGGGGGGTGTCACTGCTAACTTCGTAGGCTGTCTGAGTCCCAGGCTTGGTTGAAGCTTGCTGGGTGATGCAATGTCCCCAGGTGATTCAAGGGAATGGTCCTGACCGTGAGGACAATCAACCAGAGGAACAGCTTTCCTTCAGAAATTCTGGGTGTTCCATCCCTGGAGGCTTTCAGAAAGAGACTGGACAACCAGTTATCTGAATTGGCAAAAGGTCTCCTGCTCGAGCTGGGGATTCGACTAGAAGACCTCAAAGGTCCCTTGTATTATTCTATATTCTGTGTCTCTACAATGTTTTGGATGAATTTGGTTCTACGGTGTTGCCATGTGGTTGCAAAAGCCTTTTGGTGGTTTCTGAGATAGGTATCCCTTTGCTCCTAAAATCTAGACACCGTGAAAGGATTAGATGGTGTAAAATATCTAAGGAACTGAGTGAAAAACAGCCCGGAGGACAGAAACAGGAATAATTATTAATCACAATAATTATATTTAATTATCCATTTGCTCGGATAGTTTATCTTAATGCTAACCGCTGAGCACAAACAGGCTAATGTCTTCATACCTTCCTTGTGGGTTTTCTAGAAAGATCTGGTTGGCAGCTGATGAATAATAAACTAAACTGGTGAGATCTTTTGCCAATTTTTTAAAAAGATGCTTCTTACAACCTTTCTCTCTAAAAAAAAAATATTAACAACTATGACTCACACAAGCTTACAAAATGATTGGGATGATTCTCAGCCATGAAGGCTGAACGCTCTGAAAAATCTGCTATTTTGGAGGTGACCATTTGCAGGAAAATCTCTTTTGCTTTGGGGAAAGAGAGATTCTTTTGTAGTGTTAGATCGTTGATTTATTTATTATTGGTAGTCTGGGCCAATATTATATCAATACGGTGTCATCCAAGGTGATCAGATTAGACAATCATCCAGGTCTCTAACAGTCTATACAGATAGACTTCAACTTACAACAGTTGGGATGGGATGGGATGGGATGGGATGGGATGGGATGGGATGGGATGGGATGGGATGGGATGGGATGGGATGGGATGGGATGGGATGGGATGGGACGGGACGGGACGGGACGGGATGGGATGGGATGGGATGGGACAGGATATGATAGGATAACAGAGTTGGAAGGGACCTAATCCAACTCCTTGCTTAAGCAAGAAACCCTACACCACTTCAGACAAATATTTTCTTAAAAACTTCCAGGGTTGGATCATCCACAACTTCTGGAGACAACTGTTAATTGTTCTAACTGTCAGGAAATTTCTCCTTATTTCTAACTTGCTTCTCTCATTGATTAGTTTCCACCTGCTGGAGATTTTTAAGAAGAGATTAGACAATCATTTATCTGAAATGGTACAGGGTTTCCTGCCTAAGCAGGAGGTGTTGTCTTGAAGAACTTCAAGGCTCCTTTCAACTTTGTTATACCATCACCCTCAAAGCACTTGAAGGCCAGACGAGGAATAATGGATGGAAACTGACCCAGGAGAGATTCAACCTGGAAATAAGGAGAAAATTTCTGACAGTGACAACAATCAACCCGTGGAACAGAAGTTGCCTTCAGAAGTTGTGGGAGCTTCATCTCAGAAGTCTTTCAAGAAGAGACTGGATTGCCATTTGTCAGAAATGGTATAGGGTTTCCTTGGGTGAGGGCTGGACTAGATGACCTACAAGGTCCCTTCCAACTCTGTTATTCTGTTATCCCCTTCTGTGGGTCTGGCTGGGGATTCTGGCC
Source organism: Coluber constrictor foxii (assembly GCA_038048745.1). NCBI lineage: Eukaryota > Metazoa > Chordata > Lepidosauria > Squamata > Colubridae > Coluber > Coluber constrictor. Next base: position 1,889,221 of record CM075959.1, on the reverse strand, counting down.
TTATCTAGTACACCAACACTTGAAGGGTGTTCTCCACTGTTTTGTTGGTGTCCAACAATTTTTATATTATCTTCCTCTGAAGTGTCCACGAAGCTCCCAACTGCGTCCAATAAAATAAGGTTAACAACGGAATAAAATAAAACGCCACTCCGTATCCCAAGTGTTGGCCTACTGAAGAGAGACACCTTCGCTGACCCCGGCGGCAATAAACTTGCAACCTGAAGCATGAGATTTGATCTGTCTCATTATCTCTACATACTTTCTTTTTAAAAAAAACAACACAAAACACAATGTTATTAATGGTAATAAAAGTTCGCTAGCCTGGTCTTCCAATCTTACCGCCGTATATGTGTCAAAGGTCTCCAGAAGCGTGCAAAAATGATGCAGCGTGTCAGTGATGCCTGCTGTGTTTGGTGTCCATTTCACAGAGTGTACGTGTTGTAGCCCGCTAGCAGCCTGCGGAACTGGCAATGGAGTCAGACAGTGAGGAGGCTGGGGAGGAACATGGGCCAGTCCTGGAGGCTGGGGAAGGCCCCGACAAGGGTTCTGCATCGGAGGCAGAAATGGGGCCAGGGCCATCTGGGAGTGATGCATGGACTCCGGAGCCTCCAGAGGCGAATAGCAGAGGGGCAGAATAACAGGAGGAGCCTGTTCCTATTGCACATATGCGAAGAGCTGCCAGATGGCAAGAGCAGCTAAAGCAAAAGGGACGACTCAGGAGTAAGGCCAGGAAATGATTGGCCCCTCCCAGAAGGCTTAAAAGAGCAGCAAGGGCTCTTGGGATCTTTGTAGGAAAGCAACGTTGCTACATTTGTCCTGCTATATTTGTTTCTGGGTGATAAGGTTAGTGATAAGGTTGGCCGAATGCTGTTTAAGAAGAATTTGTTTTGGACTTAATTTGGACTAAGCTGGGAATGAAGTTAATTCTCAGCTGTTCTAATAAAATAAGTTTGTTTAGGACTGATTGTGTCTGGTAATAACTACTTGGGCCTAGGTCACAACAGTACAATCCCTTGTGTGCTTCACACCGCAGAGTCCTATTGTCCCACCCTGAAAATTGTCTACAGCTAGTCTTCGATTTACAACGGTTCATTTAGTGGCTACAACGGCACTGGCAAAACTAACTTACGAACATCATTTGCACTTGCAACATCCCGACGGTCATGTGAACAAAATTCAGAAGCTTGGCAACTGACTCATATTCATGACGGTTGCAGTGTTCTATGCCCTTTTGCAAACTTCTAAAATCGCTTTTGTAGGAGAAGAGAACTGGAGGGCAGAGTAAAATGTGTCATTAGCTTGGAGTCATTGCGTTGTCCCAAGTCCAACTCTTCTTGAATTCTGTTGATCTTTACATAGTACCCATTTAGCATTGACAGTTAGTTGAGTAGATTCGTGTGTGTGTGTAGATCTCAGCAATAATCTCATCTCTGCTTTCAACCCAACATGTTGAAGAGCTGTGGTGGTGCAGTGGTTAGAATTCAGTGTTGCAAGCTAATTCTGCCCACCGCCAGGAGTTCGATCCTGACCAGCTCAAAGTTGACTCAGCGTTACATCCTTCTGAGGTGGGTAAAATAAGAACCCAGATTGTTGGGGGCAATGCACTGACTCTGTAAACTACTTAGAATGGGCTGTAAAGCACTGTGAAGCGGGATATAAGTCTAAGTACGAGTGCTATTGTGATAGATAGATAGATAGATAGATAGATAGATAGATAGATAGATAGATAGATAGATAGATAGATAGATAGATAGATGATAGATAGATAGATAGATAGATAGATAGATAGATAGATAGATAGACAGACAGACAGACAGACAGACAGACAGACAGACAGACAGACAGCTGTGGATGAGCAGTGGTTAGAAAGCAGTCTTGCAAGCTAACTCTGCCAACTGTCAGCAGTTTGAGTCTGACTGGCTCAAGGTTGTCTCAGCCTTCCCTCCTTCCGAGGTGGGTAAAATGAGGACCCAGATTGTTGGAGGCAAGAGGCTGACTCTGCAAACCGCTTAGAGAGGGCTGCAAAGCACTGTGAAGCGGCATATAAGTCTAAGTGTTATTGCCATATGTTCCTGATTATTTGCATCTGACAGCTTTGTACCAAGCCCCATCCTTCGTCGAAACAGTAATCCAGAATTTCTGGCAGAGCTCTTTCCAAAATTCAACTTGAGGTTCTCTGAATTCCTCAGGAGCGGTAACTCCAGAGCCCAAAGGTGCTTTTCCCAAAAGACATCTGAACTTTGTTGGGTTTTTTGTTTCCTTTGAAAATGTTTTACTTCTCATGCAAGAAGCTTCTTCAGTTCTAACTGAACTGAAGCCAGAACTGAAAAAGCTTCTTGGATGAGAAGTGAAATGTTTTCAAAGGGATAAAAAAATCCAAGAAAATCCAGCTGCCTTCTGGAAATAGCAGCTATGGGATAACCATGACCTCATGGTTATCTCATAGCTGCTATTTATACAGTATATATACATATATATATATGTATTTTCTTTATGCCAGGGATTTTCCTACGTATAAAATAAAATTTTATATATATATATATATATATATATATATATATATATATATATATATATATATATATATATATATATATATATATAATACATACATACATACATACATACATACATACATACATATATATATATATAATACATACATACATACATACATACATACATACATACATACATACATACATACATATATATATATATATATATATATATATATATATATATACATATACATATACATATATACATATGTAGGTCTTTGGTTATTCAGGTCTTCTCCCGCGTAGAATTGGAAGTATCTTGGTGACGTTTTGACGAAGTCTCATTCGTCATCTTCAGGCTGGTGTTTTCAGCTTCGTGCTTCTAGGAGCAATGCTCATGCTCCTAGAAGCACGAAGCCGAAAACACCAGCCTGAAGATGACGAATGAGTCTTCGTCAAAACGTCACCAAGACACTTCCAATTTTACGTGGGAGAAGACCCGAATAACCAAAGAACTACACACACACACACACACACACACACATACACATACACACACACACACACATATATATATATATATATATATATAGAGAGAGAGAGAGAGAGAGAGAGAGAGAGAGAGAGAGAGAGAGAGAGAGAGATCCTTTATCTATGAATATGAAATATGAATGAAAAAAATACTTTTTTCTAAAATTAAGGTATGAGCTGTGTGGCCATGGGAGATTTTTTTTGGGGGGGGGGGGAGATACTTCTAGACTGCACTGTAGAATGGAGGAAAAGTTAGATGCAAATATAATATTGAAAGCAAATGATTTAAACTACGTTGATCAAGTTTGCTAAAGAACATTCTATCGCGAAGTTTCTACTGTTTTGAAGCGATCAATCATTATATAGTAAATTATTCACATGATGAAATAACTTTTGCAGAAGGGAAGTCTGAACTGAATTGGTGTCTTGTTCTGGGTGCATTGCCAGCTTAATTTTTTTTTTATTTTTTTTTGTACAAGATTTTTTTCCCCCCGTATTAACATTGTCCTCTGTTAGACAAATTCCTTTGATTATATTTTCTGCCTGATTTCCATATTTATTTCACAGTTATTTTTATGCCCCGTCTGAGAGTAATTGCATTGCCCCAAGACATTTGATTATGCTTTTTTTTATCATCACCTATTTTTGTGTTTCTGTTGGATCTGGTACAGCCGGCTAGAAAGAGAAACAGGTTGTCGTTTTAAGGGATGATTCCATCAATGTCACAACATTGTAGACTTTTAAGGTCATTCAGAGACACAGGGAGAAGCTGAACAATATTTTTTGGCTTCCAAACATTACAACATCACTGAAAATAACTGTTTCTCACACTTACAACCATTGCCACATTCCCATGATCATGCAATCAAAATCCAGATACTTGGCCAATATTTATGATGGTTGCAGTGTCCCAGGGTCATGTGATTCTTTTTTGTGACCTTCCGACGAGCAAAGGCAATGAGGAAGCCAGATTCACTTAACGACCAGGTTCGTAACTTCATAACCGTAGCGATTCACTTAACAACTGTGGCAAGAGAGGTTGTTAAAAGGGGGCAAAGCTCAACCGAACAAATGTCTCTCGTAGCAACCGAAATGTAGGGCTCAAATGTGGATGGAAATCAAGGTTTAGGGCAGGGGTCAGCAACCTGCGGCTCTGGAGCTGCATGCGGCTCTTTGGGCCCTCTGCTGTGGCTCCCTGTCAGGTGATCCCACCATTGGTTGGCCCTGCCCCTCGTCCTCCCCTCCCAGTCACTCCTCGCCTGGCCTGAGAAGGTAACAGCAACTGTGGGGGATGGAGAGGCAGCCAGGGCACAGACAGAGAGATACAGAGAGAGGGGGGGAGAGGGGGGAGCGAGGGAGGAGAGCGAGGGAGGGGAGAGGGAGGGAGGGAAGAGAGAGAGATATGTCCAAAGGATTTTGTGGTTCCCGGTGTTTTTTAACAACTGGTTCTCTGCCCTAATGACCGGCTGGGTAGGCGTGGCTAGGGGGGAGGGTCATGTGACTTGTGGAAGTGAATGACATTGAGTTGGCCATGCCCACCCAGGCTTTGTGGCTCCCAGTGTTTTCTTTTCTATAAGAAACGGGTCCAAATGGCTCTTTGAGTATTTAAGATTGCAGACCCCTGGCCTAGGGTAACATCTCTTTCCTTGGGAGCTGTCCAAGGTGCTGAATTAAATTGTCCCTGTTTCTCTTCTGAGCTGCATTCCTGTAGGAATTCACTGATGAAGATCATATAATGAACTAAACAAGGCTGCACCAGTCATGTGTGAAAACAGATCCCCAGGTAGATGAGGCCATCCATTCCTTTGCTGATCTTCAGGTTTTCTATTTTTGCTCTTATTTCCTGATTTCCTGTTCCCTAGTCCCCTGTTCCAACTATCCCTTTCTCCTTCTGGGGAAGGAGTGTCTCATTTTGATCAGTCATAAATATCAGGGGTGGCATTTACATAACATATTTATGTATGTATCTAACAAATTAGTTCTAATACTGCTGGTGCCGTGAAGTTCTAGTACCCCTTTACAAAGCCTTAGTAAGACCACACTTGGAGTACGGCATCCACTTCTGGTCACAATATAAAAAATGATGTTGAGACTCTGGAAAGAGTGCAGGCTAAAAGATGAAGAACAGTGACAGCAGTGGTGAAATCCAATTTTTTTTACTACCGGTTCTGTGGGCATGGCTTGGTGGGTTTGGTGTGGCTTGGTGGGCATGGCAGGGGGAGGATACTGCAAAATCCCCATTCCTTCCCTACTCCTGGGGGAAAGATATTGCAAAATCTCCATTCCCACCCCACTCTGGGACCAGCCAGAGGTGGTATTTGTGAGTTCTCTGAACTATTCAAAATTCCTGCTACCTGTTCTTCAGAACCTGTCAGAACCTGCTGGATTTCACCCCTGAGTTACAGGAATTTGATATGTCTAGTCCAATGAAAAAAAAAGGACCAGGGATGACATGATAGCAATCTTCCAATATCTGAGGGGCTCCTACAAAGAAGAGAGGGTCAACCTATTTTCCAAAGAACCAGAAGGCAAGACAAGAAACCATGGATGGAAACTAACCATGGAGAGAAGCAACCTAGAACTAAGGAAGAATTTCCTAAAGGTGAGAGCAATCAACCAATGGAATAGCTTGCCTTCAGAAGTCATGGGTGCTCCATCATTGGAGGCTTTCAAGAAGAGACTGGACAGCCATTTATGTAAATGATATAGGGTTAGATTAGAAGACCTCCAATGTCCCTTCCTATTATTCTATGTTCTAGTTTGATTCTTGGGCATCTCTGTTTGGTTCGATATATTTTTTGCAAGTCCGTTGGTCATCGTTTAGCTGATGTTTAAAGTATTGCATGAACTTTGAACATGGGTGCATTAGTCGAGTAACCAGTTTAATAAACCCGTGTGAATACTGAAAGTTCTAATTCTTCAGCCAGCATTTCAATCTGAGCTTCCTTGATGTTTTTATTATTATTATTTTATTTATTAGATTTATATACCGCCCTTCACCTTGCGGACTCAGGGCGGTGTTGATCTATCACTCCTAACATCCAACCTCCCCCGCCCACCCCAGTTTTCTTACTGAAATCTTGCTCGATCAATTTTTGCAGGATAACATTTCTCCTTCTTCTTCTAATTTTATCAGTCACATAGTTGGATGATGAAGTGTCATCACATACAAGGGGATATTTAATGGTTAGGCCAATATTGTTATATATATATATATATATATATATATAACAATTGTTCTCTTCCAAATTCTGAAAATAACTTTTCTGAGCTGCATGAGCCTCTGGGGTCCTAATAATATCACTGTTGTTCTTATGAGTCTACTGTTCTATCTTCTTGTGCATTTCCAAACTTCTTCCTATTCTTTTGTGTTTCCATATTTGGAATGCTGGTAGGAAGGGAGTGGGAATTGTTCTTTTTATATGCTGGTGGCTTGGCCTCTCTGCTAGCACTGATGATATCAGTGAAGCTCAGGGAGCACCAAGGAACCCACAGTCCTCCTCCTTCTCCCCACAACCCGCTACCTTCGAGCATTGATGATGTTACCTAATTGGGTAATGAAACATCTACAAGACAACAACCAAGCTCAGAGACCACCAACAGTTCTCCTCCTCCTCCTCCTCCTCCTCCCATCCCCCAATGAAGGAGACAGGGAGGTTTGAAAAAAGGAAGGGAAAGAAGGAAGGAGGAAAGGAAGGTAAACAATGGAGGGAAGGAGGGAGGGAAGGAAGGAAGGGATGGAACAAGGGATGGATGGAAGGAAAGAAGGAAGGAAAGAAGGAAGGAAAGGAAGAAGGAAGGAAGGAAGGAAGGGAAACAATGGAGGGAGGGAGGGAGGAAGGGAGGGAGGGAGGGAGGAATGGATGGGAGGGAGGGAAGGAAGAAAGGAAGGAAGAAAAGGATGGAGGAAGGGATGGGTGGAATGAAGGAAGGAAGAAGGAAGGAAGAAAGGAAGAAAGGAAGGAAGGAAGGAAGGAAGGAAGGAAGGAAGGAAGGAAGGAAGGAAGGAAGGAAGGAAGGAAAATGATGGAGGAAGGGAGGGAGGGAGGAAGGAAGGAAGGAAGGAAATGATGGAGGAAGGAAGGAAGGAAGGAAGGAAGGAAGGAAGGAAGGAAGGAAGGAAGGAAGGAAGGAAGGAAGGAAATGATGGAGGAAGGAAGGAAGGAAGGAAATGATGGAGGAAGGGAGGAAGGCAGGAGAGAAAATGATGGAGGGAGGGAGGAAGGAAGGAAGGAAGGAAAGGAAGGAAGGAAGGAAGGAAGGAAGGAAGGAAGGAAGGAAGGAAGGAAGGAAGGAAATATGGCACTTCCCCTACCTAAGGACATCCACTCTTTTGCCTCCCAGTGGGCCACGCCAAGCCTTTAAAACAGGGATCGGGGAGGACAATCAAACCCAAAAGGAAATCTCATCAAGAAAAGCAGGTGCATCGCAGTCAAGCTGGACAAAACACCAGATCCCCAGAAGGCTTCCGACACTTCTGGCTCATTAAGACCGGGGGAATCTTCTCCCTGACTTCCCTTGCAAATGAGTCCGTGCTCAGTAAAGGAAATTGATTACTTTCCATTGCAATTAACATCTGGTCTTGGGTCAGATCATTAGGATAATTTGTTATGGGGAAAAGGGGGGAAGGAAATCAACCGTGGACACTTGCTAAGGAGTAATAAAGTTTCTCTTGGACCAATTAAAGATGGCATTCCTGGCACCCTGACAATCTCCAGGGTTGCCTTGTCTCCCCCAGGAGAGAGAGAGAGAGAGAGAGAGAGAGAGAAGGAGTGAACTTGGACGATGGAAGCTCACCGTAGCCACTTGACTTAATTTATGGTGCCACTGGGATGGAGGAGCTATGGCAAGTTTTCCGAGGCCAAGGCAAAGTTAAGAGAATCAACAGAGTTGGAAGGGACCATGGAGGTCATCCAATCCAACCCTCGGCTCAGGCAGGAAACCCCATACCATTTCAGACCAGAATGGCTTAAGAAGCTAATGGGAGCCACTGTTTTGTTGGAAAAGGCTGGAATTTGAGAATGAGATGACATTTTGGCTTGCCGCTCGCAATTGCATTGTTTTGAGGGAAGAGAAGGTTTGGATGACGTGCCTGGGAAGTCTGCTCAAATTCTGGCTTTTTGAGGGAGGGAAGGAGGTGTGAAAGAAAGGGAGGGAGGGAGGAAGAAGTGAAAGAAACAAAGGGAGGGAGAGAAGAATGGAGGGGAAAGGGGTAGAAGGAGGGAGGGAAGGAAGGAAGGAAGGGGAGAAGGAAGGTAGGTATGAAGGAAGAGTGAAAGAAACAAAAGATGGGAGAGAAGGGAGGGAGGAAGAAAAGGAAGGGAGAAAGGAAACAAAGGGTGGGAGAGAAGAAGGGAGTGGAAAAGGGGAAAAGGGGAGAAGGAGGAAAGAAAGAGGAGAGGGAAGGAAGGTGTGAAAGAAACAAAGGGAGGGAGGGCGGGAGGGAGGAAGGAAAGGGAGGGAGAGAAGAATGGAGGGGAAAGGGGTAGAAGGAGAGAAGGAAGGAAGGGAGGGGAGAAGGAAGGAAGGGAGGAAAGGAAGGAAGAAAACAAGGTGGGAGAGAAGAAGGGAGTGGAAAAGGGGAAAAGGGGAGAAGGAGGGAAGAAAGGGGAGAAGGAAGGAGTGAAAGAAACAAAGGATAGGAGGGAAGGAAGGAAGGAAGGAAGGAAGGAAGGAAGGAAGGAAGGAAGGAAGGAAGGAAGGAAGGAAGGAAGGGAAAGGTGGGAGAGAAGAAGGGAGTGGAAAAGGGGAAAAGGGGAGAAGGAGGGAAGAAAGGGGAGAAGGAAGGAAGGAGTGAAAGAAACAAAGGATGGGAGGGTGAGGGAGGGAGGGAAGGAAGGAAGGAAGGAAGGAAGGAAGGAAAGGGTGGGAGAGAAGAAGGGAGTGGAAAAGGGGAAAAGGGGAGAAGGAGGGAAGAAAGGGGAGAAGGAAGATGTGAAAGAAACAGAGAGTGGGAGAGAAGAAGGAAGGAGAAAGGGGGAGAAGGAGAGAGGGAGGGAGGGAGGGAAGGGGAGAAGGAAGGAAGGAATCTTACTCCCTTCTAGCATGATGAGGTTACATAGTTGGGTCATGAAATGTCTGCAGTGCAAATCACTAAATTTCAGAGAGCACCAAAGACCCCACGCTTCAATCCCAAATTACAAATATTCTTTTACTAGTTTAGTAAATTTAACCCTAACGTGCGGCAATCCTTCACAGCCAAAGAAGACATTCTGTTGTGTAGTCCCCATCCGGGCAAGAAGGTTTGACTGCAGCCCCAGTCCGGATGCACAGAGTGGAGCACAATTGGGGCACTGAAAATCCATCATTGTAATAACTGTGGGTTTTTATTCTAGAACGTGACCCGTGTTTCTCTCTCATTTTTCATGGCAATGCCTGCCTTAAGGACTAGGGGGTGATAGGATCGCAGTCTTTCAGTAGTCGAGGGGCTGTCATAGAGAAGAGGGGATTGACTTCTTCTCCAAAGCACCAGATGGCCGGAGAAGAAGCAACGGGTGGAAGATCATTAAGAGAGAGCCAACCTAGAACTCAGGAGGAATTTCCCAACAGCGAGAACAAATGAAAGCTTGGAAGTTTGTTCTTTGAAATTGTGGGTTGGTTTCCAAACAATTAGTTAGCCTAGGTAACATCTTCAGAATTTAGGGGATATCACTGTTGATCTCTGCTTATAAGGACTTCCTTTGGTCAGTAGGTTTTGTGATGGGAGGGTCATGTCAGGTGAGGATCTTGTGATGGGGCGGTCACATCAGATGAGAGACTTGTGATGGGTCTTGTGATGGGGAGATCACATCAGATGAGGGCTCATGTCAGGTGAGTCTTATGATGGGTCTTGTGATGATGGGGAGGTCATATCAAGTGAGAGACATCAGGAGTCTTGTGATGGGGAGATGACATTCAGGTGAGGGTCATGTCAGGTGAGGGACGTGTGATGGGTCTTGTGATGGGGAGATGACATTCAGGTGAGGGTCATGTCAGGCGAGGGACGTGTGATGGGTCTTGTGATGGGGAGGTCACATCAGGTGAGGGTCATTGGGAGGTGAAGTGCTGGTTGGGAGGGAGGGTTGCGTAAGTTGGTTGAGGGTCGGTGCCATCGCTGGTTGACTGTACAGTCGATTTGAACTCTGAGGGTTTCGTAGGCTGGTTGTAGGTCAATGTGTCTGTTGATGGAATTGCTTCTGGAAAGCCAGGATTGAGGACAAAATAACCTGCAGAACGACTTGCTTTCAGAAGTTGTGGGTGCTCCATCACTGGAGGCTTTTAAGAAAAGACTGGACAACCACTTGTCTGGACTGGAATAGGGTCTTCTGCTTGAGCAACAGGTTGGACTAGAAGATCTCCAAGGCCCCTTCCAACTCTGCCATTTTGTTCTTCTGTTCTTAAGGCTGGTGGAGGTTTCATAGCCCAGAGCTCACCAGGAGATTGTATCGGCAGCCGCGGCTTCTAATTCCTTTGACCGATGTCACAATGTCGTAGGATTTCTTTCACAGTTGACCTTGAGATCTCTCCTCAGACTTTCCACACGGTAGAGCAACTGGCGAGGTATACGGTGGCCATCCATTCTGCTGACGTGTCCCACCCATCTCCTCTAAGCTCGGCTAATCAGGAACTTCCAAAAGTCCAATTCAAGGACAATGTTTATTCTCATTAGCCATTCACACGTTCTTTCCGTTCCAGTCCTCAGCTCTTAATGGGCACACACATATCCAACAGACAAGTGTTGATGTGTTGTACGTCAGCCTTTATCACACCTCTGGGCACCTGCTTTTCTTTTGTGTTGGTCCAGCAATAAAGACACTCCACATAGGGTGAAAAATTACTGTTAGGTAAAATCACAATGATCCAGCCCCTGCATTAAATTCCATCTGGAGCATTTGGCCAGTAATGTCAAACAGATTGTTGACTTACCCTTTTTTGTTGAGGTGTGTATTTCCATATATATATATGTAGGTCTGTGGTTATTTGAGTCTTCTCCCGCGTAGAATTGGATATGTCTTGGCGCCGTTTCGACGAAGTCTCATTTGTCATCTTCAGGCTGCTGTTCTCGGCTTCGTGCTTCCAGGAGCTCCTGAAGATGACGAATGAGACTTCGTCGAAACCTTGCCAAGACACATCCAATTCTACGCGGGAGAACACCCGAATAACCAAAGACCTACATATAAACACCTGCGAAAACCTCAGAAAAATATATATATATATCAGCGGAAATTTTGAGTAGTTCAGAGAACCATTAGTAAAAATTCTGACTGGCCCCAGCCCCCATCTATTCTCTGTCTCTCAAGTCCCAGGAGGAGGAAATTGGGGATTTTGCAGTAACTTTCCCCTGGAGTGGGATGGGAATGGAGATTTTACAGTATTCTTCCCCTGCACACCCAAGCCATACCCACCAAGCCATGCCACGCCCACCAAGCCACACCCACAGAACAGGTAGTAAAAAATTTTGAAACCCACCACTGATATACTGTATATATTTAGTCTGGAAATACACCACTAACTGGGCAAACTGCTAGTATATAATGAAACCATTAGTATATAAATAGAGAGCAAACCCTACTCCCTTCTAGCACTGATGAGGTTACCTAGTTTGGTCATGAAACATCTGTAAGAATCTAGACTAATTTTTTTTTTAATTAGATTTGTATGCCGCCCTTTTCCGGAGACTCAGAGCAGCTTACAATGCGTTAAGCAATAGCCTTCATACTTTTGTATATTTTATACAAAGTCAGCTTACTGCTCCCACAAACTGGGTCCTCAATTTACCTACCTTAGAAAGGATGGAAGGCTGAGTCAACCTTGAGCCTCGAACCTTGCAATAATTGCAGACAGCTGGATCTTAATAACAGGCTATTAGCCTGTTGAGCTATCTGAGGCTCTTTGGATCAATTTGCCTCTGCCTAAATATACTTCAGCATTCTACATGCATTTCCAGATGATCAAGGAGTCGTGGTTAAGGCATCAATTTAGAAATCAAGAGATTGTAAGATCTAGTCCTACCTTAGACGTGAAAACCAGCTTTGGGCCAATCACCAGGAGACAAGTGAGTTCTAATTCTTCCTTAGGCCTGAAAGCTGGCTGGGTGACTTTGGGCCAAGTGCTTAGAGCACTGTGAGTTCTAGTCCTGCCTTAGGCATGAAAGCCAGCTGGATGACTTTGGATCAATCATCAAGAGATGGTGAGTTCTAGTCCTTAGGCAAGAAAGTGACTGGATGACTTTGGGCCAGTTTCTCTTTCTATCTATCCCCTATTTTGGGGGGAAAATAGGAGGAAGAAGGTGTATTAAACATAACTTACAAAATTATTTTATTTTGGATAAATAGTTAACAGATTAACAGAGTTGGAAGGGACCTTGTAGGTCATCTAGTCTAACCCATTTCTCAAGCAGGAGACCCTACACACATTTCTGACAGATGGCAGTCTGGTTCCTTCTTGAGAGCCTCCAGTGATGAAGGTCCCACAACTTCCAAAAGCAACTTCTGTTCCATGGGTGATTGCTCTCACCATCAGGAAATTTCTCCTTATTTCCCAGTTGAATCTCTCCTTGATCAGTTTCCATCCATTATTCCTTGTCTGGCCTTCAGGTGCTTTGGAAAACAGCTTGATCCCCTTCTCTCTGTGGCAGCCCCTCAAATATTGGAAGACTGCTCTCCTGTCTCCCCTGGTCCTTCTCCTCACTAGACCAGCTGTGCCCAGTTCCTGCAACCGTTCATCGTATGTTTTAGCCTCCTGTCCCCTCATCATCTCGGTTGCTCTTCTCTGCACTCTTTCCAGAGTGATCAGTGAGACCCCGATTAAAAGAAATAATAATAGAAAAAATAAAGAAGAGATTGAATAGACTAAACGACTTGGAGCAGGTCAAGATTTTTGCAATTTCAAACTTGGATGTTGGGAAGAAGCTTGGACGTGACCTTGGCTTCAAAGACTTTGCAAACTGCCTGAGACGAAGCAAACACCTTCGGAATGAGGAAAAAATATATATCTCGAGATAGTTGAGAAGCGATGTCGGGCAGGTTTTGCCAAATATAGCAAATGTTCTCTGCAGAAGAGTGAGACTTGGAACAGCACTCTGAGGGATGTACAACGGTGCACCTGCTTAAGAGCTTTCTCATTAATTTGACAATTGAGAGACAAAAGGGCAAGATGGATGGCTATTCTTTGCAACTGCTTTCCAATCTTATCCCGGGGTGGGGGGAGGGAGGCGAGGCTAAAAATATCATTCTTGTCCCTAAATTCGGCTCTGTGATCTGACGGTCGTAAAATAGAAAATGAAGATTGCAGTAGAAGAGGGTACGTTGCAGCTCACGGTTGAACATTTGCTTGGTGCTTGCTAAGCTTGGGAGTGGGGGAGATTTCCTTGCAGATGTTTGCGTGACCGTACTAGGGAACACCATCAGGGTTAGAAGGTGGGGGTGGGTGCAGAGAGGAGAAGGGAGAAGGAGGGGAGGAAGATAAGGACAAGGAAGTGAAGAAGAAAGAAGGGAGAGAAGAGGGAGGACAGGAGGAGGAAGAAGAGATGAGGGAAGATAAGGACAAAGAAGGGAAGAAGAATGAGAAAGATGGGGGAGAAAGGAAAAGGGGAAGGGGACGGGTTAAAGGAAGGAGAAGGAGAAAAAGGTTGGGAGGAAGACAAGGAAGTAAAGAAGAAAGATGGGAGAGAGAGGGTAGGATGGGGGAGAGAGGATAAGGGGAAGGGGAGAGTTAAAGGAAGGGAAAGGGAAAGGAGGGAAGGAAGATAAAGACAAGGAAGTAAAGAACAAAGATGGGAGAGAGAGGGAAGGGAAAGGGGGAGGGGGAAAGGTAAGGACAAGGAAGAGAAGAAGAATGAGAAAGTTGGGAGAGATAGGATAATGGGAAGGGGAAGGAGGAGAAGGAGAAGGAGAAGGATGGGGGAGAGAGGAGAAGGGAAAGAGATTGTGAAGGTGAAGGAGAAGGAGAAGGAGAAGGAGAAGGAGAAGGAGAAGGAGAAGGAGAAGGAGAAGGAGAAGGAGAAGGAGAAGGAGAAGGAGAAGGAGAAGAACAAGGAGGACTATAGGGTCCTTAGTCATCCTAGAGCTTGGTTTTTCTTTTGCAGTCGTTTCATTACCCAACTATAGAACATCATCAGCACTAGAAGGGAGTGTGGTTTGGCCCACTCTAACTTCAAACCTTCCACCACTGATGATGTTCTTTAGTTGGTTAATGAAACGACTGCAAAAGAATAACCAAGTTCGGAGACCATCCAGGACCCCAGGTAAATGAAAATTACCTAGCAGCTTCCTTAGGTCCCCTTGTTTGGATGAATGGGATAATTCCCAGGGTTGGGAAACTTTAGCTGGTACAAACTCTTTGCCTACTTGGCCTTAAAATAAAATGATGTGAGTGAGGATCAGGAATGATGCCTGCTTTAGTCAAATCCCTAAGATGAAGATGGACTTCAGTTCCCGGAATTTTCCAGCCAGTATAAAAGATTGTATTGAAAATTTGGGCTGTGGTATTCAGGGCCTTTGCTAAAGCTTTGATTTAAAAAAAAACAGCTACTTATAAAGCACTATATTAGAAATATATCTCATGGACTTGATTATTTTGGTTGAAATGGTTGAATTGGTGTATTTCAAATTACTGTCTCTTCTAGACATGTTCATCCATAAACCCTTTCCAACCCATTTCTGCTCTAAAATTACATTTAAATGCACACACACACAAAAAAGGTCTCTTTTAGGGCAGAATATGCATTTCTAAAAGGGTTTTGATACTTGTGTTAACCAGGGGAAAAAAATGCATTAGAAGTTTAAGAGAGTGGAAACGCTCATGGGTAATTAAATTCTACTTAAACGTTAGTCTAAGAAATTCTTCTCGGTTTCAGATTTGAATTTTTAGTGGTAAAATTCCTCCAGCATCCATTTTAAAAGACATCAAAATGTAACCCACACTGCCAGTTTACCCCAAAAGTCCTATTCCTTAACAAAAATCTGTAATCTGATTATTTCTAAATGACCCAGGAAATTAAAGCAAGTGTCATGTTTCAGTTCATCTTAAGGACTACTATCTTGACCAAAATGTCCTTAGAGACTCAGAAAATCTCTCTCCTCAGTCTCTCTCTCGTTAATATTTTATTAAATTTTATTCTATAAAATACAAATATATATTAAAATACAAATAGAAATAAAAGTTAAGCAAGTTAAAGAAGATAGAAATAGAGAGAAAGAAAGAAAGAAAAAGAAAGAAAGAAAGATAAAGAAAGAGGAAGGAAGGAAGTTTAGTTTAGTTTAGTTTTATTGCATTTATATACCGCCCTTCTCCCCGAGGGGACTCAGGGTGGTTTACAGCCATATTAAAACAATCACGAATAAAAATTAAAACTAATAAAATAATTAAACTATTTGGCCGTAAAATTTAAAACCCCTACTAAAACCCCTATTAAAATTAACACAAATTTAAGTCAGAGCAGCTTGATGAAATAGAAGGAAGGAAGGAAGGAAGGAAGGAAGGAAGGAAGGAAGGAAGGAAGGAAGGAAGGAAGGAAGGAAAGAAAAGGAAGGAGGGAAGGAGGAAGGAAGGAAGGAAGGAAGGAAGTAGAAAGGGAAGGAAGTGACAAAGGAAGAAGAAGAAAGAAAGAGAAAGAAATAAGAAAGAAAGAGGAAGGAAGGAGAAAGAAAGGGAAGGGAAAGAAGGAAGAAGAAAGAGAAAGAAAGAAAGAAAGAAATAGAAAAAAGAAAGAAGGAACAGAAAGAGTAGTGACTTCTATTTTCAGCGCAATAGGATACAAACACACAAATTCCAACTTCAATTTTGCTTTTCATTTCTAAACGTTTCAAGCCATTTCTAGCACCACAAAGTCACACTGGACCTCAAAACCTAAAACCAAAATTTTATTTTATTTTTCACTGGCAAGCAAAAAACTCCAGAAGTGGTTCCCAAAGACAGACAAAATTAGATACTGTAGAGCTGTGATGGCGAACCCATGGCACGGGTGCCACAAGTGGCACGCAGGGCCCTCTCTGTGGACACGTGAGCTGTCACCCCCGTTCAGCTCTGCTGTGCATGCGTGCATGTCTCACGCCAGTCAACTGGTTGATGGGTCTCTGCCGTGCATGTGTGGGAGGAAGGAGCATGTGCAGGGGGCCACACACGCATGCATGAGGGGGAGGGAGTATGCGGGAGAAGCGTGCACATGCGCAGGGGTGGGGGGATGTGCAGAGGGAGCGTGCATATTGCATTTTTGGCTTTAGGTGTTTGTGCATTTGCCCATGCGCAGGAGCATTTTGGGCACTCAGTCGGGAAAAGATTAGCCGTCACTGCTGTAGAGACTTCTCTTTATGTTAGAACATTCAATTTTGCCCTCTCTATCAATTCTATAATATTTACTATCCTTCGTACCAGGGGTGAAATGTAAAATGTGTTACTACTGGTTCTGTGGGCGTGGCTTGGTGGGGGGGGGGTAATGTGATTGGGTGGGCGTTGCCAACTTTTTTTTTTTTAACTTTTCAAAGCATTTTTTCTAATGCTTTGAAAAGCCTCTCTGCCAATCAGGCAACTCAGCTGGGATCGTCAGAGAGGCATTTTAAAAAATGCCGTGAAAAGCCTCTCTGCTGATCAGGCAACTCAGCTGGGATCGTCAGAGAGGCTTTTTAAAAAATGCCTTTCTGCTGATCAGACAATTCAGCTGGGATCATCAGAGATTATTTTTTTTTACTACCTCTTCGGCCAAGAGGTTGCAGAAAAAAATGCTTTGAAAAGCCTCTGACGATCCCAGCTGAGCTGCATGATCATCAGAGGCTTTTTTTTTAATTTTTAAAAGCATTTTTTCGTCGGAAGAGGTTGTAGAAAAAATGCTTTTAAAAGTTTTTTAAAAAAGCCTCTGATGATCGTGTGGCTCAGCTGAGTATGGTGTGGGAGGAAACGCAGGGATTTTTGCTACCGGTTCTCCGAACTATCCACCGCCATTGCTACCGGATCGCGCGATCCGGTCCGAATCAGGAGCATTTCACCTCTGCTTTGTACTATTTGTGGGAATTGGTGTGTATTTCCATCTTTGTGCATATAAAAATCCTGCTGATTTTTACTATATATATATATTAACAAATTTACAAATTTACAACTTTTCTTTCAAACTCTTTAATCCATCAAATCTTAAAGGAAAACCACTGCTTTCCCTTTTATACAGATAGCCCTCAACTTACCACCAGAGTTGATCTCCAAATTTATATTGCCAAGTGAGCCATTTGTCCAGTGAATTTTCCCCTTTTTACAACCTTTTTTGCCACAGTTGATAAGCGAATCATTTGTTAGTTGTAAATCTGGCTTCCCCGTTGATTTTGCTTGTCCAAAGGTGATCACGTGACCCATGGAAAACAGCGACTGTCATAAATATGAGTCATTTGCCAAGCATCCTGATTTTTGATCATGTGATCATGGGGATGCCGCCATGGTCTTAAGTCTGAAAAACGATCATAAATCATTTTTTCCAATGTCACTGTAATTTTGAACAGTCACTAAATGAACGGTTATAAGTCATCTACCTGTGTTTATTTTAAGAATCCTTTGAACTAATTTTTTTTTTAAATCTAATCCTTCTATTTTATCACAAGATTTTCTAATTTTTATCCCTGCATTTCAGCTGGTGGCTTAGCCTGGCCTTTTGCATTTAACAGACTACAGAATAATTAATTTGACAGAATAAAGAATAATGCATTTGACAGAATAAAGACTAATGTATTTAACAGACTAAAGAATAATGCATTTAACAGACTAAAGAATAATGCATTTGATAGAATAAAAAGCAATGCATTTGATAGAATAAAGAATAATGCATTTGACAGACTAGAGAATAATGCATTTAACAAACTAGAGAATAATGCATTTAACAGACTAAAGAATAATGCATTTGATAGAATAAAAAGCAATGCATTTGATAGAATAAAGAATAATGCATTTGACAGACTAGAGAATAATGTATTTGATAGAATAAAGAACAATGAATTTGACAGACTAAAGAATAATGCATTTAACAGACTAAAAAATAATGCATTTGATAGAATAAAGAACAATGCATTTGATAGAATAAAGAATAATGCATTTGACAGACTAGAGAATACTGTATTTAACAGACTAGAGAATAATGTATTCAACAGACTAAAGAATAATGCATTTGACAGAATAAAGAATAATGCATTTTAACAGTATAGTCTTAGGCGAGATCATTCTGCTGTATATCCTCCAATTTTATTGTCCCAACTGGCATGGAATTCAGCTGTTGGTCGGAATCCAGAACTTTTTAGTTTTATAAAGAGAATTGCAAAGCAGTCTCAAAACACACAGGGCTGTTTTTGTTGTACGGGCAGATGCCGCTCTTGTGATCATGTCGACTTTCAACTCTAATCCCTGTTTCTGTAACAGGAAGCAGATGTGACCAGCTGTCCATCTCAGCTACTGTATGCAACCGTCTTGGCAAATATAACCACACAATGCTCTTGAGCACCTGAGCACAATAATATGAAGAACGGTTGCAGGAACTGGGTATGACCAGTCTGGAGAAAAAAAGGACGAGGGGTGACATGATAGCAGTCTTCCAGTATTTGAGGGGCTGACACGAAGAAGAGAGAAGTCAACTTATTTCCCAAAGAATCTGAAGGCAGGAGACAAAGCAATGGATGGAA
Organism: Coluber constrictor foxii; assembly: GCA_038048745.1. Taxonomy (NCBI): domain Eukaryota; kingdom Metazoa; phylum Chordata; class Lepidosauria; order Squamata; family Colubridae; genus Coluber; species Coluber constrictor. Next base: position 1,870,560 of record CM075959.1, on the reverse strand, counting down.
ACTAATCAAGGAGAGAAGCAATCTGGAATTAAGGAGAAATTTCCTGACAATTAGAACAATTAATCAGTGGAACAGTTCGCCACCAGAAGTTGTGGGTGCTCCATCACCGGAGGTTTTTAAGAAGAGATTGGACAGCCACTTGTCTGGACTGGTGTAGTTTCCTGCTTGAGCAAGGGGTTGGACTAGAAGACCTCCAAGGTCCCTTCCAGCTGTACTCTGATTAACATAATTAACATTAACAATCTTGAGATCAGTCATAGCAGGAACATAGAATCCTAGGACTGGGAAGGACCTTGGAGGTCTTCTAGTCCAACTCCCCACCCCAAGTCAGGAATCATTATTTCATCTTGGTCAAAAGGTGGTCTAATCTTGATGTCTTCAAAGAACAGATACCATAGAAATAATTTGTTGGTGGAAAACTGGAGCTAAATTAATCCTGGGATATTTTCAACCATTTTAGGAGGGAAATAGTGGGCATATGGAATAGCTATGTGTAGAATCCACATGACCGATACAGATTTGTTTTAGCTGATTTTCATGCCTCAGGTGGGACTAGAACTCATCCTCTCCTGGTGATTGGCCCAAAGACACCCAGGTTCTTTTGTGTTGTGGTCCACCAGCAGCCTGCAGAGCTAACAGCGGAGTCGGACAGTGATGAGTCTGGGGAGGACCATGGGCCAGTCCTGGAGTCTGGGGAAGGCCCGGACGAGGGCTCTGCGTCGTAGCAGAGATGGAGCCAGGGCCATCTGGGAGTGCGGACTCCGGAGCCTCCAGAGTCGGACAACAGAAAGGCAGAGGAACAGGAGGAGCCTGTTCCTAGTGCACACATACGCAGAGCTGCCAGAAGGCAAGAGCAGCTAAAGCAAAAGGGACGACTTGGGAGTAAGGCCAGGTGATGATTGGCCCCTCCCATAAGGCTTAAAAGAGCAGCAAAGGCTCTTGGGCTCTTTGTAGGAAAGCAATGTTGCTAAATCTGTTTTCCAGTCAGTGTCTCTTGTTTCTGAACTTCGTGGGGCTTTGCCAAGAAAGGCCTTTGGCAGGGTGCCAAAGAAGATAAAGGTTTGTGATAATCCCAAAGGACTTTTTCTGAAGGACTTGTTTTGGAATTAATTTGGACTAAGCTGGGAATAAAGTAATTCTCAGCTGTTATAATAAAATAGTTTTGTTTGGGACTAATTGTTGGGACTAATTGTGTCCTGTAATGACTGAGTGAGCCTCAGTCTCTCTACTTCCACCTTTGTGCCTAAGGTGGAACTAGAACTCATGTCTCCTAGTGACTGGCCCAAAGTCACCCAGCCGGTTAGAATAGCTAACAAATTTCTCATTGCCTTGCATTGCAATGATGATTTTTAAATTTACAGTCTAACCTACCACAGTGGAATTCCAAATAGTATCAGGTGGGGGGGGGGGCTGATTCCAGTATTTGCTTTTGAGACTAAATTAGATTGTCCAAGGTAAGAAGAGATGTCCTGCCACCACCTTTGATCTTTAGGATCCAAAGTTCTTTGATGTCTGGAGATGCAGAAGGGAATTTCCTTCCTTTGTCCTGCTTTCAGGACCTCTGTTGCTTTCTCATTCTAACGCGAGCCATGCTTTCCCCATCCATTACATTCAGCAAGTGACAGATGCAAAGATGGACATACCGCACTTAATCTTAGACTCAAAGGGAACCCAGGAAATATCTCACTGCCAATATTAATGGGGGACTCTCTCTGCTTCCTGGAGCAGAAAGCTGCTGCCTCCTGGGAGAGAAAGATGGAAGGAAGCTTTCTGATCTCCTGACTGGGAGGCAACTAAATCTGTTGACTGGATTCACGTTAACACTTCTGTTGCCCCAAAGAACGGGACTCCCACCTGTCCAGTCCAGGTGGAAGGCATGGAATGGCGGAATTGTTTAGGTTCCGAATGTTTTGTCACCAGGCTAGGTAACATCATCAGCAGAAATTCAATTGAAGTGTCTTGTTTCAGCTCTCTTCTGAGAGAGCTGAAACAAGATAAATGCAGGGGTTGGATCAGATGACCTAGAACAGTGATGGCTAATCTTTTTGCCGACGTGTGCCAAAAGTGGGGGTACTGGGGAGGGGATTGTGTGCGCGTGTGTGACACCCCCACCATTCTCCCGCCCGCTTTTGGCACACGATGGCATATTTTCTTGTCCTCCCCAGGGTCCAGAGCCTTTCTAGGAGCCTGGGAAGGGCAAAAACAGCCTTCCCTGTTCCCCCGGAGGCCCTCCGGAAGCCCAGAAACAGCCTGTTTCCCGACTTCCAGTGGGCCAGGAAGGCCCGAAAATCAGCTGGTCAGTGCGCACATGTGTGCTGGACTGAGGTAGGGCAGTGCTCATGTGGCCACAGATATGGCTCTGGGTGCCACCTGTGGCACCCGTGCCATAAGTTCGCCATCACGGACCTAGAAGGTCCCTTCCCACTCTCTTATTCTGTTAAAGTCTTATGTGGTTAGTTGGTCAAGTGAATGACTGGTCACACCATGTGAGATCAGTCAGGTCATCAGATGGTGGCCCTCTACCAACCTTTCTTTCTTTCTTTCTTTCTTTCTTTCTTTCTTTCTTTCTTTCTTTCTTTCTTTCTTTCTTTCTTTCTTTCTTTCTTTCTTTCTTTCTTTCCTTCCTTCCTTCCTTCCTTCCTTCCTTCCTTTCTTTCTTTCTTTCTTTCTTTCTTTCTTTCTTTCTTTCTTTCTTTCTTTCTTTCTTTCTTTCTTTCTTTCTCACAATCCAGTGATCTTAGACAGTTTATGACATCATAAAAACCAAGATATATAAACATAAAAGGTAAAGGTTCCCCTCGCACATATGTGCTAGTCATTCCCGACTCTAGGGGGCAGTGTTCATCTCCGTTTCAAAGCCGAAGAGCCAGCGCTGTCCAAGGAAGTTTCCGTGGTCATATGGCCAGCATGACTCAACGCCAAAAGCGCACGGAATACTGTTCCCTTCCCAGCAAAGGTGGTCCTTATTTTTCTACTTGCATTTTTTTACGTGCTTTCAAACTGCTACGTTGGCAGAAGCTGGGACAAGGAACGGGAGCTCACCCCGTTACGCGGCACTAGGGATTCGAACCGCTGAACTGCAAACCTTTCAATCGACAAGCTCAGCATTGTAGCCACTGAGCCACCATTTCCATGAAATAAAATAAAATAAAATAAAATAAAATAAAATAAAATAAATAAAATAATAAAATAAAATAAAATAAAATAAAATAAAATAAAATAAAATAAAATAATAAAATAAAATAAAATAAAATAAAATAAAATAAATAAAATAATAAAATAAAATAAAATAAAATAAATAAAATAAAAATAAAATACTTCTAAAAATATTAAATTAACAGAAAATGAGGGTGTAGATATAGAACAGATGTAGATGGATTGAGATGGAAAACATCTGAAGTCATCCTTAAACTCAAAGCTACTTCCAAAAGCAGCCTAGATGTCTTCATGTAGAGGCATCCTCGACATACGACCACAATTGAGCACAAAATGTCTGTTGCTAAGCGAGACAGTTGTTAAGTACGTTTAGCCCCATTGTATGACCTTTCTTGCCGTCGTCGTTAAGGGAATCCTGGCAGTTGTAAAGCTAGTCACCTGGTTGTTAAGTGAATTGGGTTTCCCCAGAAGGCTGCAAAAGAAGATTACGTGACTCGGGGCATTGCAACCATCATAAGTACATGCCAGTTGCCAAGTGTTCTGACCCAGCTCCCTAAACACAACAAACCCTCTGAAGTGAACTCAAAAGATTCCTTTAATTAGAAGTGTCAGCAGCCTCAGCAAAAAGTTTCTCTCTCACCGCAGGCTAACAAACCTGTCCAGCTGGAAGATAAATAGTTGTCCGCCACATCTATTCATCTCAGTCCCCTGCCTTTTATCCCCAGAGCTAGGGTGGGGCTTCGCTAGCAGCAATGGCTTTTCCGTCCCAAGGACTGGCCCATAGATTTCCACTGCTCTCCTCTCCTCTGCCTTCTGTGCAGCCATGTGTCAGGCTCTGGATCCAGAAGTTCCTCCTCTTCCTCATCAGCCACCTCCAGACTTGGGGGCTGTTGATTCTCCATCTGAGGGCTGACGGATGGCCCAGGCTCTGCCTCTGTCTCTCTCTCTCTGCCAGCTCCATTCCCTCTTCCCCCTTGGAGCTCTCAGGTTGCCTTGATGCTGGCCCTGACTCCAACGCCTCCTCGTCCTCCTCTGATTCAGCTGCTAGAGGGGTCAGTGGCCGATGGGCTATAACGCCAAGCACCTGAATTTTGATCACAAGACATGGGGATTCTGGAACCGTCGTAAGTGTGAAAAACATCCATATGTCCCTTTTTTTCAATGCCATTGTAACTTCAAATGAATGGTTGTAAGTTGGGGACTGCCTGCAAATCATCTTCCATGAGATTGATGATGTCCTGAGCAACCACCACCATTTGTGGTCATGGACAAAAATGTCCCCGCACTTTCTGCCTAGACTTCCCTTTTGTGGGTCGGGAATCGACCCGCTGTCCCAACTCACATTTAATCAGAAGACTGAGCTCTAAATGACTCCTTTAAACTACCTTTCCATTAGCCATGATTCTGCAATCTAACTAACTATGCTATGATAGTGAGAGTGAGTAGCAGTTAATTCATTTTCTCTCTCTCTCTCTCTTTAATCCAGCTATTCCACAACTCCGGCTTACGAGCTGTTCGATTTTTATTTTTTTTTATTTTTAAATCTCCCCAAAGTTACCTTGGCAACTCATACGTTAGCCAAGCTGACAGATTTATGACAGTTCCATATATAAATATTTATATTCTGCGGCAGTGCAATTTTTAAGGGCAACCTGATTCTCCGACGAGGTTTCTACACATCCTTACTCAAAGATTCACACTCAAAATGAGATCGGAGGAGGAGGAGGAGGAGGAGGAGGAGAAGGAGGAGGAGGAGGAGGAGGAGAGATCCAACGAATGGATAGTTGCTTGTCCAAAATGGTATATAGGATCTCTTGGTTGAGCAGGGGACTAGGCCAGAAGACCTCTAAGGTCCCTTCCAGCTCTATGCTGATTCTGATTCTGATTTATACTTCCATTGGATCAGAGGGGGGAGAGATCCCCTCCTGTAAAATTGCTTTTTCGACATATCACCCAGCAAACACCACCATGATTTATTCGCTCTGACCTCGCTTGTCCAGCCTCTCGGCCGCAACCAGGGAAGTTATCATGGAGAGAAAACTGACTATAAAAAATCCTCGACCATAATTGTGCCCAAAATTTCTGTTCTTAAGTGAGTCATTTCTTAAGTGAGTTTGGCCCCATTTTATGACTTTTCTTGCCCACGTTGTTAAGTGGATCACTGCAGTTGATAAATGAGTAACCTGGTTATTAAGGGAATCTGGCTTCCCCCATTGACTTGGCTTGTCAGAAGGTCGCAAAATGGGATAACATGACCCTGGGACACAGCGACGGTCATAAATATGAACCAGTGGCCAAGTGTTGAGGCTTGGCAACTGGGTTCATATTTATGTGAATTTTCATATTTATGCGAGTTTTCATATTTATGTGAATTTTCATATTTATGCGAGTTTTCATATTTATGTGAATTTTGTTCACATGATTTCATATTTATGTGAATTTTCACATTTATGTGAATTTTGTTCACCTGATTTCATATTTATGTGAATTTTCACATTTATGTGAATTTTGTTCACAATTTCATATTTATATGAATTTTCACATTTATGTGAATTTTGTTCACATGATTTCATATTTATGTCAATTTTCATATTTATGTGAATTTTGATTGCATGATTTCATATTTATGTGAATTTTGTTCACATGATCACATGATTTCATATTTATGTTTGCTAATGAAATCTCGGTGAGAAGACAACTGAGTTCAGAGACCACTAATGACCCCTTTGGAAGAAACAGAATAAAAAGTTTGTCTGAAATAGCAGAGGGTCTCCTACTCGAGCACAGGGTTCAACTAGAAGACCTTCAAGGTCCCTTCCTCTCATTCTACCCATGTTCCTGCAAGGAGAAGTGGTCAACTGATCAGCTAGGAGCCTCTCCTTGTGTAGGAAAGACCTGGTCTAGCTGCCCTCTGAGATGTCTGATGATGAGCATGGCGAGAAAGGACCACAGATCCTCTCCAACATTTTCTCCATGTTGACTCTCTACATCAGGGATGTCAAACTCAATTTCATTGAGAGCTGCATCAGCACTGTGGTTGGCCTCGGGAGGGGTGGGATTTGGATGGGTGTGGCTGACTGGGTGGGTGTGGTCACCTGGGTGGGCGTGGCCAGCTTGACTCCACTCCACAAACTTCTGGCCTGTTTTCTCTTCGCATTGGGTGGACTGGGCCCAAGCTATGTTGGCCTGATCTTTCCTTTTCACACTAGGTAGCGCAGGATGGCCCTGCAAGCCAGATCCGACCACATAGTGGGCCACATTTGGCCCATGGGCCTTGAGTTTGACATCCCTGATCTACATTCTCCTCTTTTCTGATGTTCTCCGAAGATGGATGTCCACACCAAGTGCCTGCCCGGACAATTCCCTGGATGAAGTCAGCTTTTTTATTGTCTGGCAGAAGAACTGGAGAGGATCCAAGTCCAACGGGAGGCAGGAGGGGTCACGGATATGTAAAAGAAGAGAGCAATTTATTCATTTCCCTCCAGAGCTCCAAGTTGCTTTCTCAGCAGTCATTAACCCAAAGCATGTTGGTAAAAGTCCATGACCCACAACTCCTCCCTCCTTTCCTCCTTCTGTTTGCAAAGGCTAAGTGTAAAATCAATTGTTCCTAATTTTGGCCAGCCAGTTTTTAAAGTTAAAAATACACGTATTGAGTAGACAAGATAAATTCTCCCCTTCTACAGCAGCAAGCTTGGTAGTTCCATTTAGTTAACCTCTCTCTCTCTCTCTCTCTCTTTTTTTTTTCTCTTTCTCTTTCTCTTTCTCTCTCTTTCTCTCTCTCTTTTTTTGTGCATCTCACTGTCTCTCTGTCTCTTCCTTCCTCTTCCTCTTTCTTTTTCTCTTTTTATTTCTCTCTCTCTTTCTTTCTTTCTTTCTCATTCTTATTCTCTTTTTGTCTCGCTGTGTATCTTTGTCTCTCTTTCTCTCTGTATATCTCTCTGTCTCTTTCTCTTTTTCTCTCTTTCTTTCTCTCTTCTTTCTCTCTCTTTTTCTTTTTCTTTCTCTCTTTTCTCTTTCACTCTTTTCTCATTCTTCCTCTTCCTCTTCCTCTCTTTTTCTCTTTCTTTCTCTTTCTCTCTTTTTTCTTTTTCTGTTTCTCTTTCTCTCTGTATCTCTCTCTTTTCCTTTTTCCTTCACTCTCTCTCTTTCTTCCTCTTCCTCTTTTTCTCTCTCTGTCTTCTTTCTTTTTCTTTCTCTCTTTTTTCTTTTTTTCTTTTTCTCTTTTTCTCTCTGTATCTCTCTCTCTTTTCCTCTCTCTCTCTCTCTCTCTCTCTCTCTCTCTCTCTCTCTGTCTGGGCAAACTCCAGGTGAGAGTGGAGAACAGGGGGGGCTGATATACAGGTTATCTACTTACAACTGTTTATTTAGTGATCATTCAAATAGTACAGCGGCATTGAAGAAAGTGACTTATGACCAGTTGTCACACTTACGACCATTGCAGCATTCCCCATGGTCACATGATCAAGATTCTGACTCACATTTATGACAGTTGCAGTATCCTGGGGTCACATGATCCTTTTCTGTGACGTTCTGAGAAACCAACTCAATGGGGAAGCCAAATTCACTTAACAACCCTGTGGCCAATTTAAGAGCCGCGATTGACTTAACAACTGTGGCAAGAAAGGTTGTGACACGAGGAAAAGTTAACGACTGTCTCATTGAGAAACAGAAATTCTGCCATCAATTGTGGTCATTGTAAGTCAAGGTCAGCCGTACGTTGTAATTGTAAGCTGAGGACTTACCGGTATTATAGTCCAACGAGCCAAAGACGGCTTAGCAACTGAACAACAACAACAAAAAATTCATTGCAGGAAAGTTTCACAATTCCATTTCATGATTTAAAATCAATAAAAATTAAGAATGAAAATGGCCAGTTTGGGAATTGTGAGCAGTTCATATCTCCTGCCATAAGGAGAAAACTCCATTGATATATACCCAGTGGGGAGATTCAACCAGTTCGAGACAGTTTGGGCAAACCAGTTGTTAAATTGTTTGCTGGTCCCACCACTTCCCGCCTTTCCAGGAGTCCCCACGCGCCCCATCTTGGCTCCCAGGTAAGTGCAGGGAGGCCTACTAGACCCAAAATGGGGTGTCGGGGGCTACAGCACGGACCCTGCGTGCCCCGTTTTTGCTCCCAGGAGGCTGTAGGGAGGCCTACTAGGCCCCAAAAGGGGAACACCCCCTGTGTGCCCCAGTTTTGCTCCCAGGGGGATGCAGGAGGTCGAGTGCTGCCTGTCACACCCTCTAGCCCACACCCATCATGGCCACGCCCACCTAGCCAGCCATTAGGGCAGAGAACCGGTTGTTAAATTATTTGAATCCCACCGCTGTACCCACCTCCCCAAACAAGGCAGGGGTTGGAACCGACTCACCCCTTCCCCCGCTGTTCCACTTGGTTTGTACAAAAATAGACATTTATTTTAGAGCTACAAGTCTTGCAAGACTGGAAACGTCCTTCAGCTTTGAAAGGAAATGCATATAGACCCGTTTGCTGAAATTCGCTTTCCCACATGGGGTTTTCTTGTGGATTTTGTGTGTGTGTGTGTGTGTGTGTGTGTGTGTGTGTGTGTGTGTGTGTGTGTGTACGTGGAGAAAAAACAGAGAAACACTCTGAGAAGTGAAGTTCAAAATATTTGTTTTCTTCCTGCGCAAAGGGAACTTTGAAAGAGGGATGGGAAAAGCTAATGGGACCGTTAATTTGGCTTTTTTCTATTTCTCTTACCGTTGGCAACATTGCCATGGGTGGGTTGAGGGAGGGAGGAAACCCAGGATGCGGGGTGGAGTTTTCTACCCATCGGCCCCTCTGTTTGGCAAAGGAGCCCGATGGTCGGGGTGTGTATGTGTGAGAGCTTGCAAGCATGGGTCGAAGTCATCCTTCAGAAGAAGGCACAGAAGTGAGGACGGTCCCGGAGGAATTTCCTGTAACTTGATAATGGATTTTGCTTGTTCTCGGCCTTGGCTATAAAATGTCTTGCAAAAAGGGGGAGTCCCTGAAGCTTCCTCTCCTTGAATTAATGGTGAATTGGAGCAAGCACAGCTCTCTGGCCATTACGTAAGGGGGGGGGGACATGAAAGGAAAATCCCAGTCACATCAGATGGAAACATGGCTAAAAGGGCCCCTTTGTGTATGTGCTCCTTCTCCTCCTTCTCTTTCTCCATCTGTCTCCTTCTCCTTCTCCATCCCCTTCTCTGTCTCCATCTCCTTCTGCTTCTACTTCTCCTCCTTCTCTGTCTCCTTAACCACTTTCTCCTCTTTCTAATTCTCCTTCTCCATCTCCTTACCTTCTCCTTCTCCATCTCCTTAATTTTTTCTTTCTCCTTCTATTTCTGCTTCTCCTTCTCTTTCTCTTTCTTCATCTTACCCTTCTCCTTCTCTATCTCCTTAACCTTCTCCATCTCCTTAATCTTTTCCCTCTCCTATTTTTTTATTTCTGTTTCCCCTTCCTCTTCTCTATCTCCTTAATCTTCTCCTTCTCCTTTTCTATCTCCTTAACCTTTTCCTTCTCCACCTCCTTAATATTTTTCTTCTTCTCCTTCTATTTCTATCTCTGCTTCTGCTTCTCTATCTCCTTAATCTGCTCCTTCTCTCTCTTCTTCTTCTCTAATACTGTTGGAATGCAGTATCATAAGCAACTCTACCCACTTCCAGGAGCTTGAATCTTCCAATCCTTCCAAGGTCGGTAAAATGAGGATACAGATTGTTGGGGGCAAAAGGGTGACTCTATAAGCCACAGAGTGCTGAAAAGTACTATGGAATGACATATAAGTCTAAGTGCTAGTGCTAGTGGTATTCTCTCCTCCTCCTCCTCCTCCTCCAAACTGCTTTGTGTTTTGAAGTTTCCATCTGATATTCCTTCTTACGGAGTTCCTGGCAGTCACATCAAGACAACAAAAACAATATTGTCTCTTTGATTTTTAGGGTAAATACTGCATTGTGAGTAATGTAAATAAGAGTTTCTTCTGCTCGTTTATAGTCTATTAATTACGGTAGGGTCTCTTTGAGTGATCGGAAGTGCTTTTTCATCCCCATCTCCAATGAGACTCCCAGTTGGGAGCCAATTTGGTCTAGTAGTTAAGGTGCTAGCCTATAAACCAGGATATGGTGAGTTCTAGTCCGTCCTTAAACAAGAAAGATGGCTGAGTGAAGTTGGGCCAAACACCAGTAAACTGTGAGTTGTAGTTCTACTGTAGGCATGAAAGCCAGCTTAGTATGTTTGCGACAATCACCAGGAGATTGTGAGTTCTAGTTCTGCCTTAGGCATGAAAACTAGGTGGGTGATTCTGGGCCAATCACCAGGAGATTGTGAGGTCTAGTTCCGCCTTAGGCATGAAAAATAGGTGGGTGATTTTGGGCCAATCACCAGGAGATTGTGAGGTCTAGTACTGCTTTAGACATGAAAGACAGCTGGGTGACTTTGGGCAAGTCTTAGCCAATTCACTTCACAGGATTGTTGTTATGGGGAAAATAGGATGAGGAAGGTGTATTAGTATGTGTGACAACTGAAGTTATTTTTTTAAAAAATTGGCAGGATATAAATAAATCGATAGATTAAATATGAACAATTTCCTGGGTTGAGTCGCCCTTCCTAAAATAAGCTTCCAACTAAATCACCATTTCTCTTTTTTCTATCCCCTGTTCCATCCATCCCTTCTTCCCAGCTTCTGTGCAGTCTCATGCATTCCTTCTTTTGGAGATAGTTTCCAAGTGTATCTTTAAATGATTCGTTGTTTTTCTTTTTCTTTTTTTTTTCCTTTCAGGCAAATTCTGATAAATACCTGCCTTTAGCTTTGGTGGATCTGGCTACCGAGCTGCTTTTTTTGGCGTGGTTTATTCGATTTCATGTGATTCTAATTTCCCCTGATTTAATAACGTTCTCGGTTTATGTGAAGCTTCAATTCCCCAAGGTGTGTTTCGAACGGGCTTCGCTTCTCCCGCAATAAACCGGGAAAAGATTGCAAAAGCTTTGTTTGTCGTCTTTTCTGGCATTATATGGTTCAGCATCACAAAAACCCTTTATGAATATTTCGTTCATATGGATACCGTGTTTCTCTGAAAATAAGACCCTGTCTTATATTTTTTTGAACCCTGAAATAAGTGCTTGGCCTTATTTTCGGGGAGGTCTTATTATTTTGGGAAGTGTGGAGCAAGATGGGGCTCCTCTTGCCATCTTACCTGATTTCCAGTTCTGCATTTAAATATTTTCAGGGAGGGCTTATTTTTGGGGGAGTGGATGCACTCAAAAGCCCGATTAAGCTTATTATCAGGGGATGTCTTATTTTTGGGAAAACACGGTAGGTCGTCCTCAACTTACATCCACAATCGGGACTGGAATTTCAATTGCTAAGCAATCTGGTCCTTAAGTGAATTATCACACAACCGGTCATGATTTTTTTTTTAATTTGATTTATATGCCGCCCTTCTCTGGAGACTCAGGGCATCTTACAATGCGTTAAGCAATAGCCTTCATACTTTTGTATATTTATACAAAGTCAGCTTATTGCCTCCACAAACTGGGTCCTCATTTCACCTACTTTAGAAAGGATAGAAGGCTGAGTCAACCTTGAGCCTGGGGAGATTCGAACTTACAGTAATTGCAGACAGCTGGTGCTAATCACAATGCTTTTAGTTTGCTGAGCTACCAGGTTTTCAACCATTGAAATGATTGAAATGATTTTTCAACCATTTTTCTTTTTCTTTACTGTGATTGTTAAGCAGTCCTTCGGGAGAAGGGTGGTATATAAATCTAATAAATACAAATACAATACAAATTTGATATTCCTTGTCGGAAACTGGATGGGAAGGCTGAAAATTGAGATTAAGTAGCCACAGAATTCAGGAAGTCCTGGATGTACGACCACCATTGAACTCCAAATTTGTGTTGCTAAGTGAGACATTGGTTAAGTGAGTTTATCCCATTTTATGACCTTTCTTGCCAATGTTGTTAAATGAATCATTGCTGTTGTTAAATTAGTCACATCGTTGTTAAGTGAATCTGGCCTTCCCCATTTGAGTTTGCTTGACAAAAGGTCACAAAAGGGGATCATGTGCCCCCAGGCACTGCGACTGTCATAAATGTGAGTCAGCTGCCAAGCACCTGAATGTAAATCATGTAACCCTGGGGATGTCATAAGTGTGAAAAATGGCCCTAAGTCACCTTTTCCAGAGAGACAGAATGGTTTTGTGGCTGGGTAGGTGTTGCTAGGGGGGGTCATGTGACTGGGTGGGAGTGAGTGACATCGAGTTGCTAACACCCACCCAGGTTTTGTGGCTCTAGTGTGTTTTTTTCTGTGGGAAACAGGTCCAAGTAGCTCTTTGAGTTTTTAAGGTTGCTGGCCCCTGGGCTAAGGAAACAGGAGATGGTGAGTTCTAGTTCTGCCTTAGACATGAAAGCTGACTGGGTGACTTTGGGTCAATCACCAGGAGACTGTGAATTCTAGTTCTGCCTTAGACATGAAAGCTGGCTGGGGGTTTTTGGGACAGTTACCAGGAGAAAGTGAATTCTAGTTCTGCCTTAGGCATGAAAGCTGACTGGGTGACTTTGGGTCAATCACCAGGAGACTGTGAATTCTAGTTCTGCCTTAGACATGAAAGCTGACTGGGTGACTTTGGGTCAATCACAAGGAGTCTGTGAATTCTAGTTCTGCCTTAGACATGAAAGCTGGCTGGGGGTTTTTGGGACAGTTACCAGGAGAAAGTGAATTCTAGTTCTGCCTTAGGCATGAAAGCTGACTGGGTGACTTTGGGTCAATCACCAGGAGACTGTGAATTCTAGTTCTGCCTTAGACATGAAAGCTGACTGGGTGACTTTGGGTCAATCACCAGGAGACTGTGAATTCTAGTTCTGCCTTAGACATGAAAGCTGACTGGGTGACTTTGGGTCAATCACCAGGAGACTGTGAATTCTAGTTCTGCCTTAGACATGAAAGCTGACTGGGTGACTTTGGGTCAATCACAAGGAGTCTGTGAATTCTAGTTCTGCCTTAGACATGAAAGCTGGCTGGGGGTTTTTGGGACAGTTACCAGGAGAAAGTGAATTCTAGTTCTGCCTTAGGCATGAAAGCTGACTGGGTGACTTTGGGTGAATCACAAGGAGACTGTGAGTTCTAGTTCTGCCTTAGACATGAAAGCTGACTGGGTGACTTTGGGTCAATCACAAGGAGTCTGTGAATTCTAGTTCTGCCTTAGACATGAAAGCTGGCTGGGGGGTTTTGGGACAGTTACCAGGAGAAAGTGAATTCTAGTTCTGTTTTAGGCATGAAAGCTGACTGTGTGATTTTGGGTCAATCACCAGGAGACTGTGAGTTCTAGCCCTGCCTTAGACATGAAAGCTGGCTGGGTGACTTTGTACCAATCACAAGGCGACGTTGAGTTCTAGTTCTGTCATAGGCACCCGGCCATTTGACTATTATCCAATTCAGTGAGCCATGCGACCCAACCATTGCTTTAAAAGACACCAAAATTTATCTTCCTTTGTTACCCAGATTGCCTCCTTCCCACCCACAGCCGAAGAGAGGCTGGCAAGGCAAAAATCTTTTCTTTTTAATTTAACAAAATAGAAACATCCAAAAGCATGAAACCCTAGACTTTGGGGGGTGGGGGGAGGAAAAGAAGGGATTCTTTTCTTCTTAAAATAGTCTCGATTCCCTTTCTTTCCCGTGTATTGTACTGGTGGCAGCCGAAGTTGGCTTCTCAATTCCATTCCAAGTTGTCCTGAAATGAACTTTCCAGCTGTCTTATAAGGAAAGAAGAAGAGGAGGAGGAAGAAGGGAGGGTCAGTAATTTTAGCTCCTGGAGAGCTCAGCTGCATCTTTACAATTTTAGTGGGAGGACATGAAAGGGTTCAGATTGTTTGAAGTCTTTACACCACAGTTGGAACCCTGCATCCGATTTTGGTCACTACACACAGTATCAGTAAAGATGTTGAGATTCTGGAAAGAGGGCAGAAAAGAGCAACAAAGGGGATTAGGGGGGCTGGAGGCTAAAACATACAAAGAACGGTTGCAGGAACTGGGTATGTCTAGTCCAATGATGGCTAACCTTCTTGCCGTCGTGTGCCAAAAGCAGGGGGGAGTGGGGGGGAGTCGTGGGTGCCCACATCCATAATTCAATGCGCCCCGCCCTCCTGCACATGCACACGTGACCCCCCCATACTTCCCCCTGCTTTTGGCACACGGTGGACTCGGTAGGCCCATTTTTCCTCCTCCCCAGGCTCCAGAGGCTTTCTAGGAGCCTGGGGAGGGCAAAAACAGTCTTCCTCATCCCCCCCCCCCCGAGGTCTTCCGGAGGCCAAAAACAGCCAGTTTCCCGACTTCTGGTGGGACTGGAAGGCCTGAAAATCAGTTGGCTGGTGTGTGCATGTATGCTGAAGTTGAGCTAGGGCAACACTCGCGTGCCCACCAATATGGCTCTGTGTGCCACCTGTGGCACCCGTGCCATAGGTTCGCCATCACGGGTCTAGTCTATTGAAAAGAAGGACTAGGGGTGACGTGATAGCAGTGTTCCAATATTTGAAGGACTGCCACAAAGAAGAAGTGGGGGTCCACCTATTCTCCAAAGCACCAGAAGGCAAGACAAGAAACAACGGATGAAAACTAATCAAGGTGAGAATCAACCTGGAATTAAGGAGAAACTTCCTAACAGTGAGGACAATAAACCAGCGGAACAGCTTGCCACCAGAAGTTGCGGGTGCTTCATCACTGGAGGTTTTCAAGAAGAGACCGGACAGCCACCTGTCTGAAATAGTATAGGGTCTCCTGCTAGAGCAGAGGTTCAGATTAGATGACCTCCAAGGTCCCTTTCTGTTTTTTTTTAAATTTATTTATTTCATTACAACAAAATAAGTAATCACATACAGATCGCGACGGGAACTTTACACAATATATTCACTTCAATCAAATTTTACAGGAAAAAAGTAAAATCTATATTAACCTTGTCCTTTTTTTAGTTTTGTTATTCAACCAGGTATACCATTGGTCCCAACATTGGAAGTACATGGAGTCCTTTTGATCTCTCAAGATTTTCGTTAACCTGTCAGCTTCCGCATATTCCATAATCTTCCCCAAAATCAAATCTTCAGCCGGCAAGTCTTTCCCCTTCCAATGTTGAGCAAAACATATTCTTGCTGTGGTAGTGATATATATACTCAAACACCATATATTCGTGCCTAACTTATCTGGCCTGATGTTTAATAGATAATATTCTGGTTTCAATTGGAGTTTAAATCCCCTAATTTCTAATATCCACCTCTGTATAATTTTCCAAAATTCGATTGCCTTAGGGCAAGTCCACCATAGATGAAAGTAAGTACCTATCTCCCCGCACTTCCAACAGTTTGGAGAAAGTCCTGGGTACATTTTAGATAGTCGGGCAGGAGGGAGATGCCATCTATACACCATCTTATACAAGTTTTCTTTGTAGGTGGTTGCCATCAAGAGTTTCAAATGTTTTGTTCATATTTCTTCCCATTTTATCAGCTCAATTGGATGACCAATATTTCTCCCCCAGGCAGTCATTGAGTATTTAACGATCTCATCCCCAATCCAATAGTTTATTAGAAGTTTATAAATCTTGGATAGCATTCTATCCTCCTTTCCTAATATAATATTATCCATTTCTTGCTGGGTCAAATTTATACCGCCTTGTTCTCTGTCTTTTTTGTATTTGGAACTGATCTGGGCATAAACCCACCAGTCCAATTTCATTCCCTAAAGCTTTAATTCAGTTCTTGTTTTCAAGCGGCCTTGGGGCATCCAACAGCTCCTGGTAGGAAAGGTGCTTTTCTTTATTATAAAGTGACCTGTAAGTTGTAGCTTCTAGTGGGACCAACCAAGACGGGGTCGAGGGGTAGAATTTACCCTTAATTTTTCTCCAAGTTTCAATCAGAATATTCCTTACATAATGTCCTGCAAAATTCCTATACTTTTTAACCTTATCTTGCCAAAGAAAGTGGTGCCATCCTTGTTGTAACCCCGAACCTTCTTCTTAACAGTATCCATTCCCTTACCCAGACTAAATTTGCAGCCTGATAATAATATTCCCATTTTGGAAGGCCGAATCCCCCTCTTTGTTTCAGCTCTTGAAGCATTTTGATTCTAGGCTTTTTGTTTTGCCAGATAAATTTAAGAACACATTGGTTTAACTTTTTAAAGAAGTTGTTATCTAGTCTAGCTGGTGCTGTGTAAAATAAGTATATCCATTTTGGGAGGATGTAAGTTTTTATAATCGCTATCCTATCTAATAGGGATGTCTGAAGGTTCTTCCACTTCTCTAAATCCTGTCCTGTTCGGTAGAGTAAATTCAAGTAATTGTCTTCTTTGATTGTTAAACATTTGGCTGTTAATGTAATACCTAAATATCGTAATTTAAGGTCCCTTTCAACTCTATTATTCTATTATTCTATTATTCTATTATTCTATTATTCTATTCTATTAGTCTATGATGGGATGGAGGGACGGACAAACAGACAGGGTAGGGCAGGCAGGCAGGCAGGCAGACCAGCACTGGAAATCAGGAATCCAGGCAGTTCAAATGAATATAAAGATTTATGGCAAACCTAAGCTCTCTACAAGAATCCGAACTACTAACAGTTAAAGCAGACTGGTGGTAGATAAGAATCAGAGGAATTCAAGGCGAGATGGATTTAATTTACTCGTGGGTATGGACTCAAAACTGATGACGTGTTTGATCCCTCCCTCAGTCTCAGCCTGGTCATCTCCTGGATGGATGGATGGATGGATGGATGGATGGATGGATGGATGGAGATAGATGGATAGATGGATAGATGGATAGATGGATAGATGGATGGATGGATGGATGGATGGATGGATAGATAGATAGATAGATAGATAGATAGATAGATAGATAGATAGATAGATAGATAGATAGATAGATAGATAGATAGATAGATAGATAGATGATAGATAGATAGATAGATAAATGATAGGTAGGTAGATAGGTAGGTGGGTAGATTATATGTAGGTGGGTGGGTGGGTGGGTGGGTGGATGGATGGATGGACAGATAGAAGATAGATAGATAGATAGATAGATAGATAGATAGATAGATAGATAGATAGATAGATAGATAGATAGATAGATAGATTATAGTTAAGATCTGGAAATCAGGAGGCCAGGCAATTTAAGTGAATATATAGTTTATTGCAAGCTTATGCTGTCTACAGGAATCTGAGCTCCTAACAGTCAAAGCAAATGGTAGGTAAGAGTCAACAGTATTCAAGGTGGGTTGGACTTAAATTTCTTGTGGGTGTGAAGGGACTCCAGGCTGTTGACGCACTTGACCCCTCCCTCGGGCTCATCTTGGTCATCTCCTACAGAGAGATGCCAAAACCACAGCTGCTCTTCTTTATTGTAGTAAAGATTGTGTAGGGATTTTTTTTTTCTTTCTTTTTCGCCAGTGCTAATTTGGGATCCCTCGCTCTTTAATCAGCATGCATTCTCGTCTTCCGAAATCTCTATTCATTGAAATTTCTCTCATTCTCCTCCTCCTCCTCCTCCTCTCCTCCACATTAGCATGTGTAGAACTAATACGGAGAATTTCTTCTTGAAGACAAAATCATCAGCCTGTGCTAGCTCTGTCAAAACTCTTTGGGGAAAAACACACACACACACATTTCCACAAAAGGAAAGGCGATGCCTTGATCTCTTGCTTAAGGTAATGTCATATCTGGCAAATCTTTCCCTTAATCACGGGGATGGGAGGAGGAGGGGGGGACACGTTCTCTTCAAGTCCGATTACAAAGAGATGTTAAATGAGAAGGGGGCCTCTTTTGAAGTTAAGACAATCGGTGGCCATTCCTGTGCGAGAAGGATTGTCTCTTTATTAATAAATGAAATGGAAGCTTCTGAATGGCATCTTTCATCTTCAAAGAGATTGGGCGGCATTTGCTCCAACTTTGCAAGACACGGGAAGCTACCCAGGTGTATCTTCTGAGAGATGGAGAAAGAGGAAGGATGGAATATGGGCTACAACCAGGGGTGAAATCCAGCAGGTTCTGACAGATTCTAGAGAACTGGTAGCGAAAATTTTGAGTAGTTCGGAGAACTGGAAAATACCACCTCTGGCTGGCCCCAGTGTGGAGTGGGAATGGAGATTTGGCAATATCCTTCCCCCAGGAGTGAGGATGGAATGAGGATTTTGCAGTATCCTTCTCCTGCCACGCCCACCCAGCCACACCACACCCACCAAGCCACACCCACAGAACCGGTAGTAAAAAAAATTGGATTTCACCACTGGCTACAACCACATAGAACAGGAAGGAAGGAAGGAAGGAAGGAAGGAATAGCAATATCACTTAGACTTACATACCATTTCATAATACTTTCCATCCCTCTCTAAGGGCTTCACAGAATCAGGATCTTTCCCCCAACAATCTGAGTCCTCATTTTACCAACCTGGGAAGGATGGAAGGCTGAGTCAACCTTGAGCTGGTCATAATCTGGGTGATTCATCAGTGGGAGCTTTTACGAAGAGTCTAGACATCCCCTTGTCTCAAATTGTATGGGGTCTCTTGTTTGAGCAGGGGGCTGGACTAAAAGAAGGTGAGAATCGAACTGCTAGCAGTCGGCAGAGTCAGCCTGCAGTACTGCGTCCTAACCACTGTTCCACCATGGCATTTGCAAAAAATCGATCCCCTCCAATACGACGCTGGGTTTGTTAATTTTGGTTTTTGTTTTATTTTGTTGTTGTTTTTTCCCACCCCCAAACAATGCTCGAGGGCTTTGGGAAGTGTTAATTTGCACAGGCCAGTAAGTGCAAGCCAATAGAAAACGGCATGGCCGAAGCCGTTGAGCAGACGGGGAGAGGGATGAACTTTGGCATTTTGTTCTAAACCTCGCATGCCACGGTAAATATCAGAGGTAATGATATTGACTTTAAGGTAATGCAGCTCCAAATGTCACTTTTCTTTTCGGATCGCATTTGCATTATTCTTGGCCTACGTTCTCCGCAAAGCTGCAGACGAAGGGTTGGATAGAGGAACAGCCCCCTCTTTCTCCCCCTCCCCCTCTATCTAATATAAATAACAGATTCACAGAGTTGGAAGGGACCTTGTAGGTCATCTAGTCCAACCCCCTGGCCAAGCAGGAGACTCAATATCATTTCTGACAGAGGGCAATCCAGTCTCTTCTTGAACGTCTCCAGTGATGAAGCTTCCACAACTTCTGAAGGCAACTTCGGTTCCATGCATTGATTGTTCTTACTATCAGAAAATTTCTCCTTATTTCCAGGTTGAATCTCTCCTTGTTCAGTTTACATCCCTTATTCCTTTTCTGGCCTGGCCTTCAGGTGCTTTGGAAAATAGCTTGATCCCCTCCTCTCTCTGGCAGCCCCTCAAATATTGGAAGACTGCTATCCTGTCTGTCTGGTCCTTCTCTTCACTAGACCAGCCGTGCCCAGTTCCTGCAACCGTTCTTCATATGTTTTAGCCTCCAGTCCCCTAATCAGGGATGAAATCCAGCAGGTTCTTACAGGTTCTGGAGAACCGGTAGCAGAAATTTTGAGTAGTTTGAAGAACCGGGAAATACCACCGTTGACTGGCCCCAGAGTGGGGTGGGAATGGAGATTTTGCAATATCCTTCCACTACCATGCCCACCAAGCCACGCTCTCCAAGTCACACCACGCCCACCAAGCCACGCCCACAGAACTGGTAGTAAAAAAATTTGGATTTCACCATTGCCCCTAATCATCGTGGTTCCTCTTCTCTGCACTCTTTCTAGAGTCTCAACATCTTTTTATAGTGTGGTGACCAAAACTGGATGCAGTACTCAAGGTGTGGCCTTACTAGGGCTTTATAGAGTGGTATTAGTACCTCACTTGATCTTGATTGTATCCCTCTGTTAATGCAAGAGCCTTGGTGGCGCAGCAGCTTAAAGTGGTGTTAAAGTGATACCAGCTACCTGCAATTACTGCAAGTTCGAATCTCACCTCCTCTAAATTTATCGTCTTGTAGTGTGCTCAGGCTTATTCTAGGCTTTTTACCTTCCCATACAAATTTTGTCTTGATTTAAACTTTTTTCTAATTTCACTGGAATGGTTTGGAATAGATAGAGGAGCCTCGGCAGGATGTTCATCTTTAGTGCAGCTATCCTTCCCAAAAATGAAATATTTAGTCCTCCCCACCTTTCTAGATCATTTTTAATTTGGTAAACCAATTTATCATAATTGTTTTTCTTTATATCTATATTTTTATTTGTCAAATTTATTCCTAAATATTTTATTTTCTTAACTACTTTTAGTCCGGATTGTTTCTCTAATTCCTCTGTCTGTTTTATTGTTAGGTTTGACTTAAAATAACGAAAATAGTCAATAAGATTTATTAGAGATTACGAATCTCAGCCACCCGGGTGTGTCACATCCTGTGACGATGGGACAAGGAGAAGGGAACTTAGTTAGCGGTGAAGATGACGGGACCAGGAGAAGGGAAATTCCTTGGCGATCCCATCAAGAATTTCAAATTCAGAACGAAGAGAAAGAAAACCCTTGACCTTAAATGAAATCATGATTGGCGTGTATTTTCCAATCCCCTGACTTGATTAACATTTAAATGCCATTTGGGGTGGCTGTGAGTGGTGCCTTTTGAACAAACAAATTACGGATTCCTTTTCGAGAGAATGGACATCACAGGAGCTCTTTCATTTCATACCTAATTGAAAATGCTTTTTTTGAAAAAAAAAAATCCTTAGAGAACCCAGTTCTAAAAGTCTATGCATTTGGGATTGTTTCATCCCATCCAACCATCCCTTTGTTCGTTGTCGTATTCCTTAGCTCCTTCCACACTCACGTCTTCAAAAAATCACAGATAATTTTACTAGGGCTCTCTGAACTTGTGTTCTGGCCTGCCAGTGGCCAGTGGAGCAGGCAGCAGAGTCGGATAGTGAGGAGTAACATGGGCCAGTCCTGGGGGCTAGGGAAAGCTCGGATGAGGGCTCTGTGTTGGTGTCATGCCTGGAAGCCATATTACCTGTGTGCTTTGAGAATCCAGGCTTATCACAATCATACCGTGGGAAGTTGGGAGGGGGGATTGCATGAGTGAAGTAGAGAGAGGCATAACAAACTTCTTTAAGAGAAGTTCAAGGCCAAGGTGTCTGGCAGCTGTACAAAGAAGAAATTGGAGGATGTCTTCTATTCAGGAAAGAACTGATTGGAGCTGTGGTGGACATGTGGGAGATGTGGCCAAGGTCTTGAACTTTCTTGTGGATGAGGAAAACCCAGAAGTTTTCAGATTCAGGTTTTCCCAGATTTGCCAATATGACATCTCTAATAAAAGTTAACTTTGAGGAACTTCAAGCCTTGAAGTTTGATTTCGTTGGGAGGTGTTACTTGGAACCTGTTAAGGATATTGTTGCTGTGTAGGCAACTAGCAGAGTATAGTGCACAGAGAAACGTTGCTGAGAGTAATAAGAGATACGTGCAAACTGGATTATCAAAAGTTTTCTTTATAGTGGAAAATAAACAATCTCGTGGTCTTCTAAACAGTCCAAGTCTTTACCGGTTAAATCCAAAAAGCTTCTTAGCACACAAACAGTAGTTGGTTCACTCTGGTTCACAAACCCGGATGGTAGCAGATCCACCCACACACACACAATGGCAGCTTATCATCAACTAAATACATTACAGTACCTTTCTTAAATACGTTTACAACTAATTATAGCATGACTCAGCATTACAGCATGATGCAGCATTAAAACTTAAAGTCACAGAACACATATATTACCTGGACAATCTGTTAGGCTCAAATCATATCCTAACAGAACCCTGACATTAACCCAAATCTCCTTTAAAATTAGAGCAGCTTCCTCAAAGCTGAGGAGCTGTTTGGGGTCCTGAGCCCCAAGCGCCAACCCAACCCAGGGTGATGCGAAGACTCAGGGAAGTTGGAGGCAGAGAGGGAGCCAGACAGCAGTGAGGCAGAGGAACAGCTGGAGACTGTTCCCAGTGTGCGCAACAAATAAGAAAGCAGGGTCAACTTGGGAATGAAGTCATACCTTGGAGCTGATTGGCCCCTCCCATAGGAAACAAAGGAGGAGCAAACGGGGAGTGGGCTTTTGCAAAAAACAATTTGTTAGTTCTGTGACTCTGAGAGACTCTGTGCCAAGTTTTGCCTTGTACTGAGTTTGGAAATTAATTACTCGGCAGATTTCCAAGCGAGATAAGATCTGTGTTGATAAATATTCCTTTGAAAAACCATTTGGACAGGCCTTGCTGACTGTGAATGAAAGGAATTCACAGTTGTGTGAAGATCAGAACACTCGCTCCAACACTGGCAGGAAACATCACTAGTATATAGAAAGAGAACAAACTCCACTCCCGTTTAGCACTGACGATGTTGTTAGCTAGTTTGGTGATGAAACATCTGCAAGAAAACAGACGTTGTAGAGGCGACATGATAGCTGTCTTCTGGTACTTGAGGCTGTCATGGGGAAGTGGGGGTGGTGGTTTTGATCTATTTTCCAAAGCAGCTGAAGGCAGGACCAGAAGTGATGGGTGGAAGACAGATCCAACCTTGAAATAAGGAGAAACTTCCGGTAAGCGAGAACAATTAATCATTGGAAGATCTAGCCTCCAGGAATTGTGGGGGCTCCATCGTTGGAAGCTTTTAAGAAAAGATTGAATAAAAACGTGTCTGGGATGGTATAGGGAGGGGGAGGGGGCGAGTCAAACTTGAATTTCACTGAGGGGTGCATCAGGGTTGTGTTTGACCTTGGGGGGCTGGGGTGGGCATGACCGGGGTAGGTGTGGTTAGGATGGGCGTGACCAACTCGACATTACTCGTGTTGGAGGCACTTGTGGTGGCCAAGAGCTAAGGCAGGACTTCCCGAGACCCTCCCTCACTCTCATTATAACCTTCCTTCCTTCCTTCTTTTTTCTTTCTTTTTTCCTTCCTTCCTTCCTTTCTCTTCCCTTCCACCCTCCTTTCCTCCTTCCTTCTTTCCTTCTTTCCTCTCCATCACCTTCCTTCCTTCTCCTCAATCCCATCTCCCTCCTTCCTTCTTTCCTTCCTTCCTTCCTTCCGTCTTTCTTTTCCTTCCTTCCTTCCCTTCCCCTTTTCTTCTTTTTCCTTCCCTCTTCCTTCTGCTTTCTTCTTCCTTCTCCTCTTTCCTTACATTTCCTTCCTCAGTCTCTTCCCATTTTCCCTTCTTTTCCTTTGTCTTTCCTCTTTCCCTTTCTCCTTTCCTGTCCCTTGTTGCATGCTCGAATGCAAAAAAGGAAAACATTTATCCTTCTCTATTGTTCTTAATTTGTTTTGCTAACCCTCTGCCAGTGAAAAGAGAGCTGGGGAGTGGCACAGCCTTGGTGGCGCAGCAGCTTAAAGTGGTGTTAAAGTGACACCAGCTGCCTGCAATTACTGCAAGTTTGAATCTCAGCAGGCTCAAGGTTGACTCAGCCTTCCATCCTTCCGAGGTAGGTAAAATGAGGACCCGGATTGTGGGGGCAATAAGCTGACTTTGTATTAAAAAAAACACCGCTTATGGAGGACCGAAAGCCCTACTAAGCAAGTATATACAAAAGTATGAAGGGTATTGCTTAGTGCATTGTAAGCTGCCCTGAGTCTCCGGAGAAGGGCGGCATATAAATCAAACCAATCAATCAATCAATCAATCAATCAATCAATATCTTCAAAGAAGAAACCAGAAAGTCCATTTGCCTCTTGCAAAAAAAAAACACCTTGATCAGAGCTTTGGACTTGAAAACTCCAAGGTCTCTTCCAACCCTCTTATATTCCGTGTTCTAAAGTTGACTCTTGAATGCAGAAAAGCTTCGTATTGTATTTCTCAACGTTTTTACGAGTCTTTCAAAATGGCACGGGGTCTCCGCTTTTATGTTCCGCCAGCTATTACAGATTGCCTCCCGCTTTATTACTTCTGTTATTTAACGTAGTTATTAGACATTCAATAAGCATTGGAGAAAAAAAAACAACCAACCCCACCGCCGCGTTATGTAACCGAAAGACACAAGGCAACGCAATAAAAGGTTTGAAGAGAGAGAAAAACAAGATCAGCACAATTGTGTAACCTAATCATAGATAATTAAAACAACCATCCGGAGGAAAAAGAACCGTCCCCACAACCATAGAGAGAAGAGATTAGACTATTAATAAAAATAATTAAATCGTGTTAAATCGTGGTCTGAGTATTGTGCGACGAAGTGGGGAAACAGAAGGTCATGGTTTGGAACCAAAAGTAAATAATTGAAGAGAATAATTCAGGTTTTATTGAGAAACTATTTCATAAGGGGATGGAGGTCTAACTCATATCTTAAATCCGGCTAAAGCTTGCCTAAAATGGAAAGGGAAAATTGGTGGTTCAACCAGTTGTGGGATCCCTGAGGTTATCTTAGCAGATTGTGTGAACTTGGCCATCACATTAAACCATGGTCTGTTCCTTATTTTGGGAAGAGCCATACAACCTTGGCTGCGAACAGAGATATTGGACCTGGTCCAAACTTGGCACATTGTGTAAGTCTACACAGATCACAATTTATAGGAGATGACCAGGGTGAGCTTGAGGGAGGAGGTCAGCTGTGTCATCAGTCTCAAGTATCTTCATGCCCACAAGAAGATCTCTTGTCCAACCCAACAATTTGCTTTCACTGCAAGACTTTCACATTCCTGTAGAGAGTTTAAGCTTACAATAAGCCTTTATATTCATTTGAACTTCCTGGATTCCTGATTACCAGTTCTTGACTATCTATCTGTCTGTCTGTCTGTCTGTCTGTCTGTCTGTCTGTCTGTCTGTCTGTCTGTCTATCCATCCATCCATCCATCCATCCATCCATCCATCCATCCATCCATCCACCATCCATCCATCCATCCATCCATCCATCCATCCATCCATCTATCTATCTATCTATCTATCTATCTATCTATCTATCTATCTATCTATCATCTATCTATCTATCTATCATCTATTCATCTATCTATCATCTATCTATTCATCTATCTATTCATCTATCTATCTATCATCCATCCATCCATCTGATGACCAAGCTGACCCCAAGGGAGGGATCAAACACATCATCAGTCTGGAGTCCCTTCACACCCACAAGAGTCCAAAATCCAACTTGAATTCCATTGAGTTTTAGCTACCTCCACCTCCAACTTGCTTTGACCGTTACAAGTTCAGATTCTCGTACAGAGCTGTAGTATACAATACTCCTGTACGTATTCATCTGAACTGCCTGAACGGCCTGATTTCCTGGGCTTGACAATCTCCTTAATTTGGGTGCAACCAGCTGACACCCCACTCCCATTTTTCCAAAAGCGTTGATGGACTTGTAGCCGAGCACCTGGCGAGGGTTTTTATCAGACCGTGCAGGCAGGTTCTTAAATCAGGAAAAAAACGATGACTGATGAGGAAGCCATGCAGCTAAGGCCAAGTTTATGACAGTGATAGGAGCCCAGAGCAATCTTCCTAGGGGTGTACATTTCTTAAAATCCAGTGACACCTGTTTGAAAGCCACCCACCTTTTCTGAAAGGCACCTGATGATGGATTGTCATGTTTGATTGCTGCCTTCCTCTCCCTCCATTTAAATGTGGTTTCTCTTTTTATCCATCGCAGCTCATTAATTCATCCTTGATTCATCCCTTCAGAAAAATAACACTGCCGTCACCTCCATCTGATGCCTCTGTGGTTTTCTGATGTCAATAATTCATGAGAGCAGGAGGAGAACTCAAGGTTTAAAGCAGGAGAAGACCTCTAGCTGGTGTTCCTGAAATGGTCCATTCTTTAAAGAAGGGGTCTCCAAACATGGAGGCTTTAAGAGTTGCGGACTTCAACTCCCAGAATTCCTCAGTCGGAATGGCTGACTGAGGAATTCTGGAGTTGACATCCACAAGACTTAAATTTGCCAAGTTTGTAAATCCCTGGTTTGGGAAAAAGAACATTAGGGGAATGGACCATTTCAGGAAGACCAGCCAGATCTCTTCTCCTGCTCATAGAGACAATAAAAACTTAACAGGTAGTGGGAAAAAAGTTCAAGATCTTCTCATGAATAACAGAATAGCAGAATTGGAAGGGACCTCGGAGGTCTTCTAGTCCAGTCCTCTGCTCAAGCAGAAGACCCTATACCATTTGAAACAAGTGGCTGTCCAGTCTCTTCTTAAAAGCCTCCAGTGATGGAGCACCCACAACTTCTGGAGACAACTTCTGTTCCATTAGTTAATTGTTCTAACTGTCAGGACGTTTCTCCTTAATTCCAGGTTGCTTCTCTCCTTCATTAATTTCCAGTCATTGCTTCTTGCCCTGTGTTGAGGTGCTTTGGAGAATAGCTTGACTCCCTCTTTTCTGCGGCAGCCCCTGAGATATTGGAAGTCTGCTATCATGTCTCCCCCAGTTCTTCTTTTCATTAAACTAGACATACCAAGTTCCTGCAACTGTTCTTATATGTTTTAGCTTCCAGTCCCCTAATCATCTTTGTTGCTCTTCTCTGCACTCTTTCTAGAGTCTCAACATCTGTTTTACATCGTGGCGACCAAAACTGGATGCAATATTCCAAGTGTGGCCTTACCAAGGCATGATAAAGTGGTGTTAACACCAGATCTTGTTTCTAGCCCTCTTTTAATGCAGCTTAGGACTGTGTTTGCGTTTTTAGCTGCTGCAGCATATGGCTGGCTCATCTTTAAGTGATTGTCCACCTTTACTGCAAGATCCTTCTCGCAGTTACTACTCTTGAGACAGGGACTACCAATTCCATACTTATGCATTCAGTTTTTCTTGCCTAAATGTCAGGGGTGAAATCCAGCAGGTTCTGACAGGTTCTAGAGAACCGGTAGTGGAAAGTTTGAGTATTTTGGAGAACCAGCAAATACCACCTCTGGCTGGCCCCAGGAGTGGAGCGGGAATGGAGATTTTGCAATATCCTTCCCCCAGAGTGGGGAGGGAATGGAGATTTTGCAATATCCTTCCCCCAGAGCGGGGAGGGAATGGAGATTTTGCAGTATCTTTTCCCCTGTCACGCCCACCAAGCCACGCCATGCCCACCAAGCCACGGCCACCAAACCGGTAGTAAAAAAAATGGATTTCACCACTGATGTAGATCCTTACTTTTCTCTGAGGTGGCCTTTATGGATTCATTGTCCCAGAATCCCTTGTACGACATCCATAATTCTTTTTTTATCGCAACCAAATAAAATGCGTAATAAAATAAAATCTCGCCACCAACATTCAAATGACTGTCCCAGCTTGGACCAAGACATGACAACACTGCCAGTGAGACTTTGGCAAAAATACATTGAACAAAAAGATTTTTAAACTGATCGAGGGAGCAGGCTTTGTGTATATATGAATAGCAGATAATTCTGGTATGTTTTCCTAGTAAGAGGAACAACTGAAGCGAAGAGAAAGCTAGCAGTGATTCTGTGGGTGGTTGAATGTGAATTTGTAAGGGCTTAAAGGCAATCCTCAATTTATGACCGCAATTAGAATACAGAATACAGAATATCAGCATTGGAAGGGAACTTGTAGATCATCTAGTCCAACCCCACACCCAAGCAGGAGACCCTACACCATTCCTGACAGATGGCAGTCCAATCTCTTCTTGAAAGCCTCCAGTGATGAAGCTCCTACAACTTCTGAAGGCAACTTCTATTCCATTGGTTGATTGTTCTCACTGTCAGAAAAGTTCTCCTTATTTCCAGGTGGAATCTCTCCTTGTTCAGATTCTATCCATTATTCCTTATCTGGCCTTCAGGTGCTCTGGAAAACAGCTTGACCTCCTCCTCTCTGTGGCAGCTCCTCAAATATTGGAAGACTGCTACCCTGTCTCCCCTGGTCCTTCTCTTCACTAGACAATGAGACCCAGATCACCTGACTTTGGAATTGTGGGAATGGTCGTAAGTGTGAAAAACAGTCATAAATAACTTTTTTCAGTGCCATTTAGTGAGTGGTCACTAAATGAACGGTTGTAAGTTGAGGACTACCTGAATAGTTACAGATTGCCTTTGGTCGAAAGAAGTGATGGAGAGCTAACGTTACAACCTCATCCGTGCTGTATGTACCAAGTTAACACTTTCTACCCTGGACTCCAAGCCAATTCTCAAATAATTATCAGATTTTCCAGAACAACATCGCAATGATTTATGACTGTCCCTCCCACAAAACATTGTTATCCCCTTTGCTGGCATGTAGAAGTAACTGGCACCATCTTTGGCCTCCCTCTATTGTGGTTTGTCATTATGCCAATGATTGGGCTGAAAACGGTTTACTGAAAAGAAACAAGGCTTTTCCGAGAAAATTATGAGGATCTAGTGTAGGAAGAAATATCCTTCTGGGTTCAGCTCCAAGTGGGGAAAAAGACACTGGAAACATGGAGACTGCTTGGAAAGATGGTTTAATGGGGGACAGGATCACATGGTTTGAGTTCCTGAACAGAAAAGGGCCGAGATGCTGCGAGTCCCCGGGTTTTATGCCCTCTCTGGCTTTGCACTTCCTGGGGCCCCAAAAAAGTATCCTGATTGGTTGTCAGACTCCCAGGGGGTGGGGATCTTAGCTGGCCTTGCTGGCTAATGTAATCTTCCCAGGTGCCATGTGGTGAGTTTCTGTTGCTAGATGGGTCCTATTGTGTTGCAGATGATGGTCCATTGACAAAGATTGAGTTTCTGCCTCTGGCCCATTGAAAAAAGGGTGGGGGCAGGAAGATGGGAGCTGCTACATCTTTAAAACATGCTTCTCCATTTCTCATCCAGGGAAGCATAATATTCTGCCTTTTTAATATTTCCCAAAATATTTCATTCCTCTAGGAAAGGGGTGGGGGCTAACTTCCTACACTAGTATACAAAGTGGTTGGAGCTATAGAGAGGTGAGACCAAGCAGGCCCTGCCTAAAACATTTGTTTCCCATCTTTGGTGATCCCAAAGATGCTTCTTCAAGAGGCATATGGACTTTCTGGTTTTTCTTTTGAAGACATTTCACTTATCATCCAAGAAGCTTCTTCAGCTCTGACTGGATGGTGGGGAATGGAAGGATTTATATGCCTTGCAGATGGCTGGTTATTTACATCCTTTTAGAGGGTCCTTGAGACCACTTGGAGGTTTATCTTGTTGAGAGTTTCTTGCAAAAATCAAATCCAGAAGCACACACAGATAACTAATTCAGCAGGATTTATTAACTTCTCTTTATATACATAATAACAGATGAAGTAAATTTTACAATTCTTTCTTTCTTTTCTTTCTTTTATTACATTTATATACCGCCCTTCTCCTTTCGGACTCAGGGCGGTGAATAGCCAGAGTAAAAACATTTGTACACAAAAGTTAAAGTAATTTTAAAAGTAATTGAATAAATTTGGCCCATAATTTAAAACATTTCAGTTAAAATCAGTATCAAACTTTAAAATCAACATAAAATCAGGCCAGCCCAGCTAACTGAAAAAAGTAAGTTTTTTAGGGCCCGACGAAAAGTCTGAAGGTCTGGGATTGTTTGTATCTTTGGGGGTAGATCATTCCAGAGGGTAGGTGCCACCACAGAGAAGGCTCTCCCCCTGGGGGTCGCCATCCGACATTGGCTGACGGCACCCTGAGGAGGATTAGGATTAGGATTAGGATTAGGATTAGGATTAGGATTAGGATTAGGATTAGGATTAGGATTAGGATTAGGATTAGGATAGAATAGAATAGAATAGAATAGAATAGAATAGAATAGAATAGAATAGAATAGAATAGAATAGAATAGAATAGGAGTTGGAAGGGATCTTGGAGGTCTTCTAGTCGAACCCCCTGCTTAGGCAGGAAACTCTACCCCACTTCAGACAAATGGTTATCCAATTTCTTCTTTAACACTTCCAGTGTTGGAGCATTCACACATATTGAAGAGTATTGGGCCTTGGACAAAACCTTGTGGCACCCCACTGCTTACTTCCCTCCATGTAGACGTAGACCTACTATGGAGTACTCGTTGAGTATGGTTTTTCAGCCAGTTACGAATCCATCTGCTGGTGATGCTATCTGGATCTTGAACCTATCATCTAGGTGGCATGTGTAGCCATATCAGTGGGCACGCCAGCTCAGCTCTGGTGCGCGTGCCGGCCAGCTGATTTTCAGGCCTTCTGGGCCCACCAGAAGTAGGGAAACAGGCTGTTTCCTGCCTCCAGAGGGCCGGAGGGAGGGAGGTCCATTTTTCTTTCTCACCTGGCCCCAGATCCTGTCTATGCATCTGGGGAGGGTGAAAACAGCCTACCCCACGCCCTCAAAGGCCCTCCGGAGGTCCAAAATGGCCCATTTCCCAACTTCTGGTTGGACAGCAAAAAAGTCATTTCCTGTCCAACAGGAATTTGGGAAATGGGCTGTTTTGGGTTTCCAGAGAGCTTCCGAGGGGTGGGGAAGGCTGTTTTCGCGGTCCCCAGATGCATAGAGAGGACCTGGAGCCAGGTGAGAAAGAAAAATGGGCTACCAGGCTATCATGTGCCAGGAGCGGAGAAGAGGGGGGGTCGTGCATGCATGCTCAGGGTGGGGCACATAGAATTATGGGTGTGGGCACACATGCGCACACACCTCCTCCACCACCCCCTCCTGGCATACGATGGCAAAAAGGTTAGCCATCACTGATCTAGGGGGTTAGCCATTCCTGCCAGTTTAAACTAAAAACAACCACAAGAACATAGCACTAAAGGACAGAGCAGTGATTTATTCCAACTAGAAGAATTTTATTTTGCAAACAGTGCTTTTTCTGATTCCCTGGTTTTCCTATTATTTTATTTTGGGGTGAGCTACTTCTGGCAAGGTTTTGATTTTCTTGCCCCGGATAGACCTCTGCGGCTCTTCCTAGTCTGCTTCTCTGAATATATTATTTGGTATTATAAATCAATGTTGATCTGCTAGCCTCTATTCTGTGATTTCCGATTCTGGATGTTGTACTTTCCAGAAATGGTGCATTCGTTTCAGATCTCTGAAGTCAAGCTATTCTCCAAAGCACCTGAGGGTAGGACAAGAAGCAATGGAGAGAAACTAATCAAGGAAAGAAGCAACTTAGAATTAAGGAGAAATTTCCTGACAGTGAGGACAATTAATCAGTGGAACAACTTGCCTCCAGAAGTTGTGAATGCCCCAACACTGGGAATTTTTAAGAAGATGTTGGATAACCATTTGTCTGAAGTGATGTAAGGGTTTCCTGCCTGGGCAGGGGGTTGGACTAGAAGACCTCCAAGGTCCCTTCAAACTCTGTTATTATTTATTTATTTATTTATTTATTTTTAAGATTTATATGCTGCCCTTCTTCCATAGGACTCGGAGCGGCTCACACAGTAGAAAAAAAACCACAACAATAAACTACTAGAAACCAATCCAAATTTAAAACCCCCAAAGTTAAAAGCCTCATAGTCAGTCAGGGAATGTCTTCAGGCCAGCGCGGAAAGTGCAGAGATCGGGAGTCGTCCGGAGCTCAGTGGATAACCCATTCCAGAGGGTAGGGGCGGCTACAGAGAATGCCCTCATCCTGGGGGTCACCAGCCGACATTGTCTGGCTGACGGCACCCAGAGGAGGGCAGCTCTATGAGAACGCACTGGGCCGTGGGAGGCCAGTAGGAGGTGGTCCTGCAAGGACCTCGGGCCCATGCCATGAAGGTCTTTATAGATAAGTACCAGCACCTTGAAGCGGATCTGCCAGCAGCCAGTGCAGCTCGCGCAGGAGAGGTGTTGCACGGGAGTAACGGGAAGCTCCTGTAACAACCCATGCGGCTGCATTCTGGACCAGCTAGAGCCTCCGGGTGCACCCCAAGGGCAGCCCCATGTAGAGGGTGTTGCAGTAATCCAACCGAGAGATGATGAGAGCATGAGTGAGTGTACGGAGGGTATCCCTGTTTAGGAAAGGCCACAACTGGCGCACTAGGCAAACCTGTGCAAAAACTTCCCTTGTCACGGCCGTTAGATGATCCACCAAGGACAGCCGTGAATCAAGGAGGGCACCAAGATTGCGAGCCCTTTCAGAGGGACTAAGCAACTCCCCTCCCATCATTAGTGACGGGGTAACTCGATCAGGAGATGCCGGGATCCACAGCCACTCGGTCTTGGAGGGGTTGAGTCTGAGCCTGTTTCTACCCATCCAGACCCGTACCGCCTCCAGGCACTTAGACATCACGGAAAGGGCATCCCTGGGTTGATCCGGGGTAGAGATGTACAATTGGGTATCATCAACGTACTGATGATACCTCACCCCGAAACTACGAATGATCTCGCCCAGCGGCTTCATGTAGATGTTAAAGAGCAGGGGGGGAGAGAACCGACCCCTGTGGGTTATTCTATTCTTTTTTTAAAAAAAGAGTGAAATCCAGGTTAAAACCATGACTTGTTAGCAATATTTATATTTGCATATTTGTGTGTGTGTTATGCATGTGTATGAATAGATATATACATTCTTTTGAGAGCAGGCAACAGAATTTCATTTTTAATATGGGCCAGTGTGCTCACAGTAAAAAGAAAAAAAGATGACAATAAAGGTTATCTTATCTCTCTCATCTTAATTATTAGTTGTTGTAGTTAATTATACATTGGAGGGGAGCCATTAGCTTGGAACTGTGAGATGCCAGGCTAAACTGTAGGGAGGATTTTCTGGTTTTCTGAAGTGGAGGAGACTTACTATCTGCCCCTATACCATTCTAGGCAAACGGTTGTCTCCTATTCTACTAAAAGGCTCACGTATTGACTACTGTAACACTCTCTATATGGGGCTGCCCTTGAGGGCCACTCGGAAGCTTCAGCTGGTACAAAATGCAGCCGTGCAGGTTGTGATGGGAGAATCCCGATACTCCCATGTTACACCCCTCCTGTGTGACTTGCATTGGTTACCGGTTGCCCTCCGGGTGAGATTCAAGGTGCTGGTGATGACTTATAAAGCCCTACATGGCTTAGGCCCAGGATATTTGGTGGACCACCTGCAGCCAGTAACGATACCCCATCGCCCGGTCTGTGCCCATAGAGAGGGCTTGCTCAGGGTGCGTCGGCTAGACAGTGTCGGCTGGCGGCCCCCAGGGGTAGAGCCTTCTCTGTGGGTGCGCCCACCCTCTGGAATCGACTCCCCTTGGAGCTCCGGTTGGCGCCTGACCTACGCTCCTTCCGCCGCGAATTAAAAACTTGGTTATTCCAGCTCCCCAACCTGGACTGATGGGGTTTTAAGGGTTTTAAATTTTAAATTTTATTAGGTTTTAGATTTTAATTTTGTATTGTGGCTTGTGCATTTTATTACTGTGAGCCGCCCTGAGTCCATTGGGAGATAGGGCAGCATATAAGCCAAATAAAATAAATAAAATAAAATAAGTTCACAACTTCTGAAGGAAAGCTGTCCCACTGGTTAGGAGCCTGTGTAGCGTAGAGGGCTAATGCCTCCTACTAAAGGCAGCAATTAACACCAGCTGCCTGTAATTTCTCTGAGTTCAATCCCAGGCAGGCTCAAGGTCGACTCAGCCTTCCATCCTTTCTAAGGTGGGTAAATTGAGGACCCAGTTTGTGGGGGCAATAAGCTGACTTTGTATAAAAAATATACAAAAGTATGAAGGCTATTGCTTAACGCATTGTAAGCCGCCCTGAGTCTCCGGAGAAGGGCGGCATATAAATCAAATAAAAATAAAAATAAATAAAATAAATTGTTCTAACTGTCAGGAAATCCCTCCTGAGTTCTAGGTTCAGGCGCTTTGGAGAATAGCTTGACCTCCTCTTCTTCCTTGGATATTGGAACTTGTCATCCCTAGTCCTCCTTTTCATTAAAGAGAAGGTCTAGGGTTCGTATGATAGCAGTCTTCCAATATTTGAGAGGCTGTCATAAAGAACGGGACAACCTCTTCTCCGAAGCACCTGAGGGCAAGGCAAGAAGTAATAGATGGGAACTTATCAAGGAGAGAAGCAACCTAGAACTGAGGATAATGAGGACAATCGATCAGTGGAACAGAAGTTGCCTCCAGAAATTGTGGGTGTTCCGTCACTGAAGGCTTTCAAGAAGAGATTGGACAATCATTTGTCCAAAATAGTGTAGGTCCTCCTGTTTCAGCAAGGAGTTGGACTAGTAGACCTCCAAGTTTCCTTCCAACTCTGTCACTCTGTAGATGACCACCCATGGATTCCACAACTCATCCTTTATCTCCTTCTGCTACATGTGCACATAGCAGATAGACATTTTCTAAACTTGCCGTTCAGCAACTTTTTATCAATCCTGTGAACATTTAGCCACATTTTGTAAAGAGTCACGTTCTCGGCATCTCAGGAACCCATCCCATTCTTCAGGCTCTTCCACCTGGCTCTTTCTTCTCAAGATTCTTATTAATTGTGAAGATTACTCTTTCTGGATGGAAGGGATTTGTAGTTAGGAAGATTAATTTCACCGTAGCCTCTGCAGAAGGTGGCCGGAAGGGAGGGGGATGTTAAACAGATTTGGCTTTATATTTCAGAGCGAAGTTGAGATGAACCATCTGGGAACGGAGGGGGCTTGAGATGAAACATCAGAGGGGGCTGCCGATTGCTGATGAAAATATCTGGCCTGGGATGCGTGAGAGTGAAGATATCTCGATTCCTTAGCTTAGATAAATCATATCACGTCCTCCCACCCACCCATCATCTTGATAACGGTCACACAGCTAAGATTTTTTTTTTAATTTAATAGCACTGTCAAATTTAGTATTTGGGGCTGGACTCTGAAACGTCCTTTTAAGAGTCAACAGTAAATATTGAATGCAGTGCTTATCAAGTTTGGCGAGTTTCAGATGTCTGGATAACTTCTCCCAGAATTCCCCAGCCAGTTGGGCTAGGTGAGGAATTCTGGGAGTTATTGTCTACCTACCTATCCTCCATCTAGCTTTCTGTCATCTCTCTATCATCCTGCCAAAGATGAAAATATTGGAAAATGGTTCCTAGGAGAACTTGGCTTGAAAATTTTCTTTTCTTTTCTTTTTTAAATTATAAACTTTATTAAAACACATATAAAACAGATAAAACACACATAAAAAACATATAAATTCATTATACAATAAACAATTTGTCAATAAGTCAATCCTTTGAAGCATTTGTTTCTTATTGGTTTTTCAAGTAATACAATTATACTTATTCCCCTAAGCCTTAGAAAATTTAAGCCTTAGAAAATTTTCATGAATTTCTCTCTCTCTCTCTCTCTCTCTCTCTCTCTCTCTCTCTCTCTCTCTCTCTCTCTCTCTCTTTCTCTTTCTCTTTCTCCCTCTCCCTCTCCCTCTCCCTCTCCCTCTCCCTCTCCCTCTCCCTCCCCCCTTAGGACCTTTGCATTCCAAATTTAAATTTACAGCTGCCATACAAACATAAAAATAAAAAATAAGGGAAAAGGAAAGATAGTTCCTTTTCTACGGAGATTTTCTCAACCATCCA
The DNA here is from genome assembly GCA_038048745.1 of Coluber constrictor foxii. Lineage (NCBI taxonomy): Eukaryota > Metazoa > Chordata > Lepidosauria > Squamata > Colubridae > Coluber > Coluber constrictor. The sequence continues at coordinate 1,835,077 of CM075959.1, read as the reverse complement.
GGTCTTGGTTGTTCCACAGGTGTTTTTTCAAGAGATAACTGGACTTTCTGGTTTTTTTTCTCCTTTGAAGACATTTTGCTTCTCATCCAAGAAGCTTCTTCAGCTCTGACTGGATGGGGGGTGGGGGGGGGATGGAAGGATTTATACTCCTTGCAGACAGCTGGTCATTTGCATCCTTTTTGGAGAGGCGTTGAGGCCACTTGGAAGTTTATTTGTCTCCTCAGAATCACCTGAGTGGTGAAAATGGTTCCTGTAGTCTGCAATTATTCCCCCTACAAATCCATTCCTGCTCCCACACCATTCCAAGGGTCTTCATCCCAAATTGTATAGTTAAAAGTCTGTAGAGATTCTCAGTCATCCAGGTCCTGGTTGTCCCAAAGGGGCTTTTTCAGGAGGCAACTGGACTCTCTTCTTTGTTTTTCTTTTGAAGATCTTTCTCTTCTCATCCAAGAAGCTTCTCAGAGCTGAAGAAGCTTCTTAGATGAGAAGCGAAACATCTTCAAAGAAAAATCAGAAAGTCCAGTTGAAAGTCCTCTTGGGAAAAAAAAGCACCTTTGGGATTTTCCGTATCGACTTTCTGCTCTTGGATGAGCTGATTTTCCCCCATGGAGACAGGGAAATATTCTAACGTTTGTCTCTGGGAGATCTCCCCCCTTTCCAAAGGTGAAAATACAAGCCTATCAAGGATATAAAGGATCAGGTTGTACGTACAAGGATACCACGTTCTTTCCTTCTATTTTTAATTCGTGGAGGTGTTGACCTGGTTAATTAGATTTCTTTTGTTGTGGCTCTGTTTTGACCCTTGGAATAAAAAAACACAATGTGGTGTTATCAGTTATCAAACGACAGATAAGGCACTGAGGCCTGTTTAGTCTACGTAGAAAAAAAGGAGTAAAGGAGGACACGATGAAGGTTTGTAGCATTATACCGAGTTTTGTGGGGAAAGCATAGTCAGGATTATTTTTAGGATGTGCCAAAGGTTCTTGGGTGATTGTTTCTGGATGTCGGTGGGAGTGAAACGGGAATAAAAAGGGGGATAAAAGGAATTCCGTCAGCCTTTGAGCCACTTTCAAAAATATTATTTTATAAGCATCTATAAATCAGAAAATAATATTATTTTGTCTTTTTAAAATCTTCCTACCAGTAGCAGTAGAGGCTTGAAACGACTGATTTTTTTAGAAAAGTAAAAGCTGTGTTTGTGTCTGACTGAGCGTATTTTACAAACACCTGTATTGACTTAACAATATAAGAGAATATTTGTAGCTCAGAGTTGAACTGTGGGGTTCTTGGCGCCCTCTGAGCTTGGTTGTTTTCTTGAAAGACTTTTCATGACCCAACTAGGTAACATCATCAGTGCTAGAAGGGAGTGGCATTTGCTCTCTGTTTATCTACAAGTGACTGGCCTTGTCAGTGTTGGAAGTTCTTAGTGATTCCTTGATTAGACTGTTAATAGATAGGTAGATAGATAGATAGATAGATAGATAGATAGATAGATAGATAGATAGATAGATAGATAGATAGACAGACAGACAGACAGACAGACAGACAGACAGACAGACAGACAATGATAGACAATAATAGATAGATAGATAGATAGATAGATAGATAGATAGATAGATAGATAGATAGATAGATAGATAGATAGATAGATGATAGATAGATAGATAGATAGATAGATAGATAGATAGATAGATAGATAGATAGATAGATAGATAGGCAGGCAGGCAGGCAGGCAGGCAGGCAGGCAGGCAGGCAGGCAGGCAGGCAGGCAGGCATATGATAGAGAGAGAATAGATACTGTAAATATACATGATAGATATAGAAACAGATAGAAATAAGGATAGATATAAACAGACACAGATAATAGATAGAAGATAGATAGATAGATAGTTTAAGTTTAAGTTTATTCTGATTTACATGATAGATATAGAAACAGATAGAAATAAGGATAGATATAAACAGACACAGATGATAGATAGATAGATAGATAGATAGATAGATAGATAGATAGATAGATAGATAGATAGATAGATAGATAGATAGATAGATAGATAATAAGTAGGTAGCTAGGAAGGTATGTAGGCAGGCAGGCAGGTAGGCAGGCAGAAAGAAAGCAAGAAAGAAAGAAAGAAAGAAAGAAAGAAAGAAAGAAAGAAAGAAAGAAAGAAAGAAAGAAAGAAAGAAAGAAAGAAAGAAAGAAAGAAAGAAAGAAAGAAAGAAAGAGGGAGGGAAGAAAGAAAAGAAAGAAAGAAAGAAAGAAAGAGAAAGGAAAGAAAGAGAAGAAAGAAAGAAAGAAAGAAAGAAAGAAAGAAAGAAAGAAAGAAAGAAAGAAAGAAAGAAAGAAAGAAAGAAAGAAAGAAAGAAAGAACCATCTTTTTGAGAAAAAGAGAAAAAGTCTCTGTCTGGACTTACTCTTCTGGTGAGCTTCAACTGCAGCAGTGTGCTGCAGCTGCCAAAAAAGCCAATGCAGTCCTAGGCTGCATCAACAGAAGGATAGTTTCAAGACCATGTAAATTGCTAGTACCACTTTGTACTGTACTGATGAGGCCACCCTTGAAACAGTGCATCCAATTTTGGTCCCCCGATGCAAAAAAACAGATGCTGAGATCCCCGAAAGAGTGCAAAGAAAGCACTAGGAAGCGGTACGTAAGTCAAAGTGCTATTGCTCCATCACTGGAGGCTTTTAAAAATGAGACTGGAAAAGCCACTGGTCTGAAATGGTATAGGGTCTCCTGCTTGGACAGGGGTTGGACTAGAAGACCTCTAAAGGTCTCTTCCAACTCTGTATCCTGCATTCTACCTTCTTCTTACAATGGTGTTTCAACAAAGAGAAGCATTTTGTGGTCCTTCTCCTTCAATCAATCAATCCATCCATCCATCAAAATAGAGCTGGAAGGGACCTTGGAGATCTTCTAGTCCAACCCCCTGCTCATGCAGGAAACCCTATACCATTCCAAACAAGTGACCATCCAGTCTCTTCATAAAATCCTCCAGTGATGGAGCATCTGCTGCTTCTGGTGGCAAGCAGTTCCACAGGTTAATTGTCCTCCTTGTAAGGAAGTTTCTCCTTAATTCCAGGTTGCTTGTCTCCTTGATTAGTTTCTATCCATTGCTTCTTGTCCTGCCTTCAGGTGCTTTAGAAAATAGGTTGAACCTCCACCCCCACCTCTTCTTGGTAGCAGCCTGTCAAATATTGGAATACCACTATCATATCCTATCTTCTCCTTCCTTATTTCGTTAGATTAGCTTTAGAGTTAGGATTCAGGAGCCTTTTCTAATTCTTGAGCACTTGACAAGGAGAGGAATTGGAGAGCTGGTTTCTCCAACGTTGCCCAAGGAAACGTCTCCACCAATGGGCTGTCGGGGTTCCCATGGATGCCCTAATTAAATCATGAGTCTCGAGCCAAGCTTCAAAAGAAAGCCAGTCATTTATTAGGAACTTTGTGTTGCATATTTCCAAGTGAAGCCAGCTCTGCCCCTACGTAATTTATGCTCCAATTATGACCCTGTTTCCCGTCTCCCCCCAGGATTTGTCATCAATCACATTCGCGGAGCAATTTCATGGGTTGTAGAGGTCACTCCCCTTCGGCTGCTGTAGGTATCCCTGGGATACAGCCTTGAGGGAGATAAGCATTGAATGTGCAACTGTTTTTGGCTGCTGTGCAGTTTCTCCAGTTTCCCATCCCCCCCCCCGCCTATGACAATTCAAGAGCAGTCCAGAGATGCTTTGTGAGTTGACAATGGGTACCTTCCTTTGGGACCAAAGGGAGGTTGAAGATCTCAGAGAGAGCGGACTCCACAAGGCCACACACACCCTTGCTCATGTGGTCCTCCCCATTAAGGGGAGAAATGCCACGCATTTACCCAGATAAATAGATCCCAATTTCTCTTCTCCTTTAAAAGTTATTTCTCAAGAAAAAAATGTTCTTTCATTAGACCGGAGGAAAAATGATAGGAGCGAGTATCCAGGAGAATTTTCTCTCCCTGACAGGAGATAAATTAGCAATTGGGCTCATTCGATGACCTTGATTCATAGTACATTCCGAGCAGGTAAAGGGATAATAGTTTCACAGCAGTCTACGCCAGAAGATATAGGATTCTGTTTCCCTCGCTTCCAAATTCTGGAAGGAGGGCATTTTAAATCCATTTCTGCAGGAGTCTCTCTGTATATCTCATTCATCACAGCTGCCTCAGCCATGATCACAAAACCATCTCAATCCATGTTGGAATTCATTCAGAGCCTTCTTTTTGCAAGAAGCCGCCGGTTTAAGCATCTGGGTGAAGGATTGAATCCCATTTCTCCATCTTTTCAGTGTGATGCTGAACCTTTGTCCAAAGAGATAGATTTTTATTCCCAGAATCCTCAGCCATCTCTTTGTGGGGGGAAAGCCAACGCAGTTCTAGGCTGCATAAACAGAGGGATAGAATCAAGATCATGTGAAGTGTTAACACCACTTGGTAAGGCCACATTTGGAATATTGCATCCAGTTTTGGTGGCCACGATGTAAAAAAGATGTTGAGACTCTAGAAAGTGTGCAGGGAAGAGCAACGAAGAGGATTAGGGGACTGGAGTGGAGGCTAAAACATACGAAAAATGATTGCAGGAACTGGATATGTCTAGTCTGATGAAAAGAAGGACTAGGGGTGACATGATAGCAGTATTCCGATATTTGAGTGACTGCCACAAAGAAGAGGGAGTCAAGCTATTCTCCAAAGCACTTGAAGGCAGGACAAGAAGCAATGGATGGAAACTAATCAAGGAGAGAAGCAGCTTAGAACTAAGGAGAAATTTCCTGACAGTTAGAACAATTAATCAGTGGAACAACTTGCCTCCAGAAGTTGTGAATGCTCCAACACTGGAAGTTTTTAAGAAGATGTTTGATAACCATTTGTCCGAAGTGATGTAGGGTTTCCTGCTTGAGTGCAGGGGGGGGGACTAGAAGACCTCCAAGGACCCTTCCAACTCAATTCTGCTCTTTGAGCTTGCCTGTTTTCTTGTAAACGTGGCTGTTTTCTTTCACCCAACTTCTAGTAACAAAGGGGCACAAAGTCATCCAGTTGGTTTTCTTGCCTTTGGCAGGACTAGAACTCACCATTTCCCTGTGATTGGCCCAAAGTCACCTGGTCAGCTTTCATGCCTAAAATGGAACTAGAACTCACCATTTACATGTGATTATCCCAAAGTCACCTAGTCAGCTAAAGCTTTATAAGTTCGGTCTAGTGGTTAAGGCACTAGGTAGAAGGTGGGAAATTGTTAGTTCTAGTCCCGCTTTAGGCATGAACTCTTCCTGGGTGACTTTGAGCCAATCACTAGGAGACAGTGAGTTCTAGTTCCATTTTAGACTTGAAAGCTGACCAGGCGACTTTGGTCCAATCACAGGGAAATGGTGAGTTCTAGTTCCATTTTAGGCATGAAAGCTGACCAGGTGACTTTGGTCCAATCACAGGGAAATGGTGAGTTCTAGTTCCATTTTAGGCATGAAAGCTGACCAGGTGACTTTGGGCCAATCACAGGGAAATGGTGAGTTATAGTTCCATTTTAGGCATGAAAGCTGACTAGGTGATTTTGGGATTATCACAGGGAAATGGTGAGTTCTAGTTGAACCTTAGACTTGAAAGCTGACTAGGTGACTTTGGTCCAATCACAGGGAAATTGTTAGTTCTAGTCCCGCTTTAGGTATGAACTCTTCCTGGGTGACTTTCAGCCAATCACCAGGAGACGGTAGTTCTAGTTCCATTTTAGACTTGAAAGCTGACCAGGTGACTTTGGTCCAATCACAGGGAAATGGTGAGTTCTAGTTCCATTTTAGGCATGAAAGCTGACCAGGTGACTTTGGGCCAATCACCAGGAGACAGTGAGTTCTAGTTCTGCCTAAGGCAGGTGGTCCAGGCCTTTAGAGAGGACTTTATCATAACCCTGACAACAATTTGAATAATTTATTCTTGGACAGAACTGCATCCTTTTCCCTACTTCTTGCAAAATTTTGCTATATCGTCTGTAAAATTCCACACAGGTTAATACATCAAGGGCAGGACTTGTGTTGTAGTGCTCTGTTGTCTACACACACAATGCCTTGCTGGTTTTTGTGGGTCAGTCAGTGGCTCCAGGGCTGGGTTCTACTTACAATGGGGGTACGTGAGCGCGTCTGCGCATTCGCAGAAGCTTCCTGATGACGTCGGGTCTGATGGGAGAGCCTCCCTCCGGTTTTACTACCAGTTCTTCCGAACCGGTCCAAACCAGGTTCAACCCACCACTGAGTGGCCCCCATAAAGAGTACTGGTAGTCCTTGGCTTACAGCAACTCATTTAGTGATTGCTCGTAGTTTACAACGGCGCTGAAAAAAGTGACTTGTGTCCGTTTTCACACTTACGACCGTTGTAGCATCCCCACAGTCACATGATCAACATTCAGACACTGCATGACTGACTGATATTGATGACGGATCATTGCACTGTCCCGGGATCACATGATCGCCTTTTTGTCGACCTTCTGTTCATCCCTTAACAACCATGTTACTCGCTGCAAGGATTCGCTTAACAATTCTGGCGAGAAAGGTCATAAAACGAGGCAAAATTCACTTCAACCTCAGGAAGCAACGAAGATTTTGGGCTCCATTATGGTCGTAAATCGAGGATTTGCCTGTATTGCAGTGAAGGATCTCTATGTATACAAGGGACGTGGCGTCCTTGCAATGACACGTTACACGTATGTCATCACGCCGACCAACCTTCCGGATTCAGCAGAGAGACGCCCGACTTAGCGGCTGCGAGGAGCTATTAATAGATATAATCCCGTACAATTGTTCTTATCTTTTAGGATTTGCCTAATGCTTTGTACATTTGGGGTCTTTATTTTCAGCAAAGAGCTTTTTTTTTTTCCCCCAAAAAAAGGTTTTTTTTAAAAAAAAAAAACCCTGTAGTAAACCCTCCCTTAGCCTTGAGCCAACAATGATGGCTGAGTTGTAAAATCGGTGAACACCTGCCGTTCCGATTAGAGGACATTCGGCAGACGATCAGCCACTCAATATTTCTAGAAATCCGGCCATCGGCGGTTCACGAGGTAGAATTAAGAGCTCATTTTTTTCTTCGCGATTTCTTTTATTTTATCAGGAGTAAACACGCTCTCTTGCGTGCAAGCTTTGCTTTCTGTGGGGTAGGGAAACGTGGTTTTCTTGATGTTAGAACTTAGAATAACTTTATTGTCACTTTGAATGTACCCTAATCGGATTTGGCATGCATTAAAATGAAAATTTCGTTACATGCAACTCTCAAAGGGTCTCCTCCTCCAATATACACTGCATAAACACGACAGAATAAACAAACAGACAGACACAAAATTATGCATATATCCACATATATTATATGACCCAGAGAAACAACACAATCCAGTTCGGATGATACATATACATGGTGAGAAAAATGAATCTTGTGAGTTTGCCAGATGGATGGCATAGGGAGGGAGGGAGGGAGGGAGGGAGGGAGGGAGGGAGGGAGGGAGGAAGGAAGGAAGGAAGGAAGGAAGGAAGGAAGGAAGGAAGGAAGGAAGGAAGGAAGGAAGGAAGGAAGGAAGGAAGGAAGATTGATTTAGAATCGGCATACATTAAGATGAATTTTGTTACATACAGCTCTTAAAGGATTACCACCTCCAATATACACAACAGAAACATGACTAAATAAATAAATACAAAATTATGCATATACCCACATATATATATGACCCAGAGAAACAGTACAGTCTAGTTCAGATGTATACATGTACATGGCGAGAAAAATGAATCTTCGAGCTCTAAGCACATAGCAATCACAAGTGGCATCCTGAATAATGGGAAGCAAGCTTCCTGTAATTTTCTCTGCTGTCCTCACCACTCTCTGTAGGGACTTTCTATCTGTGGCGCTGCTGCCACCAAACCAAACAGGGTTGTTCAAAGGCTTTCAATTGTGCCTCTGTAAAAAAAAAAAAAGTGGTCAGGACAGAGGGAGAAAGATGTCCTCTGCTCATCAGATGTAGGAAATGCAGATGCTGGTTTGCAACATTTCACTAAGGATGACGTGTGGAGAGACCAATTCAGATTGGTAATTGGAAACTTGGTTTGACTTCGGAGAAATTCTTGTCAAAGACGTTAACCTTTATTACAAGAAAATAATAATAATAGCTGGTGGTTTGTGCGTTTTTTTCTTATTTGTTTGTTTGTTCATTTTGTTATTCTTATGGAAGGCTGATGGTAGGAAAATAATCCCGTGGCAAATTTAGAGTCATTCAGTAATTTCTCGATTGGGTTAGGTGACTTCGGGCAAATCACAAGGAAATGGTGAGTTCTAGTTCCATTTTAGGCATGAAAGCTGACTTGTGTGATTTGGGGCCAATTGCCAGGCGACTGTGAGTTCTAGTTCTGCCTTAGGCATGAAAGCAGCTAGGCTACTTGGCAGCTAGGAAATTGTGAATTCTAGTTCCGCCTCAGGCATGAAAGCTGACTGGGTGACTTTGGGCCAATCACCAGGGGACTGTGAGTTCTAGTTCTGCCCTAGGCATGAAAGCTAACTGGGTGACTTTTGGCCAATCACCAGGAGCCTGTGAGTTCTAGTTCTGCCTTAGGCACAAATGCCAACTGGATGACTTTGGGCCAGCCCCTCCCTCTCAGCATCTCTCACCTCACAGGGTTATTGATGTGAGATAATAGGAGGAGAAATACTAGGTATGTTTGCTACCTTGAGTTATTTATAAAAATAATAAGGGCAGGATATAAATCAATAGAATAAAAATAAATAAAATCCTATACCTCGGTTGAACTATAGCTCAGTTTGCAGAAAAGTCTGAACTAGCACATTTGGAGAAATTCTTTCCTGATCAAAAAGAACAGAATTGATACTGGCCATTTTTCATTCCTCCCTCACTCCCCACCCACCCACCCCCATATATATATACACACACTTTATTTTCTCTTTCTAATTGATTTATTTTAAAACATTTCAAACATGAAATACACGACAAACTAAAAAAATGGGGGGGGGACCCTTGCTGGAAAATAAAACATCGGTAAATGAATAGAGAATTTACAATTGTCATAAAATTTAGAATTCATTCGTTCATTGATTCAATAATTAATGGGACATATAAAACTAAAATCATTCTATCGTCTTGAGAAATAATGGCAAATCACTACAAAACTCCAAACAGTAATATTTCTCCGGAAGTCACCACCACTGCTTGTTATTGCCTGAAATAAATGCCCATATGATTGCATAAAAAGGAAAAATAATAAAGAAATAAATATCAAAAACAAGATTACTCTCTAAACTCCCAATCAGCGGTTACATCAAATTAATTATAAGCATGAAAACTCCTTCATGAGTTTTTCATGGAACATCCCTTACCTCCCTGCTCTGGCGGATCAGGTAGAAGACTGGGAAATGATGGTCCTTCAAACAACAGGGAAGGAGCCACCACGGAGAAGGCCCATCTTCTTGGTCTCACTAGATGGACCTCCTTAAGAGAAGCCATCTGTAGCATCCCTTGCCTCCCCACTTTGATGGGTCAGGTAGAGAGGACTGGGAAACGATGGTCCTTCAAATGACAGGGAGGACGCTATCATGGAGAAGGCCCTTCTTCTGGGTCCCACCAGATGGACCTCCTTAAGAGAAGCCATCTGTAGCATCCCTTGCCTCCCCACTCTGATGGGTCAGGTAGAGAGGACTGGGAAACGATGGTCCTTCAAATGACAGGGAGGAAGCTATCACGGAGAAAGCCCTTCTTCTGGGTCCCACCAGATGGACCTCCTTAAGAGGAGGACTCATAACATTCTTTGGCTCCCATAGACGTGACTCAGGAAACATAATCCTTCAAATAATCTGGACCCAAATCATGTAGGACTTTGAAGGAGACGACCAGAACCTTGAATTAGACCCTGGAGCAACTCAGCATTCAATGCAGCTCCTACAACAGAGATGACACATGCACAAATCTAGAGGTTCTATATTTAGGTGAGAAAAACAAAATGAACAGGTACAGTATATGTGGTACCTTGCTCAATAGTAGTAACTGTGAGGTGGATCTTGGAGTAATAATAGACAATTGCTTAAATGTGAGCCAGCTGTGGGTGGCAGCAGCCAAAAAGGCCAACACAGTTCTAGGCTGCGTAAACAGAGGGATAGAATCAAGATCATGTGAGGTGTTACTACCACATTATAAGGTCTTGGTAAGCCCACACTTGGAATCCTGCATCCAGTTTTGGTCGCCACGATGTAGAAACAATTTTGGAAAAAGTGCAGAGAAGAGCAGCAAAGAGGATGTGGGGACTGGAGGCTAAAACATATAAAGAAGGGTTGCTGGAACTGGGTATGTCTAGTTTGATGAAAAGAAGGACTAGGGGAGACATGATGGCAGTCTTCCAATATCTCAGGGGCTGCCAGAAAGAAGAGGGAGTCAAACTATTCTCCAAAGCATCTGAGGGCAGGACAAGAAGCAATGGGTGGAAATTCATCGAGGAGAGAAGCAACTTAGAACTAAGGAGAAATTTCCTGACAGTGAGGACAATGAATCAGTGGAACAACTTGCCTCCAAAAGTTGTGAATGCTCCAACACTGGAAGATTTTAAGAAGATGTTGGATAACCATTTGTCTGAAGTGATGTAGGGTTTCCTGCCTAAACAGAGGGTTGGACTAGATGACCTCCAAGGTCCCTTCCAACTCAATTATTCTGCTCTTTGAGCTTGCCTGTTTTCTTGTAAATGTGGCTTTCTTTCACCAAACAATGTCACCCAATTTGCCTTGGTGGAGCAGTGGACTAAAGTGCTGTTAAATAGCACTTAGCTGCCAGCTGCCAGCTGCCTGCAATTACTGCAAGTTTGAATCTCACCAGGCTCAAGGTTGACTCAGCCTTCTATCCTTCCTAGGTAGGTAAAATGAGGACCGGATTGTGGGGGAAATAAGCTGACTTTGTATAAAAAAGAACCGCTTAGGAGGGGCCAAAAGCCCTACTATGCAGGTATATACAAAAGTATGATGGCTATTGCTTAACGCATTGTAAGCTGCCCTGAGTCTCCGGAGAAGGGCGGCATATAAATCAAACCAATCAATCAATCAATCAATCAATCAATCAATAGGTTTTCTTTCCAATGGCAGGACTAGAACTCACCAACCCCAGCAGGGGGTTGGACTAGAAGACCTCCAAGGTGCTTTCCAACTCGGTTATTCTGTTAGACTATCTAAAACCATGAGGGGCACCCCCATTTTGAATCAATTAAAGCTTCTAGATCAGTGTTCTTCGACCTCGGTCGTTTGAAGAATTCTGGGAGTTGAAGTCCACCCACCTTCAAACACAGCCAAGGTTGAGAAATAATGTTCTAGATACATACCTTAAGACCTGTCCTTCGCTTGGAGTTTGGCTAGTCTTCACCTGAGGAGAGGCAGGTGGTAAACTGTAAACTTCTCGAAGGCCTCCAGGTCCTTCCACCTCTCCACTCTAATAGGAGAAGGCGCCTTAAGAGCAGGAGAAACGAAACACAACACAACTCTAGTTATGTTATCACCACATGCCAGGCAAGATATATGGCAGCAAGTCACCACATACAATTATTATCGTAAAGAGCACCCTTTGATGAAGCACACAAGGTCTAGCTATTTATCAGACACAAGGTTATTGTGTCTTAACTCACAAGCAAAGCAGATAATCTTGGTGTCCAGGAAGATTTCAGGGGCCGGGGTGGGAAAAAGAACATTTTCTTTCTAAAAGAACATTTTTATTGTTATCCTCTTAAAAGAGGTTCTGCTTTCCAATCTTTGTGTTGTCAGAATAACCAGGGCTGGAAGGGACCTTGAAGGTCTTCTAGTCTAACCCCTTGGTCAGCCAGAAGATGGTTTACCGTTCGAGACAAATGGCCGTCCAATTTCTTCTTTAAAAGCTCCAGTGATGGAGCACCCACAACTTCTGAAACCAAGCAGATCCACCAATTAGCAGAATAACAGAGTTGAAAGGGCCCTTGGAGGTCTTCTAGTCCAACCCCTTTCTCAGGCAGGAGACCTTATACCATGTCAGATGAATGGCTGTCCAGTGTTCATCACTGGAGACTTTCAAGAAGAGACTGGTCTGCCATCGGTCAGAAATGGTGTAGGGTCTCCTGCTTGGGTGGGAGTCTTCTGATATTCTATATTCAATGGAACAGAAGTTCCCTTCAGAAGTGGTGGGAGCTTCATCACTGGAGGCTTTCAAGAAGGAACTGGACTTCCATTTGTCCGAAGGTGTAAGGTCTCCTGCTTGGGCGGGGGTTGGACTAGATGACCTCCAAGGTCCCTTCCAACTCTGTTCATCTGTTAAAAAACAATCCTTGATTTGTGATCTCTCCTCTGTTGTCCTCATTGCTTACCAATTTGAATAATGTCAGGTCCTTGATGCTCTCTGAGTTAAGTGGGGTTTTTTTTTTGAAAACATTGCATTATTCAACTAGCTAACATCACCAGCCCTGATGAGGTTACCTAGTTGGGTCATGAAACGTCTGTAAGAAAACAACCAACTTCTGAACCAACCCCAAAGTTCAACCATGAGCGACAAATATTTTCTTTTATAAGCATTTGCCTATTTATTTGGGTTATTGAGTTTTCTTGTCCCATTGAACATTTTTTTGCTCTCCCTGGGGCATATTAGTTAGGCTAGACTTTTGCTGTTAATTTGGATCTGTCCTACTATATTTCCTGACATATAAATCAAAACAGTATAAATAATGCACTTTTAAAATATTGCTCTTTCAAACGTATACAGAGAAAAGGGTTAAGTCCAGTTTTACGGTTTATTATAACGAGTAGCCACAAAAGGAACAAATTGCCTCGGAAATTCTTACTTAATCATAAATAAGTCCATAAAATAGAGCTTTACTAATAAACCAGTTCAAAATACCACTCAATTAGGAGCATAAAAATATAATAGCAGTGAAGGTTAGTACATAGCAATAACAGAGCAGTATTTCGCGAATAGAATAGAGTAGAATTCTTGATTGGCCAAGTGTGATTGGACACACAAGGAATTTGTCTATGGTGCATATGCTCCTAGTGTACATAAAATAAAAGATACGTTCATCAAGAATCATAAGGTACAACACTTAACAGTAGTCATAGGGTACAAATAAGCAATCAGATCATACTAAGAAACAATCAACTTTCAATTGCAATTGAGCCCAAGATTTCTGTTGTTAAGCAAGACAGTTGTGAAATGAGTTTCGTCCCATTTCCTTGCCAAGATTTTAAGGAAATGAACTGCAGTTGTTAAGAGAATAGAATAGAATAGAATAGAATAGAATAGAATAGAATAGAATAGAATAGAATAGAATAGAATAGAATAGAATAGAATAGAATAGAATAGAATAGAATAGAATTCTTCATTGGCCAAGTGTGATTGGACACACAAGGAATTTGTCTTTGGTGCATGTGCTCTCAGTGTACATAAAGAAAAATGAAATACATTCATCAAGAATCATAAGATACAACACTTAGTGATAACCATAGGTTACTTATAAGCAATCAAATCATACTAGGAAACAAATTAAACGATATAAGTTGTAGAGATGCAAGCAACATGGTTATAGTCATAAGTGGGAAGAGATAGGTCATAAAAATATAATAGCAGTGAAGGTTAGTACATAGTAATAATAGAGCAGTATTTCATATAGTCATAAGTGGGAAGAGACTAGGAAGGATAAGAAGAATAACAGTAATGCAATCTTAGTAAATAATTTGACAGTGTTGTGGGAATAAGTTGTTTAGCAGAGTGATGGCATTCGGGAAAAAACTGCTCTTGTGTCGAGTTGTTCTGGTGTGCAGTGCTCTATAGCGTCGTTTTGAGGGTAGGAGTTGAAACAGTTGATGTCCAGGATGTGAGGAGTCTGTAGATATTTTCCCAGCCCTCTTTTTGACTCGTGCAGTATTCGGTCCTCCATGGAAGGCAGGTTGGTAGCCATTGTTTTTTCTGCAGTTCTAATGATCCTCTGAAGTCCGTGTCTGTCTTGTTGCGTTGAAGAGCCAAACCGGACATGAGGCCTGATATACAAATTCTACAGTGTATTTTTGACAGTCATACTTTCAAAGTGTTCAGTCAGTGATGTTTGACAGCAATAGTAGTAACCAGTAGGATATCTACTTTTTACTACCGTGTTTCTCCGAAAATAAGACCCTGTCTTATATTTTTTTGAACCCTGAAATAAGCGCTTGGCCTTATTACCATGCACTCAAAAGCCCGATTGGGTTTATTATCAGGGGATGTCTTATTTTGGGGGAAATAGGGTAGTAGTAATCCTAAAAACAGTAGCCACAAACTGTTATTGACCTCGATGGTATCCCTCTGTTGATGCAACCTAGTATTGTGTTGCAATCTGGTTCCTTTTTAGATTGCCAAACTGGGCTATAAAACAAGATTAAGTAGCAAAATTCTATTTTAAATAATTTTTTTGGCGGGATTAGTTTAACTGCTGTAAGTCACCCAGAATTATATAGTTGGCAGATGGGGGCTACACAATCTAATTAATTAGAGCCTGAGTAGTGTAGGGGAGTAATGCCTCCTACAAAGGCAGCATTTAAGATCCAGCTGCCTGCAATTACTTGTGAGTTCAATCCCAGGCAGGCTCAAGGTCGACTCAGCCTTCCATCCTTTATAAGGTGGGTAAATTGAGGACCCAGTTTGTTGGGGGCAATAAGCTGACTTTGTATAAATATAAATATACAAAAGTATGAAGGCTATTGCTTAACGCATTGTAAGCTGCCCTGAGTCTCCGGAGAAGGGCGGCATATAAATTAAAAAAATTAATAAACGAATGATCAATTGCTACAACCTCATTGTGATTTTGGTGAGGGGAACCAAACTTAGAAACAAAGACCTGAAAACAGGACAAGAAGCAACAGATGGAAACTCATCAAAGAGAGAAGCAACCTGGAATTAAAGAGAAACTTCTTAACAGTGAGGGCAATTAACCAGTGGAACTGCTTGCCACCAGAAGTTGTGGGTGCTTCATCACTGGAGGCTTTTAAGAAGAGACTAGACAGCCATCTGTCTAAAATGATATAGGGCCGTGATGGCAAACCTATGGCATGCATGCTGAAAGTGGCACACACAGCCATATCTCCAGGCACGCGAGCTGTCGCCTGTTGTATTTCCGGGTTCCAGCACGCCGGCCAGCTGGTCTTCATGCGTGCAGGAGTACCGGAAACAGGAAGAGCAGCCGCCCAGCACACATGCACGTGCTGGGAAGATGGTCTTCCGGTTTCTGGCGCATGCATGCACACCAGCCAGCTGGTCTTCGCGCATGCATACGGGCCAAAAACCGGAAGACCAGGGGGCCAGTGCACATACACGTGCAGGAAACCCGAAGATCATCTTCGCAGTGTGCGCATGGGCACCGGGCAGCTGCTCTTCCAGATTACAGCATGAGTATACACAGGCGCGTTCCCCCATTTTAGCACTCGGTGCCAAAAAGGTTCGCCAACACCGGTATAGGATTTCCTGCCTGAGCACGGGGTTGGACTAGAAGACCTCCAAGGTTCCCTTCCAACTCCATTATTCTATTCTGTTCCGTTCCGTTCCGTTCCATTCCATTCCGTATTTTCTATTCTATTCTGTTCTGTTCTGTTCTGTTCTGTTCCATTCCGTATTTTCTGTTCTGTTCTGTTCTGTTCCGTTCCGTTCCGTTCCGTTCCGTTCCGTTCCGTTCCATTCCATTCCATTCCATTCCATATTTTCTGTTCTGTTCTGTTCTGTTCCGTTCCATTCCATTCCGTTCCGTATTTTCTATTCTATTCTATTCTATTCTATTCTATTCTATTCTATTCTATTCTATTCTATTCTATTCTATTCTATTCTATTCTATTCTATTCTATTCTATTCTATTCCATTCCATTCCATTCCATTCCATTCCATATTTTCTATTCTATTCCATTCTATTCCGTTCCAATCCATTCCATTCCATTCCATTCCATTCCATATTTTCTATTCTATTCTATTCTATTCTATTCTATTCTATTCTATTCTATTCTATTCTATTCTATTCCTTCTTGGTCTAGTAGGCAGGAGTAAACACTTGCTAAATTCCAGAAATAAAACATACCCAAAGTCCAGAAAGCCAACGAAAACCACAGGGGACAAAATGAAAAACAGATTGTTTGTTAGATACCCTCGGAAATAATTAGTGGTTTTAGCTAGTATCTCCCTTGCAATCTGGTGTTTCGGTCTCTCAGCCTTCAGTTTTCCAATATCCCCTGTAAAAATAGATTCTTTTTCGGTGTCCAAAGGAGAAATTTAAAAAAAAAAAAAAGATAAGAGAAAAAAAATGCTGTTTAGAAACAGAAGGATTTAGCCTTCGTCACTCACTAAAAATGGCAGAAGGTAGACGATCACGGAATACCTTTGGCCAATGATGGGATTCAGCCAGTTCGCACCAGGGATGAAATCTACTTACCTTCCCTACCGGTTCGGAAATGCACACACCATATCACATGCACACTTGGACTATCTGTGCATGCAGAGAGGGTTAAAAAAAAGGTTATTTCCTGGTTAAAACCAGGAAGTAATGACAACCGGGAAGGTGGGCAAAGCCTCAGGCCACCATTGCTACCGATTCTCTCAACCACCTGCCGCTATTGCTATCGGATCGCCCGAACTGGTCCGAACCGGTAGCATTTCACCCCTGGTTCGCACCTATTCGAGAGAACCAGTTGTTAACTTTCTAAGCAGTTCAGAGAACCAATTGTTGGAAGAAATCTTATTTTGTTTTGTTTTTTCCGCTTTACAGGGCTAATCCTGTAAGGCAGCCAGGAAGGAAACATTCTGCTGGTGTTTCTAGCCTAATCTTTATTGCCCTGCTTACAGAAACTGCCTCTCTGCTTAACCCTTATTACATTGTAACAGCTAAGACGAAACGCCCATCGACGTGAGTGACGTTGAGTTGGCCACGCCCACACGGTCACATGACTACCGAGTCACACCTACCCAGCTGTCCTATTGCAGAGAACTGGTTGTTAAATTATTTGAATCCCACCGCTGCCTTTGGCCGAGTGGAATTAAATTCGCTTTTATTCCAAATACAGGAATACCATTTGTTTAGTGACTATTTGAAGTTACAGCGGAATTGTAAAATGATCGAAATTCAAAACTTTGGCAAGCAGTTCCTCTTTACGATGGTCAGATCCCTTTCTGTGACCTTCTGATGAGCTAGGGGGAAACCGGATTCACTTAACAAGTGTTAAGTGTTTCTACCTTAACAACTGTGGCGAAGAAAAATGGGTAAAAATCCCCTTGACAAGTGTCTCACGTAGCAACACAAATTCCAGGCTCGATTGAGGTCGCAAGACGAGGACCTCCTTGAAAGACTGCCTGCCTCCCTATAGCTGTTTCTTCAAAATTATTTACCCTGCAGTCATATTCCCTGCCAGAGCATTGTGCATCGAGAAACGGGCCAGTCACATTTCCCTTGTTTAAAAATTTAAATGCTTTAATCAAATGTTGAATCTTGCAATAGATTGCTTGTGCTTATTACCGCAGTTGCTTGGGGCTATTATCCCCTTTGCAAGTTCAGCATGGCTGCTTAGAAATCTCAGCCCCCACCCCTCCGCCCCCAAAGTTTCCTTTTTGAGATGCTTTTTTTTAAAAAAAAATTTGGAACAAGTATTTGCCCTCTAACACAAAGGCTTTTGGTTTTCCTGAATACTTATAGCTCAGGGTTGACATGAGGGGTCCTTGGTGCTCTCTGAGCTTGGTGGCTTTCTTACAGATGTTTCATGACCCAGCTGTGTAATGTTCTCAGTGCTGGAAGGGAGTGGGGTTTGTCGGGAAGAGGAGGAGGAGGAGGAGGAGGAGGAGGAGGAGGACGCCAACTGTTGGGTCCTTGGTGTTAAGGATATTGTTGTTGTGTAACAACTAGCAGAGTAAAGTGCACAGAGAAATGTTGCTGAGAGCAATGAGATAGAGATACATACAAACTGGTGTTATCAAAAGTTTTCTTTATAATGGGAAATAAACAATCTCGTAGTCTTCTAAACAGTCCAAGTCTTTACCGGTTAACTCCAAACAAACTCTTACCAAACAAACAGTAGTTGGTTCACAAACCCCGGATGGTAGCAGATCCACCCACACATGCACGTGATGATAGCAGCTTATCATCAACTGAATACCTTACAGTAAGTACCTTGCTTAAATACATTGTTAAATTACAAGTAATTATAGCATAACTCAGCATTACAGCATGAGGCAGCATTAAAACTCAAAGTCACAGAACACATATATTGCCTGGACAACTGTTAGGCCCAAATCATATCCTAACACTTGGTGCTCTCTGATCTTACTTCTGATCCATTTACACTCTTGAATGGTGGTGCCACCGCAGATTTTAAAAGCGATGTTTTTGTGTATGGAATTGGTTTAGGTCAGGGGTGTCAAACTCAATTTGATTGAGGGCTGCATCAGGGTTGTGTTTGACTTCAGAGGGCTGGGGGTGGGGGTGGGAGGGTGGGACATGGCCATGGTAGGCATGACACAGGACTTCTGACCGGAGCACCTGTGGTGGCCAAGTGCTAAGGCAGGACTTCCCTTAGATCTTCCTTTACTTGCATTATAATCTTTCCTTCCTTCCTTCCTTTCCTTCCTCCCTCCCTCCCTCCCCCTCTCCCCCCTCCCTCCCTGAGTCATCCAAGATGGTCAAGCATTTGGGCCTCCATTGTATTTAGAACTGGTTTGTCCAAATCCTAGAAGTTCTACAAGCTTCTCAAAATGATCTGAAGCCCCTCAAGAAGGTTCATAACGCTCTCTTGAATCTGTTTATTTGTTTGTTTATCGGCGCTTTGATGAAATTGCGAACCGAAAAAAAAAAAAAAAGCTTTGCAGGGGGAAAAATTTGTTTTAAAAAAAGCTCAGCTCTTCAATGATCAGTGCCCTCCGAGCAGAAATTCCCAAGTGTTACTTAGCAATGAATAATATGTAAATTAGAGAGGAGCAGATTGTAAATTAGATGTAAGCAGATGACTTTGTGATGATGATTCAGCCCACCAATTTGTCACTGAGGATTTGCCACCTATTCGGGAGCCGGCTTAAAATGCTGCAAATCTTTGGCTGCCGAGCAGTCCATTCAGAATAACAGAGTTGGAAGGGACCTTGGAGGTCCTCTAGCCGAACCCCATGCTCAAGCAGAAGACCTTGTACTTTTCTGGCCAATTGGTTGTCCAATCTCTTCTTTAAGACCTCCAGTGTTGGACCAAAGGTGCTTTTTTTGAGCACACAACTGGACTTTCTGGTTTTTCTCTGAAGATGTTTTGCTTCTCATCCAAGAAGCTTCTTCAGTTCTGACTGGATGGGGATTTATATTCCTTGCAGACAGCTGGTCATTTGCATCCTTTTAGAGGGTGGTTGAGGCCACTTGGAGGTTTCTCTGTGTCCTCAGGGTCACCTGAGTGATGCAAATGGTTCGTGTAGCCAGCAATTTTTCTCTGAAAATCCGTTCCTACTCCCACACCACTCCAAGGGTGCTCATCCCAAATTGCATAGCTAAAATTCTGTGGAGATTCTCCGTCATCCAGGTCATGGTTGTCCCAAAAGGTGTTTTTTTTTTCAAGAGATAACTGGACTTTTCTGGGTTTTTCTGTGAAGACATTTCACTTCTCATCCAAGAAGCCTTTATTTTCAGCTCTGACAGGATGCAAGGATGCAGATGACCAGCTATCTGCAAGGAATATAGATTTAGATTTTATTATATTTCTATACCGCCGTTCTCCCGAAGGACTCAGGGCGGTGTACAGCCATTTTAAAACAAGACCAGCAAAAAATTAAAAACCATTAAAATAATTTAGAATTGGCCGATTATTAAAACCCCTTGCTAAAAACCCCTTTAAAATCAATTAAAACCCATTTAAAATTAATTTATTCGGAGAGGCCGGCTTGATGGAACAATAGAGTCTTTAGAGCACGACGGAAAATACAGAGGTCGGGAATCCTTCTTATATACAGGGGCAGCTCATTCCATAGGGCCGGAGCCCCCACAGAGAAGGCATTGTTTGACTGACGGCACCCTGAGGAGGCCCTCTCTGTGAGAGCGTATCGGACGGTGGGCGGTATTCGGTGGTAGAAGGCAGTCCTGTAGGTATCCTGGTCCTAAGCCATGGAGCGCTTTGAAGATGGTGACTAGCACCTTGAAACGCACCCAGAAGACCACTGGGAGCCAGTGCAGCTCGCGCAAGAGAGGTGTTATATGGGAGCGATGAGGCGCTCCCATGACTACTCATGCGGCCGCATTCTGGACCAGTTGGAACCTCCGGGTGCTCCTCAAGGGGAGCCCCATGTAGAGAGTGTTACAGTAGTCCAGACGGGAAGTGACAAGGGCATGAATGACTGTGCGTAAGGCGTCCCGATCCAGAAATCCTTCCATTCCCCACCATCCAGTCAGAACTGAAGAAGCTTCTCGGGTGAGATGTCTTCAAAGAAAAAAAACCAAGGAAGTCCAGTTGCCTCCTGAAAAAAGCACCCATAACCTGGATGACTTAGCCATAACAGCCATAACATGGATGACTGAGAATCTCTACAGACTCCAGTGTTGGGAGCACCCGCAATCTCTGGAAGCAAGTTGTTTCCACTGAATAGTTGTTGTCACTGTCAGGAAATGTCTCCTTAATTCTCCAAAGTCTCTCTCTTTGGTTATTTATTTATTTATTTATTTATTTATTTATTTATTTATTTATTTATTTATTTATTATTCATTCATTCATTCATTCATTCATTCATTCATTCATTCATTCATTATTTAAATTTCTATACCGCCCTTCTCCTGAAGAACTCAGGGCGGTGTAGAGCCACGAATAAAGCAACCGAAAATACACAATTTAAAAAACAATTTTAAAATGTATTAAATAATTTGGCCCCACATTTAAAAAATCAATGATTAAAACACCCATCACCACTCCTTATTAAGCCAGCCCAGCCTGTTGAAATAGTAAGTTCAGTTTCCATCTATTGTTTCTTCTCCTGTCTTCAAGTGCTTTGGACAAATAGTTTGAACCCCTCTTCTTTGTGGCAGCCTCTTAGATATTGGAACCCTGCTATTCAGAATTACTAACCGTTTTTAACTTTGTAGGAGAAAAGCTATGTTGGTTTCGGGTAGCTCAAAGTCAGGCGGCAGCTTATCAAATAAAATAAAAAGGATATATTCGTAACACCACCACTCCTTCCATTCCTCAAGCCCTCAAAAGCCAAAACCGGATCTCAAAGGGATGAGAACAAGGAACATTTAACGATGCCTCGCTTTCCCATTCCCGCTGGATCTGGAAAGACAAACATGTCTTCATGCAGAGGCAAATCCAATAATTTGTTTACAGACACAGGGCACTTCCTTCCCACTTAAGATGCGTCTTAATCAGGTCACAAACAAACACACACACACACACACACATTTCCCTGAAGATGAACTACCAAGTCGTCTTTCTCCTTGACGGATATAGAGTAGAGTAGAGTAGAGTAGAGTAGAGTAGAGTAGAGTAGAGTAGAGTAGAGTAGAGTAGAGTAGAAGAGAAGAGAAGAGAAGAGAAGAGAAGAGAAGAGAAGAGTAGAGTAGAGTAGAGTAGAGTAGAGTAGAGTAGAGTAGAGTAGAGTAGAATAGAATAGAATAGAATAGAATAGAATAGAATAGAATAGAATAGAATAGAATAGAATAGAATAGAATAGAATAGAATAGAATAGAACAGTAGAGTAGAGTAGAGTAGAGTAGAGTAGAATAGAATAGAATAGAATAGAATAGAATAGAATAGAATAGAATAGAATAGAATAGAATAGAATAGAATAGAATAGAATAGAATAGAATAGAATAGAATAGAAAATAGAGACTAGACTAGAACAGAACAGTGTTGGAGCATTTAACTTCTGGAGGCAAGTTGTTGCACTGATTAATTGTTCTACCTGTCAGGAAATTTCTCCTTAGTTCTAAGCTGCTTCTCTCCTAGATTAGCTTCCACCCATCATTTCTTCTCCTGCCTTCAGGGGCTTTGGAGAATAGGCTGAGCCCCTCTTCTTTGTGGCAGCCCCTCAAATACTGCTACATTGCTGTCATGTCACTCCAAGTCCTTCTCTTCACTAGACTAGCCATGCCCAGTTCCTGCTACCGTTCTTCATGTGTTTTAGCCTCCAGTCCCCTCCTCATCTTTGTTGCTCTTCTCTGCACTCTTTCTAGAGTCTCAACATCATCTAGGATGGCCGCAAACCGAGAGACACAATAAGGCAGGAGATCTTGGAGATGAAGGCATGGATGGTTGAGATGATCCAGAGAGCCGCGGCATTGAAAGGCTAATTTTACTACAGGTTTTAAATACTGTTCAGCTGAGGCACGGGGGAAAATGAAGAATAAAAAGAAGAGTTCAGCTGGGAGACACAGAGGGTGGCATAGGCTCATTCAGTTGAGAAACTTTAATCTGGAACAGTACGAAAATTCCACACGGATGTTCCCTAAATTTTTAACACCACAGCATCACCACTTTGTAGCAGGTTACCCTATATAAGTCAGCAAGGAGATGAAATAGAAGGAAAGGTTGCGTTTGGCGAGACCAATGCTTAAATTAAATCCGAGAAACTTATTTACTTAGAATAGAATAGAGCTGGAAGGGACCTTGGAGATCTTGTAGTCCAGACCCCTGCTCAAGCAGGAGATCCTATACCATCTCAGACAAGTGACTGTCCAGTCTCTTCTTAAAAACCGCCAGTGATGAAGCGTCCACAGATTCAGGTGGCAAGCAGTTCCACTGGTTAATTGTCCTCACTGTTAGGATGTTTCTCCTTATTTCCAGGTTGCTTCTCTCCTTATTTCCATCTGTTGCTTCTTGTCCTGCTCTCTGGTGCTTTGGAGAATAATAATATTCTCCAAAACTTCTTAACAGTTTCCCCACCCAAAAGAAAGGCCAAGTCCTTTCCCCCTGCACCCACATGTCCATCACATGGCCCAATCAAACCACCGTCCCAAGTGGAGATGCCTCCCAGTCACAGCCCTCCAGGTGCCAGGCAAGATGTCCTTGACTCTCAGAGAAAGGAATGTTATTATGGCTAGATATATCTCCAACTCTATCCAATCCTCCTTCCCTCCCAATTTCCCACAACACTAAATATGGCAGGCCAGAAGATCCAATGCCAAAGATGGCTTCCAGGCCTGACAGGCCACCCCTCCTGGCATATGGGAGGGAAGGACGAGGAGACTGGAGAAACTTCACGCTGCTGTGTTTTACGGTTGAGCTCACTTGCTAATGCGAATGTCAAGGACCTAAGAAGCACTTGTAGGAAGCCATGTCCTTTTTCCGAAAGGGAACACATTATCTATGCAGACGTGTATCTGTGCACAAAAGGGAAAGCTACTAAAGTTCAAGGAAAGACTGTAACTCAATTGTCATTGCACAACTGAGGCGTTTTTTGAAGCCGGGGTTGTCAGAACGGAGGACAATTATACCTTGGCTGAACAGTGTGTGTGGCTTAGATTTGTCCTTCCAAATTCTCCCCTCATCTCTTCATCTTCCATTCCATTTATCATGCCAATAATTCCCACTTTTCTGATTGTTTTATAATGCCCGTTCTGTCAACCGATAGATGCTGTTGTTCTACTTCTTCATAGGGAGTGTTTTCATTCCATTAGCTGGAACTTTGATTCACTGGAGGGTAAAGATCTAGATGTGGGAATTTTAAGCGGATCCACGAAGTGTGATAGACAGTTTTAAGCAGGGATCAGGCCAATCCGGGGAAGACAGGATTAGCAGTAGATGTTAGGGATCTGGGGAATCACTCATGAAGACTATAGAGAAAGGGCAATTATACCTTGGTTGGATAGGATGGGATGGGATGGGATGGGATGGGATGCGATGGGGTAGGATGGGGTGAGGTAGAGTGGAGTGGAGTGGAGTGGAGTGGAGTGGAGTGGAGTGGAGTGGAATGGAATGGAATGGAAATATGGAATGGAATGGAATGGAATGGAATGGAATGGAATGGAATGGAATGGAATGGAATGGAATAGAATAGAATAGAATAGAATAGAATAGAATAGAATAGAATAGAATAGAATAGAATAGAATAGAATAGAATAGAATAGAATAGAATATGGAGTGGAGTGGAGTGGAGTGGAGTGGAGTGGAGTGGAGTGGAATGGAATGGAAATATGGAATGGAATGGAATGGAATGGAATGGAATGGAATGGAATGGAATAGAATAGAATAGAATGGAATAGAATAGAATAGAATAGAATAGAATAGAATAGAATAGAATAGAATAGAATAGAATAGAATAGAATAGAATAGAATAGAATATGGAGTGGAGTGGAGTGGAGTGGAGTGGAGTGGAGTGGAGTGGAATGGAATGGAATGGAATGGAATGGAATGGAATGGAATGGAAATATGGAATGGAATGGAATGGAATGGAATGGAATAGAATAGAATAGAATAGAATAGAATAGAATAGAATAGAATAGAATAGAATAGAATAGAATAGAATAGAATAGAATAGAATAGAATATGGAGTGGAGTGGAGTGGAGTGGAGTGGAGTGGAGTGGAGTGGAGTGGAATGGAATAGAATAGAATAGAATAGAATAGAATAGAATAGAATAGAATAGAATAGAATAGAATAGAATAGAATAGAATAGAATAGAATAGAATAGAATAGAATAGAATATGGAGTGGAGTGAGTGGAGTGGAGTGGAGTGGAGTGGAGTGGAGTGGAGTGGAGTGGAGTGGAGTAGAGTAGAGTAGAGTAGAGTAGAGTAGAGTAGAGTAGAGTAGAATAGAATAGAATAGAATAGAATAGAATAGAATAGAATAGAATAGAATAGAATAGAATAGAATAGAATAGAATAGAATAGAATAGAATTCTTTATTGGACAAGTGTGATTGGACATCTGAGTGATGCTAATGGTTCCTGTACTCAGCAATTTTTCTCTGGAAATCCATTCCTACTGAATGGTGTGGGAGTAGGAGTGGATTTCCAGAGAAAACTGGAATCATTACAGGCTAATGGTTCCTACACACTACAGGAAGCCTTAGCACCACACAGGTGACCGTGAGGACACAGACAAACCTCCAAGTGGCCTCAGCCACCCTCTAAAAGGATGCAAATGACCAAGCTGTCTGCAAGGAGTATAAATCCTTCCATTCCTCTGCATCCAGTCAGAACTAAAGAAGCTTCTTGGATGAGAAGCAAAACGTCTTCAAAAGGGAAAAAAACCAAGGAAGTCCAGTTGCCTCCTGAAAAAAGTACTTTTGGGGCAACCATGATGTGGATGATGGAGACCCAGATGTCTAGTTAGAATTAGATAAGAGTCCATGGTGCTCAAAAGAAGTCAGATTTAGTTCACTTGTGACTACGTAGGAATTCTAGGCTGACCTCCCTTTTCACTTCACTACCACCACCCAGATTCTGCCATTCCTTCTCCTACACCACTCAAAGAGCCAATTGGACCCGTTTCCCACAGAAAAGAAAACACCGGGAGCCACAAAACCCTTCCCGTGCCTGACTATTTCTTGAGCGGCCACAAAACTAGCATACAGTATGTAGTTGAATTAAATGTTCTGTTTTCTTCTGAAACTCTTCTTTTCTTGGATTTATCCATGGTTGGCCTACTGGGGTTAGGCTCAATAAATTGTGTGCTGGCAGGTGTCACACATTGACAGCTGAGACACATATTTTGAGTGATAGGGAGCCACAGCAGAGGGGTGAAAGAGCCACATGCGGCTTCAGAGCTGCAGGTTGCTGACCCCTGTCCTATACAAACCCTTCAAAGCAAACTGCACTGAATTGTAAACCTTCCTGAGCAATTTACTGCTTTCAAACGTTACAGAGAAGTTGAAGGTGCACCTGCAAAGGTGACTATCATTTAGTAGTTCCTACTGTTGGGGAGAGAATTGGATTTCGATGGGTCTTGAGTCAATTTGGAGAACCAAGGTGGATCCCTCCTAAATCTACTACGTGTAATACGATCATGCCAAACTTCCCATTTATTCTGTCTCTGTTGATCCCGCATCTTAGAGATACTAAGGATGAGAAACATTGCTTTTGGATAAGGAGCCTGGATAGCTCAGCAGACTAAAGCATTGTAATTAAACACCAGCTGTCTGCAATTACTGTAAGTTTGAATCTCACCAGGCTCAAGGTTGACTCAGCCTTCCATCCTTTCTAAGGTAGGTAAAATGAGGACTCAGATTGTGGGGGCAATAAGCTGACTTTGTATAAATATACAAAAGTATGAAGGCTATTGCTTAACGCATTTTAAGCCTCCCTGAGTCTCTGGAGAAGGGCGGCATATAAATCAAATTTTTTAAAAAATTCCCTCTATATCACAATGGCCTTGGGAATTCTGGGAGTGGAAGTGCACGCATCTTAGAGATACTAAGGATGAGAAACATTGCTTTTGGATGGTCAATCTTAGCAGATCTCCAAATATTTTTTCTCAAGGAGATCATTCCTTCCTCCCTTGGTCCACGGAGATTTCTTTTGAATGCCCTTGGGCTGTGCCAGCAAGATACACACTTCCTACAAGAAGCACACATTTCATTAAAGGGGATTGAATTACTCCGAATACCCAGGGCGGATTAACCCAATTGTTCTAATTTTCTTTTATGGATTGCTGCAGTGAAGAAGATACAAGAGTTTTTTTTTTTAAAAAAGGTAGCTTTAAACAAAATCAAAGAATTTGACAGGTCAGAATAACTAGAGGTTAGTCCCTGTGTAACCTGAATGGAATTCAGAATAACAGAGCTGGAAGGGGCCTTCGAGGTCTTCTACCCCAACCCCCCTACTCAAATAGGAGATCTTATGCCATTCCAATTGTGGTCATCAGTTGAGGACTACCTATGCTTAAGATAAAGTAAATATAGTGCTAACATAGGAATAAAGAAATAGAACACAGTGTTATACACTTATGGATTACAGTTATTCCATGTCTACACTTATTTAAAGTTAGTAATAGGGTGATAATAGAATAAGATAGAATCCAGAATAACAGAACTGGCAGGGACCTTGAAGGTCTTCTAGTCCAACCCTCAAGATCTCCCCAAGATCTCCTCCTCAAGCAGGAGATCTTTTACCAAAAGGTTATCCAACATCTTCTTAAAAACTTCCAATGTTGGAGCATTCACAACTTCTGGAGGCAAGTTGTTCCACTGATTCATTGTTCTAACTGTCAGGAAATTTCTCCTTAGTTCTAAGTTGCTTCTCTCCTTGATGAGTTTCCACCCGTTGCTTCTTGTCCAGCCCTCAGGTGCTTTGGAGAATACCTTGACCCCCTCCTCTTCTCTGTGATGGCCCCTCAAGTATGCTAGTTTTATTCCCTATTTTCCTGAGCAATATTACCCCAGCATTACTCAGGAGAAAGGCCTTCCATTTCAACTTAGGTTTCAACTAGTGGACAATTACTTCAATATGAGCCAGCGATGTGCAGCCAAAAAAAAAAAAATGACTACAATCCCTGGTTGTATAAAAAGAGGCATAGAATCAAAATCACTTGAAGGGTTAGCACCACTTAATAAAGCCTTTGTAAGGCCATACCTGGAATTCTGCATCCAGTTTTGGTCATTGCATGACCAAAAAAAAGATGGACATGGACACCAGATGATCAGCTAGTTGGTGCGCATGCGCATGCTCATGCTGGCTTTCAGTACTGCCGTGCGCGTGAAGGGATCACGCTCCAGAAAAGCTGAAATTCCTGGTACTGGCACGCATGCGCAGCTGACTATCAGCTAGCCGGCGCGCATATGCATACTGGTTTTCAGCACTGCTGCATGCACGGACAGTTGATTGTTGCATATGCGCCAGAAACCCGGAAGACAAACAGGCAAGGCTGCACGTGCTGGGCAACATGGCTTTGCGTGACACTTAGGGCACGCATGCCATAGGTTCGCCATTACGGGTATAGGGTCTCCAGCTTGAGCAGGAGATGGGGCTGGACTAGAAGACCTCCAAGGTCTCTTCCATCTCTATTCTGATTGAACTCCTCCCCTTGCCGTGAGTGCCTGCCTTTCTGGATCCAAATCCGTGGTGGTTTTCAAAAATTTGTACTCCCAGTTCTGTGGGCGTGGCTTGGTGGGTGTGGCATAGCTTGGTGGGCATGGCTTGGTAGGTGTGGCAGGGAAGGATACTGTAAAATCCCCATTCTGTCCCCACTCCAGGGGAAGGATACTGCAAAATCCCCATTTCCTCCCAATCAGGAGGGAGGCAGAGAATAGATGGGGGCGGGGCCAGTCAGAATTTTTACTACCGGTTCTCCGAACGACTCAAAATTTCCGTTACTGGTTCTCCAGAACTGGTCAGAACCTGCTGAAGCCCACTTCTGCTCCAAATCCTTCCTTCCTTCCCCTCCAAAATTCCAGTTCTCTTGATCAACTCTTGCAGGAGCTCAGCCGCCTTCCCAGGCAAGGCCTAACACGCGGCCGACTTTTAATGCTCTTTAAAAGGCACCTAAGTGACTTGTAAACCCCCTCATTTCTCCGACAGCAAGCTTCCTCTAAACATGCATGTATATATATATAATCATCATCATTAGCGTGGAATGGCTCGGCCGTCTGCTGCCTGGTTTGAGAGATGAATGGCATTAATCAACAGGATGCCTTCAGAAATTTTGGCAAGTCGTTTGTTACGCTAATTGGGCCACTTAAAGCAAACTGTCAATGGGTGTTGATCTTTTGACAGCCCACGGCTGATGGACATTTAATTACGCCGCATATGCAAACAGCTCCCATCGCCCCAACGTTCTAGATCACGAAGAAGGGGGATACTACTCAATTACCTGGCCAGGTTTTCGGAGACATTGGGAATGCAAGTGAAGGCATGAAAGCCAGGTGGGTGAATTTGAGCCAATCACCAGGAGATGGAGAGTTCTAGTGCCACCTTAGGCATGAAAATTGGCTGAGTGGCTTTGGGACAATCACCGGGAGATGGTGAATTTTAGTTCCACTCTAGGCATGAAAATTGGCTGACTGACTTTGGGATGATCACCAGGAGATGGTGAATTTTAGTTCCACTTTAGGCATGACAAGCCACCTGGATGAGGTCTTCTCTTTCAACCCAACCCAATACACAGGGTTGTTGTTGTTGCTCTTGTGGGGAAAATAGGAGGAGGAAGGTGTACGTAATACACCCTACCTTGAGTCACGTATAAAGTAATAAAGGTTGGATAAAGAGCTAATAAATCCAATAAAAATATAATTAAAAATAGACCCAACAGCTGAAGCAGAAAGGAAGCTGTCTCTGCTGGGTTAGATACCAGTGCATGCATATATATATATATAAAAGACTGCTTTAAAATTATGCCAGGCGTGCATTCATTAAACAATTCCACTCACTACCAGGGTAGAAGGAAATGCCAGCTGTCTTTGACGTTCCCCAAAGAGCCGGAGAACAAGTCAGCGCCAACGGTCAACATCAAACCCATTAATCATCCATTAGGTGAAGTTGCTCACTTATGTCATCTGTCACTCGGTAATGCATGCAAATCACTCTCCGGGTAACATTTTCCAGGTTGACATTTTCCAGGGTTGGCTCTGGGATCAACCTTGAGGTTTTTGGGCAAGGAGGAAAACGCCATTGTCGAGAAACGTGAAGGCCTCGTTGAGAAGATGGCAGCTCAAGTCTATAAAGACAGAAGGGGCAGTTCCATGCTGGAGGTGTTAGGAAAGGAGTAGCCTCTAAAAGTCGTCGAGTAAATAGAGGGTCACCCCTTGCTCCAAGTCAACACTGTGGCTGCAAAACAGAATGTGTGTTGTGCCAGCAGACTACGCAATCCTCGACAAGAAGAGTCGGTGAGGTCCTTGACGCTCTCTAAGCTTGGTGGCTTTCTTGAAGAGGTTTCTTGACCCAGCTAGGGAGCTTCATCAGTGGTAAAGGGAGTGAGGTTTGTGGAGAGGAGGAGGGGGAGGAGGAGGAGGAGGAGGAGGATTGTTGGGTCCTTGGTGCTCTCTGAGCTTGGTGGCCCATGACCCAATTAGCTGACGTCCTCAGTGTTAGAAGGGAACGGGCTTTGCTCTGTTTATCCCAGACATGGAACGATCGACTCAGTAAATAGCCCAATCAAGGAGCCATCAAGAACACTTTCACCCACACTGACATAGCAAGCCAATAGTATATAAAAATAACAACAAACCCCACTCCCTTCTAGCACTGGTGGTGTTGTCTAGTTGGATCATGAAACATATACAAAAAGACAATCAAGCTCAGAGAGTAGCCCCCTCCTCCCCCCTTCCTCCTCCTGCCTCTCTCCTTGTTCTTCACTCCAAACAACTCACTCTCTTCTAGTACTGAGGATGTTAGCTAATTGGGTCATGAAATATTTGCAATTGAACAACCAAGTTCAGAGAGCACCAAGGACCCCACAGTCCACCACCTCCTCCTTCTCCTCCTCTTCCTCCTCCTCCTCCAATTCCTCCTCCTCCTCCTCCTTTTCTCCTCCTCCTTCTGACAAACCCCACTCCCTTGTAGCACCTAGATACCTAGTTGGATAATGAAATGTCTACAAGAAAAGCATCAAGCTCAGAGAGCACCAAGGTTCCCGTGCTCCTCTTCCTCCTCCTCCTCCTCCTCCTCCTCCTCCTCCTCCTCCTCCTCCTCCTCCTCCTCCTCCTCCTTCTTTTCTCCTCCTCCTTCTGACAAACCCCACTCCCTTGTAGCACCTAGATACCTAGTTGGATAATGAAATGTCTACAAGAAAACCATCAAGCTCAGAGAGCACCAAGGTTCCCGTGCTCCTCTTCCTCTTCCTCTTCCTCTTCTTCCTCCTCCTCCTCCTCCTCCTCCTTCTTTTCTCCTCCTCCTTCTGACAAACCCCACTCCCTTGTAGCACCTAGATACCTAGTTGGATAATGAAATGTCTACAAGAAAACCATCAAGCTTAGAGAGCACCAAGGTTCCCGTGCTCCTCTTCCTCCTCCTCCTCCTCCTCCTCCTCCTCCTCCTCCTCCTTCTTTTCTCCTCCTCCTTCTGACAAACCCCACTCCCTTGTAGCACCTAGTTACCTAGTTGGATAATGAAATGTCTACAAGAAAACCATCAAGCTCAGAGAGCACCAATGTTCTCATGCTCCTCTTCCTCCTCCTCCTCCTCCTCCACTCCACACACCCCACTCCCTTCTAACACTGATGAGTTTACCTAGTTGAGTAATGAAACATCTGCAAGAAAATCACCAAGCTCAGAGAGCTACAAATATTCTCTTCTTATTTGACTAAGGGTCCCATAGTGAAATCCAGGTGCTCCTCACCAGAAGTTAGTCCCTCTTGCAAATGACCACCCTCTTGCGGGGGAGAGGTTCTCTTATTGTATCAAAAATTGGAGTGGCCATATCTCCCCTCCCCTCTTTCTTTCTTTTGTTCTACCCCTGGCCAAATCAAAACTGGGAAAAGCAGAAGACGCCCCCCCCAAAAAAACAATGAGAGGAGCAAAGCGTTGCCATGAAAATCAGCAAAAGCAGTCCATCAGAAGAAGACAGCTGGCCGGTGGTTTTATGCTTCGTCTTCTCCTCTTCCAATCGCTTTAAATAGTCCACGCTCTGCGAAATAGAGGTCACCGAGTCATCTCTGTTCGCTCTTGCCCTACAATGAGTTCTCCCACTGGCTAACAATTCATTTTATGGTAGGTAAATAAAAATCTGTAATTGCTCCCTTGCTTCAGAAGGAAGATATTGAGCAAGGGACGTTCCTTATGAGTTGGCATGACGACGTCCAATATGAAGTTCCAACAGATGGGAGCTCTTTAGGGTTTGGCCTTGATGATGAATGGGAGCATTTTGAGTTGCTCTGGGCCCAAGTTTAGCCTTGGGATTCGCAAATTGTAAGATGAGGTCTTCCTCTTGGGACAGAATCGGAATTTGGCTGGAAGGGACCTTGGAGGTCTTCTAGTCCAGCCCCCTGCTCAAGCAGAAGACCCTATACCATTTCAGACAATTGACTGTCCAGTCTCTTCTTGAAAGCCTCCAGTGATGGAGCACTTACAACTTCTGGTGGCAAGCTGTTCCACCGGTTAATTGTTCTCATCGTTAGGATGTTTCTCAGGTTTGCTTCTCTCCTTGATGAGTTTCCATCCATTGTTTCTTGTCTTGCCTTCTGGTGCTTTGGAAAAAAAGTTGACCCAGCGCTGCTATTTCTTTTTTTTTTAATTTGAATTATATGCTGCCCTTCTCCGGAGACTCAGGGCGGCTTACAATGCGTTAAGCAATAGCCTTCATACTTTTGTATATTTATACAAAGTCGGCTTATTGCCCCCACAAACTGGGTCCTCAATTTATCCACCTTAGAAAGGATGGAAGGCTGAGTCAACCTTGAGCGTGGGGAGATTCGAACTGGTGTAATTGCAGGCAGCTGGATTTAAATGCTGCCTTAGTAGGAGGCATTAGCCTCCTATGCCACTCAGGCTCTATTCAGCAGGTTCTGACAGGATCTGGAGAACCGGTAATGGAAATTGTGAGTAGTTCAGAGAACCGGCAAATACCACCTCTGGCTGGCCCCAGAGTGGGGTGGTAATGGAGATTTTGCACTATCCTTCCCCCAGGAGTGGGGAGAAATGGGGATTTTGCAGTATCCTTCCCCTGCCACGCCCACCAAGCAACACCACACCCACCAAGCCACGCCCACAGAACCAGTAGTAAAAAATTTGAATTCCACCACTATGTTGACCCCCCCCCTCCTCTTTGTGGTAGCTCCTCAAATACTGGAATAGTGTTATCATGTCCCCCAGGGATGGGTTCTACTTACCTTCACTACCCGTTTGCAATGGAAAGCTTCTGCACATGCCCAGATTGCCAATGATGACATCTGGGGAAGTGGCCGGGGCTTCCCGATGGTTTTACTACCAGTTCGCAAGAATCGGGTGCAACCCATCACTGATGTCCCCTCTAGTCATCCTTTTCTCTACACTGGCCATACCCAAATCCTGCAATCATTCTTCATATGATTTAGTTTCCAGGCCTTTAATCGTCTTAGTTGCTCTTCTCTGCACCTTTTACTGTTTGTGTTTGAGCATCCCAAATGCTCAGATTGTGATCAAAATCAATCAATCAATCAGAAGAGAGCTGGAAGGGACCTTGGAGGTCTTCTAGTCCAACCCCCTGCTCTAGCAGGAGACCTTAAACCATTTGAGACAAGTGGTTGTCCAGTCTCTTCTTAAGAACCTCCAGTGATGGAGCACCTACACTTCCGGTGGCAAGCTGTTCCACTGGTTAATTGTCCTCACAGTCAGAAGGTTTCTCCTCAATTCCAGGTTGATTCTCCCCTTGATTATTTTCCATCTGTTGCTTCTTGTCTTGCTTTCTGGTGCTTTGGAAAATAAGTTGATTCCCTCTTCTTTATGGCAGCCCCTCAACCACTTAGTGATGGTTCAAAGAATGAAGAAAGTGACCTTTGACCCTTTATCACGACTATTGCATCATCCCCGCAGTCACGTGATCAAAATATAGCCGCTGGATCGTATTTGTGAGTTGTAATGTCATCTGATTCGCCTTTTGCGACCCTCGTTCCCAGTCAATGGGGAAGCCAGATTCACTTAGCAACCACGCCACTAATTGAACAACTGCAGTGATTCGCTTAACAACTGTGGCAGGGTAGGTCGCAAAATGGGGCAAGTCTCGCTCGACAGATGCCTCACTTAGTAACCGAAAGGTTGGACTCCGTTGCGGTCGTATCGAGAACTAGCTGTATCCAGCCGCGTTTGACGCCTCCGAAGCACACTTTAAATTAAGGTGACACTTAACTAATAATTAACGAGTGATTAATGAAAATTGCTTTTTTTTTAGCTGATAAGTTGTTCCACTCCTTGTCATGGCGTGTACCAAAGGAGACGCAGATAAATATTGTTATGTGCTGCAATTTCAGAGCCACTTAAAGATTGGCTCTCAACCATCAGGTGCCTCCTGTCATCTCACCCCATCACCGTTGTTGGAAATGTTTCTTCTTACTTCATCCCAAGGGTTCCTTTTATTAATCATCTATTAATTACTACCGAGAAAAAATATTTGTGTGTATTTGCTCCTTCGTGCTTATGCTGTCGTTCCAATTTTTGGCTAGAAGAGCAGAACAGCCAAATTGTTCCTCAAAGCCACAGGCGTTTAGCAAACTGTCCCAAAGGTGTGCTTTTTTTTTTCCTTGAAGAGGTTTCGCTTCTCATCCAAGAAGCTTCATCAATTCTGAGTGAATGGTGGAGAATGAAGGATTTATATCCCTTGCAGTCCTTTGGTCGTTGGTGCTATCTCTGAGTTCTGACAGTAGCCTT
Organism: Coluber constrictor foxii; assembly: GCA_038048745.1. NCBI lineage: Eukaryota > Metazoa > Chordata > Lepidosauria > Squamata > Colubridae > Coluber > Coluber constrictor. Next base: position 1,800,863 of record CM075959.1, on the reverse strand, counting down.
TTGGAAAATGCAACTCTGGGGGACAACCGTGACATCAATAGCACTTAGATTTATATATCGCTTCTCAGTGCTTTTACAGCCCTTTCTGAGGAGGAGGAGGAGGTGAAGAAGGAGGAGAACTGTGGGGACCTTCGTGCTCTATGAGTTATTTTACTTGCAGACTTTTCCTTATCCAATTAGGTAGCATTTTCAAGGCTAGAAGGGAGTGTAGTTTGTGATAAGAAGGAGAAGGAGAAGGAGAAGGAGAAGGAGAAGGAGAAGGAGAAGGAGAAGGAGAAGGAGAAGGAGAAGGAGAAGGAGAAAGAAAGAGAAAGAGAAGGAGAAGGAGAAGGAGAAGGAGAAGGAGAAGGAGAAGGAAAAAGAAAGAGAAGGAGAAGGAGAAGGAGAAGGAGAAGGAGAAGGAGAAGGAGAGAGAAAGAAAGAGAAGGAGAAGGAGAAGGAGAAGGAGAAGGAGAAGGAGAAGGAGAGAGAAAGAAAGAGAAAGAGAAGGAGAAGGAGAAGGAGAAGGAGAAGGAGAAGGAGAAGGAGAAGGAGAAGGAGAAGGAGAAGGAAAAAGAAAGAGAAGGAGAAGGAGAAGGAGAAGGAGAAGGAGAAGGAGAAGGAGAAGGAGAAGGAGAAGGAGAAAGAAAGAGAAAGAGAAGGAGAAGGAGAAGGAGAAGGAGAAGGAGAAGGAGAAGGAGAAGGAGAAGGAGAAGGAAAAAGAAAGAGAAGGAGAAGGAGAAGGAGAAGGAGAAGGAGAAAGAGAGAAAGAAAGAGAAGGAGAAGGAGAAGGAGAAGGAGAAGGAGAAGGAGAAGGAGAGAGAAAGAAAGAGAAAGAGAAGGAGAAGGAGAAGGAGGAGAAGGAGAAGGAGAAGGAGAAGGAGAAGGAGAAGGAGAAGGAGAAGGAGAAGGAGAAGGAGAAGGAGAAGGAGAAGGAGAAGGATAGGAGGGAAAGGGATGGGAGGAGAAGGAGAAGGAAAAGGAGAAGGATAGAAGGGAGAGGGATGGGAGGAAAGGAGAAGGAGAAGGAGAAGGAGAAGGAGAAGGAGAAGGAGAAGGAGACGGAGAAGGAGAAGGAGAAGGAGAAGGACTGCGGGGTCCTTGGTGGTCTCTGAACTTGATTGTTTTCTTCGAAATGTTTCATGATCCAACTAGGTAACATCATCAATGCAAGAAGGAAGTGGGATTTGCTCCCTGTTTACTCTCAGGGATTCTCAGCCACTAGAATATAAACTGAGAGCAAACCCCATTCCTTACTAGCCCTGATGATGTTACCTAGCTTGGGTCATGAAACGTCTGCAAGGCAATCACCAAGCAGAGCACCAAGAACTCCTCCGGGGGAGGTTGGCCTTTTCCAGCCCAGAGATATTGTCCTATTCCTCCTGCATCTTCCCAAGTGTTCCTTTTTTGCTTTTTTTCGTGGATTGGGGGGGGGAGAGAAAAACAAAAACAGATGAGCCGTAATCTCTGTAAACATATAGAAATCTGATACATCGAAATTTCTGTTTATGACCTCGTCACACACCGTTTGTTATTATAGAAGCTCCAGATATAATTAAAGTCTTCCAGTAATGAGATAGTAAATTCAGCCTACCAGGAGTA